>JAUPFT010000026.1:6248547-6781047 GCA_036936625.1 Parnassius smintheus behrii
TACTACATAATGAGCTGTGTGTAAAAAAGCTAGTTTCCCGATGGGTTCCCCACAATTTGTCCGAAGAGCAAAAGGCGGCTCGTGTAGATTGGTGCAGGAATACTCTGCAACACTTCAACGGAGGGAAGTCAAATGCCGTATATAATATCATCCCAGGTGACGAGTCATGGATCTATTCATACGAACCTGAAAGAAAACATCAGTCAGCAGTTTGGGTCTTCGAAGACGAGGTCAAACCAACGAAAGTGGTTCGCTCCCGCAGCGTGGCAGAAAATGGTCGCTACGTTTGTCTTGAAAAAGGGGCATGTTGCTACAATTCCTATACAGGAACGCAGAAGGGTTACCACTGAGTGGTATATCATGGTTCATTTGCCAGAAATAATAGCCAAACTCCGAAAAAATAACCCGAAACGTCGCATCAGCTTACATCACGATAATGCGAGCTCCCATACGGCTCGGAAGACAAATGATTTTTTGAAGCAGGAAAACGTTGAGCTGATGAGCCATCCTCCGTATAGTCCTGACCTGAGCCCAAACGATTTCTTTACATTCCCTAAAATGAAAGATTTATTACGCGGTCAACGGTTTGAAGAACTCGAAGCAGTACTGTACTGTATGATTCACAAGGAGTTTTCTTCCGCGTACGACCTCTCTGTGAAATAGTTTACCATCGGCGATTTTCCCGGACCGATATGACCCGGGGACCTTCAAGAAAAGAGCTTACTCCTTTCTAAAAGGCCGGCAACGCACCTGCAATTCCCCTGGTGTTGCGGTTGATTATGGGTGGCGGTAGTCACTTAACATCAGGTGAGCCGCATGCTCGTTTGCCCCCTCTTCTATAAAAAAATATAATTTTTTTTAGCTGTGGAAGCGTACAAATCAGCAATTTTGTTAACATCAACTTTAGACTGGAATTACTGTTTTAATGATTGGTTTGCACGAATGGAAAAGTACATTAAATTGAACGGAGAATACTTCGTAAAACAATAAAATACAATTTAGCTATACCGTGCATGTGGTTTTTCTTATTCCAGATCATTTCAGTGTGCCCCTCGGTTGTCGGTTCTTCGAGCTATATGGCCGGCCCATGACATATATATATATATATATATATATATATATATATATATATATATATATATATATAATGGTTGTCAACCTTATTTTGTACAAGGACCGGCATACATATTTATTTGTAAATAGTGTGCAATTGGCCTCTTTTAAATTATTTGCATGCAGCGACGCTCGACACGAAAATTAGAAACAGTTGTAACGTCAAAACACGTCTCGTGTTGACATTTATAGGTGTGAATTACCATGTTAGTGGCTACACGGGCTCCGCTCATTACCCCGTTCTATAATGTATGTATTATAGTATTCTATGAACTTATTAGGCTAATATAGGGAAATAATTAAATAAGCATTGTTGATTAAGTTAGTCATAACTAATATTGACTTATACTTTTTGAATTTTTCAAATAAAAAAGTTCAATTTCTTCAATATTTTTATTATATCAATATAACATTTTGGAGTGGCTCAAAAGCCAGCCTGCCTTTCAAAAATTTTACATAAACAACAATACAACAGGAACAGTAGATCCAATGTCCATTTCGCGAAATTAATTTACGCTAGTATAAGTCAATGATTGGAGGACTCTTTTTTTTCAGCAGCTCTTTTTAAGTTGCCTACAGATTTATCTCTTTAGTCCTGAATATTTTTTTCGTTGTTACATCAATTGCACAACAGTTGCGATCGAAATATTTTCTACTCGAGTCTGTACATTCAGTTTACAATTATAATTATTTCACTGGATTGGTCTAGTAAGAACGTTAGGAACCGCTGTATAACTATATTACGCTACATAGCTATATCTCTAGTAGCTATTTCCATTTAGCAGTGCGACTGCTAATCATGAGGTCACGGGTTCAAATCCCGGGTGGGTCCAAAAAAATCAATGTCTCACCCCCGTGACTCGGAAAGCAGGTAAAGCCTTTGGTCCCGCGTCTGATCTTTCTCCGGTCATGTAGGTTTACCGTCCCATCGGATTATGAGAATGAGAGTGCAGCTGTGCTTGCGCATACATTCGGGCACTATAATCCTGTCCTGCGCCGATGGCTGGTCTCCGTTGAGGCAGGTCACCGTAACCGAAATTCAGGCGGGAGGACATTATTATTGTATCACTAGGGGTATGACTATAAGTATATCACGGTTTTCATCATGTTACTGTGACATATGTATATTGTATAGGTCTTAATAGCATGCAAATTGAAACGCTATTTGCATATTGAAAGCCAGAGTTGTATTAATATCATAGACGGAATTTCAATTTTTATTTATATCTATAGATTACACATAACGGCGATGTTTTGAATACAAAGTAGATTCACTGCGTTTTCTCTACCTGGCATCAAGCCAAGGGGGTTAGGAACAAATAGTGAAATCCATTGTACACTTAAGTAGCTTAAGTAGTTACGACTTAGCTTTTAGAATCAAAATTTCTTTGAATTTGGTTTTAAATTCAGTGAGTGTTAATGTAAGTTGGCAATCCACGTTTCGGTTCTGCTTCCACGTTACCAGTCCTTTTGCAGCGGGTTGATACTTTAAAGCTTTTTCAAAGTTTTTCTTAAACGATTTAATAGTTTTTAATGGATTGGCAACCGTTCTTGTTTTTATTCAGCTGTTTTCAGGAGCTGCTGCTCTTCTTCAGTTTCAGCTTTTCTCTGTCGCCCCTTAACACTCATGGTTACGCGTAGTGGATATTCTTATACCGCCAGTACACTGTTATCAACATACCATCAAACTTAATGAGCTTAAAAATCGTTTTGTTTATTTTTATCGCCGTCACTAAGAACCATGCGCGGGCGTACAATAAAAAACCAAACTTTTTAGTAGCTTCAGTATCTAAAACAAATAATTCATACAAAGACAAATTCTACTGTGGGTGTATTCCACATGCGGCTACTTTTGATGGCGGGGCAGCGTCTTTGACAAAATGCGGCACGTACATCTTTTAAATGCTACTATATCTAAGCAAACATACTCGAGGATGAATGAGTCAGTTCAATAATAATAATAATAAACAAAAGTGACCCACCTTTTCTATATATATGGATGACCTCAAGTCGAAAGTCAAGTCTCTCCCATCTTATGGAATTGCTAAATATTACTTCTGAATTTAGCAGTTCTATTGGAATGGAGCTGGAAACGGATAAGTGTACGGTCCTCCATGTTGAAAGGGGAAGGGTTGCTAACTCTGAGGGCATAGACTTATCTATGCCCGTCAACTTAAGGACCCTTTCCGAGGCTGAAACATACCGTTACCTGGGTATGTCACAGAACATCGGTATCGATGAGGCTGGTATGAAACAGTCAGTTTGAGACGTGTTTTATGCACGCTTGACCAAAGTGCTTAAGAGCCTTTTGTCTGTTGTGAATAAGACACAAGCATATAATGGTTGGGTTATGCCTGTACTCATGTATACCTTTGGCATACTTATGTGGACTCAGACTGAACTTAACGCCCTGGATAGAAAAGTCCGCACTACTATACGCCCCATAGGATGCACCACCCGAGAGCTTCGATTATGAGGCTGTACTTGCCGCGGAAATATGGTGGGCGTGGCTTATTAAGCGCGCATACTGTGCATAATCGCAAAGTGCGTAGCCTCCGTAATTAGTTTCTGACGAGATCGGACGATCCATTCTATAGGGACGTCATTTTTCGTGATAAGGGGTTTACCCCACTATCCTTGGCCAACGAGCAATGGCAAGAACCGGCAGTACAGATAATTTCCAACCGGGAAACTGTATGGATGAAGAAGGAGCTCCACGGAAGGTTCTACAAGGCTCTACATGAACCTTTCGTAGACACAGTTGCCTCAACTGGCTACGTTTCGGTGACATCTTGGGTGAAACCGAGGGTTATGTCTGTGCGATACAGGATCAAGTTATTAAGACCAACAACTATCGGGGACACTTCGTAAAGGATGGCACCGTCGACATCTGTCGAGCTTGTCGCCATCCCGCTGAGTCACTTAGGCATGTCATCTGCGGTTGTTCGGCGCTTTTTTAACTCTGAGTGCTTGCACAGGCACAACCTAGTAGCCAAAATTCTTAACCAGAAGCTCGCTCTGAAATACGGTCTCGTGGACCGGAAATTGCCGTATTACAAGTACTTGTCGTACTACAGGACTATTCTTGCGAATAAGCCTGATATTGTGCTGATTGACCGGGCACAGTGAGGATATTTTTGGTCGACATTACCATTGTGTATGACGAAACCCTTGTGAAAGCCGAAACAGATAAGCGAACAAAATATCCGGACCTGGCTCACGAGTTGACCGACGTGACGTGTGGGGTGGGCAATCGACCGAAATTATACTTGTAGTCGTTTCTGCAAACGGGCTAATACCAGTTAGCCTCTCGGGTCCTCCGAGGCGGCTGGGACTCCGTGACGGACCGCCCCAGGCTCAAATGCAGAAGGCGGTGCTCCTAGATACCGCCCGCATCGTCCGCCGGTTTCTTTCCCTTTCCCCCTAACCCTCGGCCGTTTGTTGTCCCCTGCCGAGGGCCTGCATCTGGTTGGGCTTTTATTTATTTATGTATTATTTATTTATTTGTGTTAGTATATGAAATATATATTCGTGTATATTTATCATTTCCTTTTATGTATTCATGTAGCCCAACCAGATGAGAATACACTACCAATACCCCAAAATAATAATAATTATTCATTTATTGCATTACTGTGTACAAATTAAAGATGACAGTTTATTAAAGGAGATTATTAAAGGTATCAACAGTTGCCTCATCAGGCGTTTTATAATTTTCATTTTAAACATAATATATAATATACTATTTACATTTTGAATATACATTTGCAATTTACATTTAACAGATGATAGATTTACAATTAACTTCTAAGATAAAATATTTAAAAAAATGCTTTCAATTTCTTTTTTTCACTTTCAATTCACATTATGTTTGAATTTGGGCCTTTTTATTATTTTAATACTATTGGGTAAGTGATTAAATACTTTAATTGCTGTTATCTACGCACTTTTGTCAAACAATTTATTTTAAATTTGAGGTAAATAAAGATTGTTTTCGTAGCAAGGGTGGTTCCAAATAAATAGGCACAACTCTAAGATATAATATATTCCAGTTAAAGTCAAAAAAAGTTTTTCTTTAAATAAATTTCGCAGGCTGTCTCTATTTGTCTTACGGTATATAATACGCAAACATCGTTTCTGTAGTATAAATGTTTCATTTATGTTAGTTGAACTACCCAAAAAAATTACCACATACCATAGAATAAAAGTGGATGAATATAACCATAGTACGCATTTCTAGTAACAGATTCATAGGTTGACCAAGAAAGTATTGAAAGAACATAGCAATAACTCGATATATTTTGTTAATCTTTTCTATGTGTGATTTCCAATTTAGGTGAGAGTCAATTTTAACTCCAAGAAAGCTTATATTATCTACTTCAGATTATATTGACAGATCAGATTGCTTGCAGTCCCCATGCAATCTAACTTTCGGGAGAATTTCAATTAATAGGTTTAATACAAACCATATTTACTGAAAAGCAATATATTATCAAAGTGTAAATGAGCCATGATGGTTCAGGGGCTAAGTGCTGGCTGTAAATTTCACAATACGTGAACCCGGACCCGGGTTGGTTCGGTTCTACCCGTGAAGTAAAAAGTAAAGTTACAGCCTTTATCCGTCCCCCTGCTAGGCATATATCTCGTTCCATTTCTGTGACATTACCGCCGGAACCAATAAAATGGTTATTTGCTTTTTCAGGGTTGGTTTACCATGAAGTCAGTGGTGAAATAAAACATCGTGAGGAAACCTGCACGTCTGAGAAATTAAAAAAATAATATTTTGAAGACACGTGAAAGTCAGCATGCCTTGAGGCACCGCGTCGGATATATCCTTACCATAAAACCCTCTCCAAAATGAAATAAGTTAACTTTTTAAGTATAAATAGGATTTTTTATCGTTTAAAAAAACACTTAACATGCTTAAATTTACTATTGTATTGTGAAAGCGTTTACTTACATAAATTGCACATAAACCAACAACCAGTCCCGTAATAAACATTTGTACAATACAACACGTGTTGGCTTAAAATAGATAGAAAAATAATAGTGACTTTATTTTCTCTTGAGTTGCTTTAGTGTTTTATAAACTATAATATTTTTATTTTCATTTTGTTTTTATTTCTATTGTGTTTTTATTTGTTTTGTGTACTAACATTATTTCTTAAATTTTATTTGTATTACTAACATGTTATGGGCCTACGACGCCTGAAAAATAAAACATTGTTATTTTTATTTTATTTATAAAACTAAATTGACAAACGATGTCTCGGCCCACCAGATGGTAAGTGGTCCATGTGTAGTCCACGGACACCTGCAGCCAACTTCAAACAAAGAAGACTGAAAATCTGTTGTCACCTCTGAGGTCTAAGATAGAGTGCCTCATAGTATGTAATCTCTCTATACCCTTCAGAGAAGAGTACCTGCACTGCTGCGTGCCGAACACATCAGTGCAACCACTGTTATTTGGTGACAGAAATAGGTAAGAGGGTGATAATTACTTAGACGGACTAGTGTGCAAAAATTAGTACCACCAAGTAATTATTGCTTTGCTTCGTTGCGGGATCTATTTCTTGCGGGACGCGAACCCGCGCCCGGCACCTCAGCCAAACGCTGATAGGAGCCGTAGTTCCAATGTGCTCTGGGGTATTTCTTGAACCTGTGAAATTACTCATACATGGCATATAATACCCCTGGAAATTAGGTGGTCGCTGCAAAGTTGTTCTTAAATACATTTTGTAAGTAGTTTGTACAAACTGTGTTCTTATTGCATATTCGCCCCGGCTTCGCACGGATGATTTTTGATTACCACAACAGCGCCACCTACCGAGTCCAAATGTAAATATAAACCATCTATGGACTCATTCAAACACACACTAAAAATTTCATCAAAATCATTTGAATGGTTTCAAAGTCTATTACAGACAAGGTAGAAACCGTTTTTTGTGTTTTATATAGATACATAGATATACTTTGCTTGAAGGATTTCGCTGAGTTTCTAGCTTGTTCTTCCTAAAAGTAATGTGTAATAAAGTGATTTTCATTAAGAATAACTTCTGATATATTTTGAAAAAAATAAGTTCTCTTCTTCCATTCACCAAGCATTAAACAAGTATATAAATTAATAAAAGCTACAGGCTATATACGTCGCACTGTGGTGCATAGGCCTACTCTCATTTCTGAAAGGGATTTAGGGCAAGGAAGTGTCCGCCGCGCAGCCCCAAAGCGTATTAGCGAACTCCACATGTCTTTGATACATTTTTTTATTTCTCCTATGCAGGTTTCCTCATGAAGTTTCCCTTTACCGCCAAGCACGCGGTAAAGTGAAATAAGGATAGATAGATATTTTTAAATTTCAATATATACAATTTTTACAACTTTAACTCTACACCAAATTTCTTAAATGTTAACATTTTATTATTTAAGAATATCTACTAGCCTGTATCATCCCGTGGGTGTCGTAAGAGGCCACGGAGGGAATTAAATAGGGAGATGGGCAGCAGCCTCTTCCTAATAATGACTTCCTAATAAAAACTGCGGCTGCTAACCCACTTGCCAAGCGTGGCAAATGTGGCAAATATCCCCCTATGAGGCAATCTACGTGGGAGGCCTATGTTTAGCAGTGGGCTTGTGATGGATAGTTGGATGGATTATTTCAATTTCATTAAATCTAAACTTAACTCTTGTACTAAATTTGTGTATGTATTCATTATACAGATTGTGAAAAATGTAAAAAAATCTTTGCTATGTAATTTAAAAATTACATTATATCAAGCATAGGAGTGGGAAAATATATAGGATACATTGTGAAGCCCATCATTGTGATGCATTAGTATAACAAATGCTTGAGTTGTACTCGTAACAATGGAACTCGTTCTAGTAATGCTAATGCCAACCACTCCAGCGTACTCTACATGCAATGAATGTTCCAGATTATTCCTCTTAAAACATTGAGCTATTATGTACTACGTACTAGAGGCGACACTGCATTCAGCTACTCTGTTCCACTCAACTGCGGTGCATACACCGCATTTAATCAGTCCATCGCTAGGCGCTTATAGAGTTGTCACGTGTTGTGTTGATTTAAAAAAATATCTAATATATGCCAATATGTAATTAGATATTGCACAAATAATTCAAGACATGTCAGTAAAAACCAAGGAATTACTTTTCAACGGTTAATAAGATACTTAATCAATAAAAACGTATTATGTATTAATAATAAAACCAATTATTCCTAAGACGCCATCTTGTGTCATGGAATATAGATTATGAAATGAATATGTTCAGATGCGACATTTCTGTGGGTACTTAAGTATAGGATGAATATATTATTATACATATTTTTTTTTGTAGAAACGTATGTAAGTTATTATAATTTGGCAAAACTTTCGAAGTTTAAATCAACTTATTATTCTTTTATTTTATTTTTAGGTTTCCACATCAAAGTCAAAGTGGTATAAATTCGTCCATTTATTAACTCTCCCGTGCCCAGCATTTATGAACGACTTTTATTCTAATTTAAATATTTGTAATTTAAATGTTATGTTAATAAGTTTTGTTAAACATACATTTAGTATGTTTTTTATATTTAACTTAAATACCTTTTAAAATATTCAGATAAAAATACCATTAAAATGTAATTGTGATATAATATTATGTATTAATTAAATAAGCGAATATAATATACAAAATAAATGACAAAATTTAAATATTGTTCTAGATATAATTTACCTATTTAACAATACAATTTACCTACGGGTCATTCTACCTATGTTTATTCTATGATAAAAAAAACAACCGCGCGAACACAGAGTAGAGCACATTTACATTTTTTGTATGAGATAGCTGTTCTAGTACGTAAGTACATATTACTTCAATGTCTTAAAACATTGCGCGATTCTCGGGGAAATTTATCGCGTTTTTCTAGATGTCAGTTTTTACAACTGTAGTTACAACTATTTCTTTTTATTGTCTCTTTTCGGATGTTTTTAACGTAGTAGAGCCCCGCTGCAGCTATGTTATAGTTTCGGCGCGAATAGGTCGGCTCAACCGGGGTAGGTCCACGCTTACACAGAAAAACGAGCACACAGTCATATGATGGTAATTGAGTGCTGTAACATCTATCATTGATTAAGAATCAAAATGCAGATAATTATTATAACCCCAGACTAAGATAGTTTGCAATAGACGACTCCGTGGCGTAGTGGCTTAGCAATGAGTGGCTGCGCTGGGGGTCGCAGGTTCGAATCCCGCACGGAACAAGTATTTGTATGGCCTACAAATAATTGTTCCGGGTCTGGATGTTTGTCCTTGTGCAATTTATGTTTGTAAACTGCCCCCACGATACAGGAGAAATCCTAGTGTAGGGGTAACGTTTTTTAAAATGAAAGAAAGAAAGAAATAAAAAGGGTTTCCGGTTCTCTATACTCACCGTACGAAATTTTCTTTGCTGGTGTTTTGTGAAAACGAGGTACTACTTCGGTCGAGCCAACCGTTCGTGATACAACCATAATATAGTTGCAGCATGGGCATACCGCGTGTGAAAGTTGTAATGTTGGATTTCCAAAATATTCTCACAAATTTTCTAACTCTGAACCTTGCTCCTTCTGCCAGGTGTGGTTATTACAGAGATCAATACCAAAAGCGTTATAATTTGATTTACCTAGCTTTATATGAAACTAGTTACAAGTTTCTAGTTGTTTGATAACCCCAAAGGGCTTGTTATTCAATCTCTAAATTGTTATGAAAAGCATTTGCTTTGGTAATTTAATAACAGTACCCGGATGACCGACCTTTGATCGATTTTTTAAGTTACATTTAGATACAAATTACATGAATAATATTTTTTGATCTTATTGACATAATAGAAAAAACTGAACTAAAATTTTTGTATTTTTAAAAAATACTAAAAAAAGGGCTCGAAATAATAGATTTTCTCACAAAAGAAGGGAACTTGAAAAAAAAGGAAAAAGTTGGACCCAAGACGGGATGCGAACCAAGGCATTACGATTTTAAGACCGCTCGATATCCACTTAAGCTATTACGATCATTAACGAAGTGTCAAAATTTACCTGCTTACATTGTAGCAGTTTTTCATTACCTGAAAATACGGACAAAAAGACTTTTTCTAAAAATAAATCCTAGCTAGATCGATTTATTGCCCCAAAAACTCCCTAGACACTAAATTTTATGAAAATCATTGAAGCCGTTTCCGAGATTTGGATTATATATATATATATATATATATATATATATATATATATATATATATATATATATATATATATATATATATATATATATATATATATATATATATAGAATTGCTCGTTTAAAGGTATCTATAAGACGGATAGAAATAACAAAATAACAGAACTCATACACAAATAGGTAATTAATATAAGCACAATTTTTTTATTCAATATAGATGAGATAAATATTAAATCATACTTATTAAAAGTCTAAACGTGGTAGAGCGATGCTGCAGTTATATGAGTAGTATAGTTGTAGCACGAATGGGTCGGCTTGGCCGGGGAGGGTTCACGCTCTCATAGAATACCGTAAAATAGCAGCTTAATACAAGTAGATACGGAGAACCTGGAAACGAGGTATTCCATCTTGGTTCTCAGGGGTGACAACGCATTTGCGCTTTGATTCTTACTCGAGGATAAATATAGATGTCTATGTGCCACAATATCCGCTTACCATCAGGTGGACTGTGTGCTCGTTTGTCACCTTTATTCCATAAAAAGTCAATCATAAGTTTAATTTACAACTGTTTCGGAAAATACATCTGTCCAAGGAAGAACCCATAAGAAACAAAGCGGGATTATTTTTGAAAAAAAAAAAAATATTACGAGTAGAATAGATATTAGATCAACACAGTTAATAGAATAGGAGAATACCCACATCTTTGTTAGAATGCTGACTTGTTATAATTTTTTTTCGTATTATGTCATCATGTACACGCCAGGGTGTACCTGTCAGGTTAAGGCAACTGTAGTTACATGCGTCAGGTAAGCTTGAGCTGGGTAGAGGGAAATACGCCCAGCGGTTACGCAACGTTCGCGCTTCGGCTTACCGTACTTTTCAACTGTATAGGTAAATCTGTCTGTTACATCCTTGAGTGTATTTCTACAACAAAACAACCAGACAATTTGTTTTTAAGTGACTTCGAGAAAAGGTGAAGACTTTTTTTAAAGCAGAGGTGGCAAGCGAGCGTGCGGTTCATCTGAAGGTAAGTGACTACCGCTGTCCATGAATAACTGTACCACCAGGGAATTGCAGGCGCGTTGCCGGCCTTTTGGAAAGGAGTAAGATCTTTTCTGGAACGTCCGTAAGTCGTATCGGTCCAGAGAAATCGCCGGTGGGTAAAGATTCCACAAAGCGGTCATACGAGAAAGAAAACCCATAGTAAAACTTAGACCGCCAAGCATCCAGATGGTGTGGATGGTATCGTAAGTTTTGTCGCGATGTGCGTTCGTGAAACCGGTTGGCTTGAAACTAAAAGCTGCTTATCAACTGCGTGTTTTTGCATGTATTTTACACGATATCTTTGTCAATTGTAATTTGATGTGTAATTTTGACGATTTTTTTAATTAAACTTTTATAATACATATGTTATGTCATTTTTTATATGTGATTAGGGTAAAAATTTCCCCAATAAAGAGTGGTAAATAGGGGATATAGTTTTTTAAGTAACTATTTCATTGAAATTGAGATTATGATATTCCTTTGTCGACTCGAAAGAGTAAAGAATATCCTTTGATAAAAAGTAAAAGCCCACGTCGAACAACCAAAAGAGCCACGCTGCAGCTGTTTACTGGTATAGTCGCAGCACGAGTGGGTCAGCTCGACCGGGGAAGGACCGGGGACGGACGCTCTCACAGAATACCAGTGTCAAATAACAGCTTAACGCTGCTGTGTTTCGTTTGGTGAGCGTAGATAGCCGGAGATCCTTTTTCTGGAAACGAGGAATACCGTTTTAGTCCTCACGAGTGACAACATCTCCGTTTTGTTTCGTTATCGATAACAAATGTAGATGTCTATGGGCCACAGCAACCACTTACTATCAGGTGGACTGTGTGCTCGTTAACTACCTATATACTATTAAAAAAAAACAAAAAGAATGAAATAATATTGAAAATAAAGTCGGGGCTCTACAGAATATGCCTTAGCATCGACTTTATATTGTGAAATAATTTCATTCTTTTTAGTTCCCTGAAGTCAGCTTTTACTTTTTATTGTAAGTATTTTCTTTAAAAATTTAAATTAAATTTTAACATTTTTAACAACAATGATGCACATCGAACTCTTTGTCAATAAAGGAGTAGAAGGAAAAGTACGAATTGTAGCGTAAATTATTGAAATGATAATGCACTATGATTTTCAGGAACTAAAATTTTCAGAAATTAAAAGGATTTTCAATCAGTCTTCAATTACCTGTAAAAACTGAAGTACCTACAACTTTATATATATATATATATATATATATATATATATATATATATATATATATATATATATATATATATATATCATCATCATCATTACAGCCCTTCACAAGTCCACTGCTGAACATAGGCCTCCCCCAAGTAATGCCACAAAGCACGGTCCTGAGCCACCTGCATCCATCGACTTCCTGCATATCTTACCAGGTCGTCACTCCATCTAGTGGGGAGTCGTCCTACACTGCGCCTACCGGTACGAGGCTGCCACTCAAGAACCTTTCTTCCCCATCGGTTATCGGTTCCTCGAGCTATATGGCCGGCCCATTGCCACTTCAGCTTACTAATCCGTTGGGCTATATCGGTCACTCTGGTTTTACTGCGGATATCCTCATTTCTGAGTCTATCACGCAGAGAAACTCCGAGCATAGCCCTTTCCATAGCTCGCTGAGCGACCTTGAGCGTCCTCATACGGCCAGCAGTGAAGGACCACGTCTCAGATCCGTATATATATATATATATATATATATATATATATATATATATATATATATATATATATATATATATATAGTTTTACCGTTTTACCGCGGGCATATTGAGAAATTGACAATTAAAATATGAATATCACAATAACTTAAAAACAAAGTAAAAGCGATTGTCAAGTAGTTTTCATTCATATTAAAAGTTAAAACAGTGCACTTTAATAGTATAAAACAAAGTTATAGGTAATTCAGCATTTACAGGTACTTTAATATCGATATAAAATACTTTTTGTAGTTCCTGAAAATCACAGAGCATAGACAAACAAACGTGGTGTGGAAATTATTTTAAATATGTATTGATTGATTAGTGAGCATTAATCCCAAACACCATTACCGTAATCAAAAAAATATGATTAAATTCAAGATGACCGAGGAATAGTGTGTTTTTTTAATTTATTCTTATAAAGAGTGTACATAATTTATATTTTAAATTTTGCCAAACTGTAAGCCAGTTTGTCGTCAACATCCTTACCTATTCACGCTATGATGCCGTGGTAGCTCAGATGGTTGACGCTCACAGTAAATATAACAGAACGCGAGTAACCAGTGTTCGATCCCCGCCGGCACCAAAATTGTTAATTACAATTTTAAATGCTGATTTACCACGTGGTCGGCGGCGAAGGAAAACATCGTGAGGAACTCATCGAACTATTCCTCAGACATGCAGGCCTGTCTGAGCCTGCATGTCTGAAGAATAGGAAAAAAAATATTTCGAAGACATGTGAAGTTCGCCAACATGCATTGGGGCAGCGCGGCGGACACTTCCTTGCGCTAAAACCCTCTCAAAAATGAGGGAAGGCCTGTGCCCAGCCGTGGGACGTATATAGGCTGTAACTTTTTTACTTTACTATTCACGCTATATGATGAAGATGATGAATAATAAAATACAAAAAAATAACAATGTGATGAATTTCTATGTCGTATAGACCCGGAAGTCAATGACAAAGTAGGGTTATTAATACGTTTCGTTCCACGGTCACTTTGAACCATATTAAATGATATCAGCTTTTAGAAATATAATTAAAAACAATTTTTGGTGGCATCTCTTTTTATTTATTAATATATAATATAAAAATATATAATATATTATGTTTCTAATAAGTTATAGTTTTTAAAAATATTTATCTCTTTATTATACCAACTGCAAAATGCTTCATTACACGCATGGTTTTTTTCATATTACATTAGCCGGAACACGAATATGAAAATCATTCCTTTTTTTTTCAAATTTCCGGTTAGATTTTTATAAAATCGTTAGACAGTTCACTATAATAAATTGGTATCCATTAAGTTACATTAAAATTTCTAGTGGGCCCAAAAACGATTGTCTCCTTTAGGACGTGATTCGCTTAAGTCGAAATTTTCACGTCGAATTTTATTTTCAGAAAAGCTTTAGGTAAAAAAATGACTTCCCAGCCATCCTTCGTTCAAAATGCATAAGCAGTCTACTTTTGGGTGAAAGTTACTAGTTAAATTCCCAACTTCTTCTTAAAGCAATTCCTCGCAGTATTTCCGTAACTAACCTTAAAAATGGTACGCCGCCTCCATTACCCTAAACGCAAAGCTTCAATGCCCCCCCCCCCATTATTGTAATAACTAGCAGCAGACTTAGTTCTGCACCATATACTTTAAAAAAAATTAGAAGTCTTACCAGTGTTGAAACAGCTAGACTAGTTTAATTTAGCCATTTCAATAGCAATAATGCGTATGTTACTTTGCTATAGGGACACGCGACCGACACTGAAATTAAATTTACTTTACAGAAGAGGGTGCTTAGAACAATCTATGATTTAAAACCTAAAGAGTCCCTCAGAAAAAAATATAAAGAATGTAATATATTAACTTTGGCTTGTCTATACATTTATGGAAATGTAATGTACGTACACAAAAATAAGTAGTTTTACAAAAATAAGTGATATTCATTCTGTAAATACTAGGAACAGACACAAGCTTGTAATAACAGTTACTCGACTCCACCGAGTTAGTAATTAATTAGTGGGGCGGTGTATACGCTTTCGAAAAAAATCCCAAAAATATATACAAAATTAGACCTGCACAAAATTCAAAAACTTTGTTTAACTAAGTTTTTATAAAAAGGGTTATTATAATATTAAGGAATTTATGGATGATCACAACCCCTGGGAAGGGTGATCGCTACCAAGCTATTTCTAATTTGTTTTGTGTTGTTAGTTATAACATACATGATTGTAAGCAGTTATTTTTTTAAAACCCGCTGAATTGCCTGCTGGTTCTACTCAGGACAGAGTTTTTTTTTTCCAAACCAGTGATAAAACTTTCTTTCAATAAGTATTATTTATAATTTATATTGAATAAAAAAGTTTCTGCTAACTAGGCTTAGACAGTAGTTTCGTCAATTTCTAAAAATTTAAATTAAAAACGCCCATCGTAGTAAACACCTGCGATTCCCCTGGTGTTGCCGTTGGTCACGGGCTGCGGTAGTCACTTAACATCAGGTGAACCGTTTGCTCGTTTGCCACCTCTTCTATAAAAAAAAAAAACTAGATCAACCCTCGATTAATACACGATAAACTATAACAGAGTTAAACTCTCGAGTGAAGCCACGTATCATTTTTGGTGCAGTCTAAAGCATATTTTTGCTTGGAATAACGCTATTAGCAAAGTGAATGATGAACAAATCGAACAGTCGGGTAAATGAATACTGTTCTATTAAAGGACAGGATGTAAAAGTATCAAATCCACTAGCTTTATAAGTATTATAGTGTCTACAACAGCTATCATGTTAAATTTCTTCGTATAATTATCGTCGAGTAGAAAGGCATGGAAACAATATATTATAGCAAACTTGATATAAACATTTTTAAACCGTGTGTTATGTTGCATACTTAACCATCGACGACCTCTTTAATTAAAAACTTTCGCTCGTTGCACTCAGTGATGTGTATGAAGGTAAATATTTATAACTTTCAAGTGTCATCACGTATCGCAGACTTAACTCTTCGTAATGAGTAGATGTATACCTCGGCTTTTTTTGTTATTTAAGCAGTTTCGATTATTAAAAAAAATACATTTTTTATTCGATTGTTATTTTGCACCGATTGCGATTCTTTCGATCGTCTAAGCATCTTGCGGTCGCCTTTCACTAAGTCTGTCTGTGGCACCGTAGGCCTTAAACGGGTGAATAGATTTTGGTGCTGCCTTCTTTATTTAATAGCAGGTTTTCTAGCGGTTGTTGTAAGACAAATTTTATCAAAATCGGTTCAGCCGTTTGAAGATCATCAGCTTTTTTGATAAGGAGGTTTTTAAAATTATCAACTTAAGTTATATATACGTGACTTTAATTGGAAACCGCCGAAATCTCGAATCTCATTAAAATAATATACAGGACCCTTACTTTACCGCGATTGCTAAGCATTGAGCTACCGTGGCTCTATCAGTATATTTATACACCTAAACGGTGCTGAATAAATTGTCATACTTCTTAGCCAAAAGTCTAACATCATTACTACCCAAAATCATAAAAGCTGTGATTGCCAATCCACCCCGGCTTTGATCGGTATGAACAATTATCTATCTTAAATTTTAGTAAGGTATATATAAGTATATAAGCCTATGAACATCTGCAATAATGTACCTTTCAAACAGTAAAATAATTTTTCAAAAAGGTGTGGTGGTTCCGGAGATTACTCTCTAAATATACACAAAATATAAGTACAGAATTATTTAATATATTACGGGTGACAAACAAGTACAAAGCCCACCTAGGTTAATGCTGTGACCCATAGACATCTAACTATCCTCGATTAAGAATCAAAACGCAAATGCCTTGTCACCCCTGAGGACTACGATGAAATTCCTCGTTTCCATAAAAAAGGTTCTTCGGTTCTCTACACTGATCATACGAAACACGAAAACGTTAAGCTGCTATTTAACGCTGGTTATCTGTAAGAGCGTGGGTATAACTCGGTCGAGCGGACCCATTCGCGCCACTACCATAGTATCGCTACAGTATGACTCTGCTACGTATTTTTGAGTAATTTCTTCAATATTCAGATTTTCATCTACTTATACCACCAAAATAACTAAACATTTCAAACTTTGCGGCCTATATCACAGAACATATTGTAACGATCCCCCCCCCCCTACTGTATAAAAATATTATAATATTAAAAATTAAATATATCCCCTTTTAAATAACATTATATATATGAGACCAGGATTAATAAATTATGTTTTGATCTTTCTAAATGATCTTTCAAAAGGTTTATTAATAGGCCGTTTTTAATATTTTGGCGTGATCGTCTTAGTTAGGACCCTTATTTACGTTGTGTTTGTTTAGTAACTTAGTTCTTTTAGGTGTCTTTTGGAAGAATGAATATTCACTAGAGCAATTGAAAGCTGTTGGTAGTGCCTTATAAGCTAAGTGAACCCCGTTCACGAAGACAGGGCTCGAAAAAGGTTAAGAACATAAAACGTCCCTATTCCACTTGCATCAGGTTTACATTATTAATTATCCCTTCCCGCTCGGAAAAGGCTCAAAATATATTTATACAAAATACCCGATACAAGGACTTCGCTCTCCTACATTTATTTAAAAAAATGTAGGGGAGGTACACGGCCCCACACACGCCGTGCACGGTCAGTGCCAACCATTTTGATGCACTCCCCCCGAAGGGAACGCTAATTCGGGAACTGGACCGTAGTCCACAGCAAAATAACTGGTGAATCAGTAAAAGAGGCTTGGCCCCTTGTTAGTGCGTAAGCACAAACATCGACCGAAGTCGCGCATGTCAATGCGTGTAAACGCCATACAGAATACGAACGAATCCAGCCAAAGTGAATGTACGTCACACGATTTAGGCAAATAGGCACACTGGCCGTAAACCCTCCGTGAGCGCCACCACCTGCCAGACCGCCGCTCCTGCAAACGTGATGTAAGTGTATGGCATCACCACCAATTGCACGATCAGCACAGCTACTAGCCGCAGAGCGTGTCATGAGTCTACCGCTCACCTCAAGGGAATGGGGTCCCACGTTGTGCGGCTTTCGGCCGCAGCCTTGAGAGTCTCCTCAGATCCTCCCGCCAGCTACCACCCGCATGAGGTCGACACATATGCTCCACCAACCAATACAACGGCAGATATAGCCAAAAGGCAGTTATAAGATAAGAGTAATAATTCGCCATCAGAAAAGGTTTGTGTCACTGACGTTGAGTAAATGCATTTTCGATCATGTTTGTCTCACCCACCAACAAGTTGCCTTCAATCATTCAAAGGTGGGAAAGTTACAGAGATATAATATTATGTTGTTATATAAAACATCGTGGAGGGCAGACAGTCTGCAGCCCCGCAATGAAGGGACCCGACTTGGGCAAAGCTACTTAGGTGTGAGTCAAACCAAGACGCAGAGAGCGCCATTGAGAATAGCGTCCCACCAAACAACCATCGCAGAGACGCAATGCTGCAGAACGCAACAAGCATCAATACGACTATCGTCGGGCTTACACCATTCCAAGGTCCCCCATACATCCCAGCAGACATCACCACCCGTATACCTCCATCGACCAGAACCACAGAGAGCGTCGAATCAGGCGCAGCACACCCGTAGATCCATCACAAGACGCAATACCGCCAGTAGCAGTAAGCATCAATGCAATTATCATACGGATGGCGCCCCCTCACAAAACACCCAACATGATCCCTATCGACTTTGGTAACAAAGTTGGTATTGTTGTTATATAAAAAATATCACCAACGTATCACAGTAGCACGCTACTAAGACGCCAATGAACAAAACTCCACGTATCATAGCGCTAATGCACTAAGACATGAAGCTGAGTATGCCTGTTACACTTAAAAGTGCTACCAAACACACTCATCATCCCCATCTGAAAGATAGACGACGCATCGCTATGCGCTACGACGCCGCCCACAAACGGTATGGGTGTGAGATGTCCACGGGAAAGCCGTATTGCTACAACAAACCCGCTTACCACCGACACTAAGATGTTAATTGTATACCTCCATCGACCAGAACAACAGGAATGCGTCGAATCAGGCGCAGCACACCCGCAGATCCATCACAAGACGCAATACCGCAAGTAGCAGTAAGCATCAATGCAACTATCATACGGGCGGCGCACCCTCACAACACACCCACATGACTCCTATCGACTTTGGCAACAAAGTTAGTATTGTTGTTATATAAAAAATATCACCAACGTATCATAGTAGCACGCTACTAAGACGCCAATGAACAAAACTCCATGTATCATAGCGCTAATGCACTAAGACATGAAGTTGAGTATGCCTGTTTCACTTAAAAGTGCTACCAAACACACTCATCATCCCCATCCGAAAGATAGACGACACATCGCTATGCGCAACGACGTCGCCCACAAACGGTATGAGTGTGCGATGTCCACGGGAAAGCCGTATTGCTACAACAAACCCGCTTACCACCGGCACTAAGATTGTTGTTATATAAAACTGCACCAACGTATCATAGTAGAACGCTACTAAGACGCCAGTGGACAAAACTTCACGTATCATAGCGCTAATGCACTAAGACATGAAGTTGAGTATGCCTGTTACACTTAAAAGTGCTACCAAACACACTCATCATCCCAATCCGAAATATAGACGACGCATCGCTATGCGCTACTACGCCGCCCACAAACGGTATGGGTGTGCGATGTCCACGGGAAAGCCGTATTGCTACAACAAACCCGCTTACCACCGGCACTAAGATGATATGTTTAGGACACATCGGTTAGCGAGTCCAAGTTTACCTCGGACCAATTGCTCGTGAAGCAGCACACACGCCACCATAATATTCCTTTTCAAGTCCCTAATAAGGACTAGTCATTTTGCTACAGTACTAGGAGCAGTCAGTCACCCGACCACCCCATACAATGCTTATGCATCAAGGAGACCTCCTATAATATTGCTTTTGTATCATAGACCTTAGTTTCATAAGTCATGTATATATATAGGATTCGAACCCATGACCCTACTATTGTAATGCATATTAATCATAGAGACCTTCTATAGTATTGCTTTTGAATCATAGACCTTACTTTCATAAATCATTCATATATAGGATTCGAACCCACGACCCTACTATTGTAATGCATATTAATCACAGAGACCTTCTATAGTATTGCTTTTGAATCATAGACCTTACTTTCATAAGTCATTCATATATAGGGTTCGAACCCACGACCCTACTATTGTAATGCAAATTCATCATGGAGACCTTCTATAGTATTGCTTTTGTATCATTGAGTTTTATACCATAAGTCCCTAATATAGGACTAGTCATTGTGCTACAGTACGTCAGGCAGTCGTCTCCCGACCACCTCATATATATGTAGAACTGCAGGAATGTATCTCCGGCAGCTCATCCATACAAGACATCTATACGTGAACACCTTCAATAACTTAGGAAAATTTTCTTGTATACGTGAACTCCTTCCACAACTTAGGAAATTTTCTTTTATACGTGAACTCCTTCCACAACTTAGAAAATTTCTTTTATACATGAACACCTCCCATGACTTAAACTATTTTTAACAAATTTTCTAATTATCTTATAAACGTTATTTAACTTAATTTTATAATATTTTTTGACTTGTATTTCTATTATTTATCTTATTTTAAATATTTTTAAAAGTTTTTATAATAAATTTACTTATTACGAGAAACAATAATTTTTCCCTTAATTTGCTATGTTATTGGGATAATGTCTGAAATATATTAACTTTATGTTTATTAATTTGACTTAATTGCTTAATATATATCATTTAAGACCATTTTTGACGCCCCTTTATATTCAATTTAATTATTAATAATACTATTGGGCCGTCACAATATGAACGCATCGAATCTAGTACAGCTGCGGCAGTATAATTAAGTTCTAACTAACGCCCTCCAATTTTCCAGTCGTTAAACACAGCGGTGTGCTTAGACCCTTCCAGAAGGAAACTTTGCACGAATAGAAATACATTGTTAACTCTACCGTTTGCAGTTTCGCGTTTTATTTTTAAAGTAAGATATTGTGTGATATATTAACAAAAAAAAGTGAGCTCTCAAGTTGCTACGTGAAATAGACGCTAGGTAGCCTAAACACGATTAATTTAATATAGTATTCTATCTCATTCTCTCGGAGACTAAATTCTTTAGATGTATATGTTTATCTCGGGTTGGGTTTGAAATTAAGTTGCCTGAATTTGAATATTCTGTCACTGTGGGGAGGTCAAGGGGGTTTATCTGAAGCACCCCTACGCGATTTTTGCTGCCGAAGCAGCGTCGAAGTATTTTTAAATATTCCTTAAATATATTGGTAAATAACTAATTAAATATATGAGGCGTATAGTTTCAAAAATCGCAGAGTCCATTTTTGTTGTGTTGCAACATTTTTATTCTAATGGTAACTTTATTTTAATTCACGCAATTTCCGCAAACCCAAACATATCAAAACTGACAATGTCCAATAGTAATTTCGAAAATTGAATTCCGGGAGCAAATACAACAAAATCCTTCGCAATTAGTTTCAGAAACAGCAAAGTCCAGTTTAGCCAATGGCATGCCGCCTTTTGATCACGTGTCAGAACAAACAGTATGGCGGATAATAATATTCTTGCTCTCGTTACGTGAGAAAAAACTAAATAATATAAGTGATTAACAAGACAAGACCCCAACCGTTGTAGATAAAAACAAGGCTCGGAAACGGCAGAGAAACCCGGAAAATGGAAGCGAAACCAGCAGAAGTTGGAGAGGTCAGTGTGTTGTGGATGGAATAGTTTGATCCTTAAATTAATAGGTATCGTGTTGAAGTATAACAAAGAAATTTTTTAGGAAGGATTTATTCCAGAAGAAAGACGAGGAGGAGGCAGTCAATCTCGTAAATATTTTGACATAAAAACTGCAGTTATGGAATTTGTAAAAAAAACTAGTGTTCTGAGCGCAAGACTTTATCTTCCTGCCGAACTAAATGCAAACAAGTTATATAAAATATATGATAATCCAGCACCAAAACATTTAAAAGTTAAAATAAGTTATTTCAGGAATGTGTCTAACACAATTTCAACTTGGGATTCGGTTCGCCGCGCGCAGACATGTGCTCTGTCTGTTTGCAATATGCAGTAAAAATGAAGGTAGCTAGAGATAACAGAACTAAAAGTGATTCGATGATCCTATTAAGAGTTCACAAAAACATGCGCAAGCTTTTCTTATGATGATTCCCCGAATGTTTTTATATTACCATATGACTGCCAAAAGACCATACTGCTACCCAAATTTGCCGATCAGAGCACCTATTATTCTAGACAGATTTATCTTTTCAATTTCGCAATTGTAGCAGGATCTTCAATTTAATAAATACAGTACTTTTGCATATGTTTGGACTGAATGCCAACTTCCGAAAGCCTGTAACTTAATTGCATCTGCGATTTATCATCGATTAAATGTTATTTGATATATTTGATTTAATGTTTTTTTCGAGGTTAGGTGCAAAACAGATAACAGCTGAAATTATCTTTCGTATTTTATTTACATTTAAAAATAAGTATGATTAACTTGACTGTTTATTTTTAACTCCGGTTTATAAAAATAAGTTTTAGCATTATTATCAGTTATAGGAATGTTCATTTCAATTAGTTAAAAAAACTTATATTCATCTTCCCTCCGTAACATCTGTCACACTAAATAAAAATTACTATTTTTCTATCTCCCCTCGGTTAATACACTTTACTAGAATGGCAAATGTCTCTGAAGTTGTGAATATGCAAAAGGAATTGGAAGAGAGCTTGACCTGGAAGATGGTGGAGTTTGAGAAACATCTGAAGGCTGCAACTAACCCAACAGTTTTACGCCTTCGGGAGGAGTTCGATTCATTCAATTTACTTGTTAGTTCTATGTTCAGCCTGCTGGAAAAGCAAATTCAGAAATGCAACAAAAGTGTTGATGCAATCAGTACGTATAACCGGAGAAAAGTTCTGCTTTTTCATGGAATAGCTGTGGCTTCTGAAGTTGACCTAAAACAGCAAATTCTACAACTGTTGCACAAGTAACCCAGATACTCTATTTCTAACTTGTATTACAGATGATTCTCTCAAGAAATGCCACCGACTTGGTGTTCAATCCAGTACCCGACCAAGGCCAATTCTTGTGCACTTTAACAATCATAGCACTAAGTCTGCGATTTGGAATTTGAAATCAAATTTTTAAAGTGGCTGCTATTTCAGTGTGTGAATTCCTCACTAAATTTCGTCAGTCCATACACAGGAAGGCCCGTAAGCATTTCGGAATTAGAAATGTCTGGACTATTGATGGTGCAATCTATGTAAAGCACTCGGGAGGCTGAACGAAGTTCCACTGGGGAGGAATTGGGAGATATAATAGTCAAGTACCCCATGGATGGTTCCCCTGAGAGTTCTAACAAGGCCCCTAATACAAAGGTCACTCTAACGCATCAGAGCTCTTCGAATCGGCAAAATGATACAGCACGTCACTCAAACTTCAGCAGTAACTCAAATTGATGACGTAAAGAAATCTAGACGACTGGTAGGCAAGAAGTAATTCCTACATTGCTTTTAACTTTACAAAGTACCCTTTTTATTCTTATTATCATATTTTAGTTATGTTCATCTCCTTTCTTATTTTTTTCCTTCTCTTACAGTTCACTTTGTCTGGTAAAATAACTATTTTTAGTTTTATAAACCTAAAAATAGTTATTTTACCAGACAATTCTATGTAAATAATTTGCTATAACTTGTCTTAAATATTCCCTTTATTCAAATTCCAATAGTTTTATATTGATTATTAATAATTAAAAATTTTAGTATTTGATTTTTATACTGTAGTAAACTTTAATTGTATTTGTAAACTTTAGTAAATTAGTTTGTGTTTGTGATTTTTATTATGTAAAAGTGTTAAAATGTTATCAATTACCACAGATAAATGTTATTGTAGTCAGTAGATGCTAGAGCTATACATAGACAGTGGCAAAGACAAGGCTATATAGTGTAGAAGTAAGGAGTACCAACTACCCATAGTAGAATAGGTGAAAAAGTGGTCATCTGTAAGCAGTAAATAACAGTTCAAAAACTCTCCACAACAGCGCTGGAGTAGCTACTGGTGATGATGATTGTTTGTCCCTTTCTTCGTGCCGGTTTTTTTGTTTAGCGAACTACACTTTGCTAAACAACTTTGACAGTTCGTAGCGATCTAAGGAGTTTACAAGTTGGTTTAAGTGAGAAAAAAGTGTTTTGTGAGCCTAATATTCATGAATCTTGTTCAGATCAGTTATTATAAGAATTAAAATTTTTATCTAAAAATGTCAAAAAATCATAAATATTATTGTATAACCTAAAACTACGTTATCGTCCTTTCTCACTCGAGGCCACGCTAATCTTTAGTCTATAGTTTTCTCTGTCTACGCAAAGACTATTGACCATAGATACTTTTACTGTCAACACAGTAATGGTAACATGGGTACAGATCCTTTTCCCATACAGCCGAATTTTGTACTTTTTTAGATTTAAATTTTCTTAATGTTTTTACGTAATTTGTTTTCAAAATCTTGAGTTATTTTAAGCTGATTTTTATTGCTATGTTTTTCGATTATAATAATACTGTAGTGCCCTGCTGTTTGGATATTTAGTTTTCTTTTTATTTTAATATTTATATAATTTTTGTTTATAATTGGAATCACTGTGTTGGCTTGCTATTTAATTAATTAGATTATGTTTAGTAGAATTGCTTTTTTTTATTTGGTACTGATTATATTATGTTAAGAGTTAACTGGTGGGATGGTGTTTCATGATTTATTAATATTTAAATCATTGTTTTCTATATCTTGGTTATATACTATATATATCAGAGTCAGTCATGATAGGTTAATAGCATAATATACCCTATATATATATATATATATATATATATATATATATATATATATATATATATATATATATATATATATATATATATACTGAACTATACTGAAAAATATTCGAAAGAAATTCATTCGCACTCTCATACATTGCTCTATATGCAATGTACTATAAGGCATAGACCACGATAAAGGAAATGCGGGGAGCGGAGGTGACCTGCGGAGGCGGGAGGAGTGAAGGCGGAGTAGCTTTTTGCACAAGATATAATGCAAATAAAATAAGAGTTCATGATTTAAACTAAAACAGTCATCAGTTTGGTGAATATCAGTATGATGAAATACGACAATACCCACAAAAGTTTTGAGAAATATATCATTATGATATTAATTTTATGCTTACTGGACCTTGTTGCAGACCAAGACATTATTTCGCTAATAAACGTCTCCGTGTTTATATTTTGCATCGCGGAAAAATCAACACGTTTTGATAAACACGCAAGACGCGCGAATACATACAATGTCCTTCGTTGGTCACGCTCCCAACTCCCGTGCGTCTTGTGTAGGTAGTTATTCGTCCCGCTCATCGCAGACGCAAGACGCATTGCGCTAGCGCGGCACACGACTAAGGGGTTATGAGGAAAGTCTCGATTATTTCTCCCTAAAATCATTACATAAGCATGCAGACAAACTTAGACTGGTTTTTCTATTCAAGTTTCTTCTTTCTTCTAGTTACCAACGACTGTCTTGAATTACTTTCACTAGTTGGAATACGAATCCCCAGACCATCGAACCGGCTGCACACGTATGTGCCACAAATGTGCCAAGAAGAAGGAAAAATTATGGAAAGAATAACCCCATATCATTTGTTGTATCCAAATATAACCGACTTTTTAAAAAGGCAAACATATAGATACTTTTAGACAGTGTTAGTCAATTTCAAGTGAATGTTGAAAAGCATATCGAGTAACTTGATACGAACATTCATTCTAAATGATAATAAAATTTATATAACCATATTTAATATAACTAGGGAGGAAATGGTGGGATGGAGACTCTTACCTTGCCACCATATACCATACGGCTATAGATGCACCCAAAATGTTATTTTATGAACCTTTTGGAAAGTACTAAAAATGGCTGCAAACAGCAGTATGATTGAGTAACTTTTTTTAAACGTTACCTCCAGGTAGTATTTTCTCGTGTATCATGGGGTCAGTTTACAAACATAAACTTCACGAGGACAAACATCCAGACCCGGAACAATAAATTGTAGACCATACAAATACTTGTTTCGTGCGAGATTCGAACCCGCGGCTCTTAGCGCTGTAACTCATTGCTAAGCAAAGACTATATAATTGCTAAGTCACTGCGCCACGGAGCCGTCAGACTCTGATGGGAATCGTAATGATTTCTTGTGTTTACACGAATATTTGATATTAAATTATAATAATTTTACGGATTTTATTGCGTTTAATTTTATTTATTTGTAATTACCAAACAATGTGACGTTTCGGTTGTTTTACAACATACAATTAAAGGACCACGCAAGGATTGAGGTGTATATATGTACGTCTCGGTGTCATAATTAGCCCGGGCTACCTTCAGCTTTTGAATTTTGATTTTTAGTCCGTGAATGAGATTACAGTATCTTGAGGCTTTGCAGTTGGTATGCTTGGGTTTGGATTTAATTTTATTAATTATTGGATTTCAAGCAAATGGTACCCAGATGTCTTCTATGTTAAATTTTATTATTTATCTATGTTA
This sequence comes from Parnassius smintheus behrii, assembly GCA_036936625.1. Lineage (NCBI taxonomy): Eukaryota > Metazoa > Arthropoda > Insecta > Lepidoptera > Papilionidae > Parnassius > Parnassius smintheus. The sequence continues at coordinate 6,275,294 of JAUPFT010000026.1, forward strand.
TTTTTATCTATGTTTTTATTTTCACGTAAATCACCCTTGGTAGAAATCGATAACACGTAATACGACGATCTTAAACATTTTCACAGAATGCAAACTTCCCAAAACATCGGTGCTTGTCAAATGTGGATTGTAAAAGTGGTCTCCCCACATGACACACACACACACATATATATATATATATATATATATATATATATATATATATATATATATATATATATATATATATATATATATATCTCGAATCTCGGAAATCTCTTCTTTCTTTTCTTTCGTCTTTTTGTCCGTGTTTTCAGGAAATGGAAAAACTGCTACAATATAAGAAGGTAAATTTTGACGCTGTGTTAATCGTCGTAATAGCTCAAATGGATATAGAGCGGTCGCGTAATCGATATGCCTTGGTTCGCGTCCCGCTTCGGTCCGACTTTTTTTCCTTTTTTTACAAGTTTCCTTTTTTAGTATTTTTTAAAAATACGAAAATTTTAATTAAACTAATTGCACTCATGATTTTTTATTCAAATAACCGGTTCAGTTTTTTCTATTATGTCAATAAGATCAAAAATATTATTCATGTAAATTGTGTCTAAATGTAATTAAAAAAAACCGAGCAAAGCTCGGTCATCCGGGTACTATATATTAATTCACATGACACATATATTTATGTCAATTGTAGTTGTTAAGAGTAGTCGAATTAAATTCATAGCAAGAGTAACACGTCTCATTCTTATTGACACCTTACAATGCAATGCACCTACATTACAATGATCGGAAGTCGGCACGACGCATGGAAATAATTATTTCGTCATCATCCTCAAGAATCCCTTCTTTTTGCTCCCGAGCAAACATTGTCTGCAGTCTTTAGATCTCATAAGCCACCTAGCGTAATAAGGATAACCTCAGCTTTGAAACACTCTTCCCATCCCTTCAAGCTACTCTCAGCGCTACAGTGCTTGGCACGACTCTGAGCCTTACTGCTCGCCTCTGTTTCACGGCACTCTCGCAGATTACTTGCATTCTTCCAATTCCTGGTACTTATACCTGCGTCGAAATTTTGACTGTATTATCGAATGACAATGTGGCGGCGCTGTCGTCGCGCCACAAACGAATTCCGAAGTTTAATTCACGCTTTAGAAATTTCTAAGTATTCAAAAATATATAGAATGGCTTCACACTAACACACGGAGTGTTGGAGCTTCTCGGACTGAACACCTTGTCTGGCGGAAGTTCTCACCTTTTCCATCTACGGCCAAACTTTTTTACAAATTTTCATATTTAATGTTGTTAAACGCTATAAAGTCGGGATGCAAATAACAATCTACTCTTTTTCCTAGATTATGACTTACTTTCATGAATTAATGTGTGTTGAATTTTATTTTATGGAGCGTACGGATAAAAAGATATTGCCTGTTACTTCCAACTTGTAAGGTGGTATTTGTTAGCCGACTTCAAAAAAGGAGAAGGTTCACAATTTGACTGTATGTAGTTTTTTGTATGTACATTACACAATATCATCGCCAGCGGACATTATTGTGAAGATATTGTTTTATTTAACAGGTTATTAAGTCATTAACTAATTAATAAGATATCGAGTCGGTGCTTTAATTCTTCTCAACACTACGGCTTAGCACCGACTTCAGAATATATATTAATTAATTCTTTGAAGTCGGCTTTTAATTTTCGTTAAAAGTCGTTTTTAAGGATTTAAAATCGTTTAAAATGTTTTTTTTTTAATCATTGTGTTGTGTTTAAGCATTAACAATATTGGCAACTGCCACTGTTCGTCTTAACAAATAACTACTTATACTGTGATAAAAAGCAAGTCTTCTGTGATCTGATACAAATATTCTAAAACACACAATAATATTTAAATATAGATTAATATTAACATTTAATAAAAACTTGTTAAAAAACTTTATATTTAAACAGTCGCACCACCTACCTTAAAGGGCAGAAACCCTGGCGCCTGTCCACCTAATGTGTTTTATAAAATAATAATAAAACAATTTATCCGGCATAACACTTTTATATATAAAGTTTCGTATCTTATGTCATAATAAAGGGAAAACGTTGTAACAAAAGATATACGGTGAATACTCGCACGCGTTGAGACAATGCGAGCTGAAGATTACTGTGCATTGTGCTACCAGAGTGTGGCCTTTTCAAATTTTATTCAACGTTCCTTTGTATTTAACATTACTTTAAAGTTTAATTTTTTAATACTATTTTCCATTGCTGTTTTATAGTAAAACAAATCGAAGTGGCCGACAAACTTAAAGTCGACCTGATGGTAAGTGGCTACTGCAGTCTACAGACTCCTGCAGCTTGCCCATGCTGTGCCATGCTCAGTTAGCATCGGAATCCTCGACGTCCACATATCGAATATAAATAACTATATGGGATTATTTCTTATAACTTGATACTGGCAAAAGTACTAAACTGTCTGCAGACCTGTCATTAAATCCTCTATCATTGTGGGGAGGACACTGCAGCTCGTCACCAAGCTAGATTTTTTTATAGGCTACGGGTAACAAACGAGCACACAGTCCACCTGATGGTAAGTGGTAATTGTGACTTACCATCAGGAATCATTATCATCAGAAAATTAAAATGCAGACGAGTCGAGGACTAAGATGGAATGCCACGTCCGAGATAGCATCAACGACTTCCCAGTTTTCATATATGAAAGACAAGGTTGACCTGCGATAAGAACCCATATGCACTGTTCCAGTCCTGCTCAGTATCATTATCATCATCATCATTACAGCCCTTCACAAGTCCACTGCTGAACATACGCCTCCCCCAAGTAATGCCGCAAAGCACGGTCCAGAGCCACCTGCATCCATCGACTCCCTGCATGTTTTACCAGGTCATCACTCCATCTAGTGGGGGGTCGCCCTTCACTATGCCTACCGGTACGAGGCTGCCACTCGAGAACCTTTCTTCCCCATCGGTTATCGGTTCTTCGAGCTATATGGCCGGCCCATTGCCACTTCAGCTTACTAATCCGTTGGGCTATGTCGGTCACTCTGGTTTTACTGCGGATATCCTCATTTCTGAGTCTATCACACAGAGAAACTCCGAGCATAGCCCTCTCCATAGCTCGCTGAGCGACCTTGAGTGTCCACATACGGCCAGCAGTGAAGGACCACGTCTCAGATCCGTAAGTCATCACTGGCAACACGCCGGTTATACGCCTGGTTATACACTATAGTTTTCAGAGATTGAGGTATACCTGACGAGAAGATGTGTCGTAATTTCCCGAACGCTGCTCATCCGAGTTGAATCCGTCGATTGACCTCTCGGTCGAAGTTGGACTTACCTAGTCGGACTATTTGTCCCAGGTAAACGTACTTGTCAACAACTTCGAGCATAGTGCTCCCAACAACTACCGGCATAGGTGTGACATGGACATTAAACATGATCTTTGTTTTGTCCATGTTCATCTTAAGACCTATCCGTTGAGAGACACCATTGAGGTCATTGAGCATAGTGCTAAGGTTCTCCAGCGATTCTGTCATATGGACTATATCGTCGGCAAATCGAAGGTGAGTGATGTACTCGCCATTCATGTTAATACCGTATCTTTTCCTGTCCAGTAGCTTGAAAATGTCTTTCAAAGTAAAGTAAGTAAAGACTTTGGGGATATAATATCACCCTGTCTTATACCTCGCTCAGTATGTTTAACAATAAATAATAAGTTATGATAATTTACTAACTCCTTGATTTTAAGTGTACTAACAATATAGGTGTATTTACAAGAATAACTAATAAATAATTATAAATAAATAAAGTTACACTTTCTCACAAAATGTACAGACAAGGCTTGGATTCTTACGTTTCTACCACACGGCAATACATAACACATTCGACATATCTTTTGATAGAACTTTAAAAGCTATTGAACGATTTAGCAAGGTATTTAATTCCACGTAACTTGCAGTAGAAGATCCAGCAATTAGTGTTACCTACGTGTCTAGCTTCTAGAGTACATTAATTGGATGATTATAACACTAAAATTAAAATTATGATGTTTAGAAAATAAATGGTAAGAATAATATAAAAATAACTCAAAATCGGATAATGTACTTTTTCAATCTCACGACAATGTACCGACCTACTGTCCAGCTCATATGATAGATATTGCTATGATATATATTTTTTCTAATGGTTCCATCCGTACCAAATATTGTAGTGAAAGTTCTATCTAAATCCATTCATAGTTTTTTTAACGATGCGTGTCCAGAAGACAGACAGACAGATAGGCAGACAGACAACGTTTTCAGAGTATTTTGGCATGTGTACCAAAAATATTCAAATTTCAAAAACTATTGAACGTAGGAATATATTAAGCGACTTTGGAAGGTAGATGTAAATTGTCAATTAATTCCACTTAACTTGAAGTAGAAGGTCCAGCAATTAGCGTCACGTGTCTGGAAGCACGTGCTTCATAAATTAAGGCAATCAATCGCACGTACCTACCGTCAGAGTTTAACGCTCAAGATCATATAAAATCGCTTTTAATGTAAGTTCTACCTGATGGAATTTTTATAAAATTATTAAAGTGAGTGCTGTGGCTTCGGAGCAGTCATCATGTGATATCCTTTTCCTAAGTATTTTCTATCCTCCCGCCTTCTAAGTTCAATAGTAAGTAGTAAGTTGTAAGACTATCGTGCAATTGCTCGTGTCCATATACATTGGTGCAGTATACTGTCGGTGTATAGACTAGAATTTCAGCATAAATATTTAGACTTCACCATAACCACGAGGAGTGCTCCAGTCTTGTGTGTATACTCTCCTTTTTTCTGTGTTTATTAATTCTGTTACTTCACGAATTTCTTCTCTCTACCATTTGTATGCAGATGATCTTCAAGTTTACTCCCATACATCACTCCAGAACCTTCCCAATGCCATCAATGACACTAATATGAATCTTGCTGCAATACATGATTGGAGCAGGTCGTTCGGGCTCAATTTAAATCCCAATAAGACCCAAGCCATTATTGTTGGAAATAGTACTGTAATTTCCAGAATTTGTTGGGATAACCTACCACCTATTGTTATTGATGGTGTTGTGATACCTTTTAGCAAATCTGTAAAAGACCTAGGATTACACATTGATCAAAATCTTTCTTGGTCCCTACATATTAAAGAGTCCAGTAGAAAGATGTTCGCGGCATCATCTTCCTTACGACGTTTGCGTAACTCATTACCGATTCCTACTAGAATTTTACTGGTACAGTCCTTGTTACTCCCTATCTTTGATTATGCTGATGTATGCTATTCTAATCTTACTGAGGATCAATTAAATAAACTTGAGCGTCTTCAGAATTTCGCTATTAGGTTCATATTTGGCCTCCGCAAATATGATCATGTTTCTGAGTTTCGTACTAAGCTCAAGTGGCTTCCTATCAGACTTCGTCGGAATACTCACATTCTATCTCAACTGTACTGTGTACTATTTGATCCTAAAACACCGAAGTATTAAAGGAAAAATTTGAGTTTGCGGGTGCAGATAAAGATCATTCCAGATTATCTGATAAACTTATTTTGCGAATGCCTGCTCACAATTCAAAATTTTTTAATTCTTCCTTTTCTGTCAAAGCAATTAAATTATGGAACTCGCTGCCTTTAACAATTAAGAAAGCCCAAAACATTGAGTCTTTCAAAAAAATGGTTAAAAATTATTATTTAAATATGTGTTCTACTTAATATATTTCATTATCATATCTACTATACTTAATAAGGTTTGTGTATATATGGTATGTATATAATGTGTAGCGATAATGTGCTATAAAAATATTTATAAATATGTATATGTATAAATATGTATGTGTATAAATATGTATATATGTGTATTATTATGTATGTATATTGTATATGTATGTATGTATATATATATGTATATGTATGTATATATATATATATATATATATATATATATATATATATATATATATATATATATATATATATATATATATATATATATATATATGTGTTATGCATGATTTTTTATCTACTATTTATGCACACTTCTATATTTTTGTATGTAAAAAATCTCCTTCACCAAGGTTTGCCTGGAAGAGATCGCTGTTTAGCGATAAGGCCACCTAATTGTACATAAATTTATCTATAGTTTGTTGTTCTTTGTATTATTGTGTGTGCAATAAAGAGTATTTATTATTATTATTATTATACTTGCTTTATCTATCAAGTTCTAAAACTATTTTCGTTTACATCCCGGTTGGGACCATCGGATTGGCCAGCCCCTTGTCTAGTTGTTCTCTGGTTCCTAAAGTCACTCACGAAACACTTTGCAAAACATTTAAGCCGTAAAAGTGAGAAACGAATTGACTCCTGGCCAGAGATTAGTCCTGTTACCTAGAATAAGTAAGTTTGAATTAGGTTTAAGTTTGAGTGATCACTGCATCGACACCCACATCGACACAGTGGATTTTTGAACGGGCTAATGGATGAAAATAAAATAAAATAAATTACCTTTTCTCTGCATTTCTTTAAATGCATCCATCATTTAACCATTATCATTAGAATAGGAATAGCCTTGAACGCGAAATTGTAAATGCAGCGTAAGGAAAAATTACATCATCAATTTTCATTCGTCCGGATGATTAATAGCATAAATTAGCAGATTTTTCTCGCTGTTTACTTGCGTAAAAATGTTTACGGTAGGGTTTTTTGAAACAAAAAAAGACATATTTCCTAACAACACAACCATGTGTCACGTAGTCTAATTAGCTTAGGGTAATAGAGAGTTTAAAATAAATTAAGATATATTGTAGGGTGGATAAAAAGTTTAAGACAAATTAAATTATATCGTGGGTATGTATACGCCCGTATGTACCGACCATTAATAGTAACTTTATAAGTCTCGAGAATTTTTACTTTTTAGCAAACTTCAAAGTGGGAGGCGTTTCTATTTCCGACTGTATGTAATTTATTTTATGTATATTAACCTATTTCTCTGTCAATTGTAGACCGATTTTGAAGTTCTTTTTTTAAATTAAATAAGTTATACTTCAAGGATGTCAAAATCGGGGAAGAAATTCTCAATATAACTATTTAGGCGACATTGAGATTGTGATAACCCTAAGTCCACTCAAACCGTAAAAAGCTTAGAGTATTTATAGGAAAGCTATGCTTATTTATACTCTACTAGCGATCCGCTCCGGCTTCGCTCGAGTGATTTCTGGATCTCGACAATAGCGCCACCTACCGGGCCCAACTAAACCATTCTCGAATCAACTTAATCACATACACACAGATCGTTTCTGACGTTCAAACGTTTTAGTGGTTTAGCGTTTCAATACACACACTACGTCTTAGCTCATACTTCAGAAGGTTAAATTATTTGATTTATTTTAATTGTTTGAAGTCGACTTTTACTTTTTATTAAGTTATTTTATTCTAATATATAATAACCATATCAGATAGATCGGAACACTAGGATGTACAATTTAACGTTTTTTTTTAAGTTTAATAAAGCTTTACCTTTTTATTTATCAAAGAAATGACTTTTTGATAACTAAAGCATCAATCAGTCGATGCTTTGTCATAAAATCATACCACATCATTTTATACAAAGCCTAAAAAGATATTCAAAGAATTTTGTAACTCTTTCATCATCACTCACTACTGTCATCATGACAGTCCTTCACAAGTCCACTGCTGAACATAGGCCTCCCCCAAGAAATTCCACAAAGCACGGTCCTGAGCCACCTGCATCCATAGACTTCTTTAATATCTTACCAGGTCGTAGGGCCAGGTCTAATGGGGAACCGCACTACGATTCGCTTAGAACCTTTTTTCTCCATCGGTTGTCAGTTCTTCGAGCTACATGGTCACCTACACACTAGGATTTTCTCCTGTATCATGGCAGTTTACAGACCCAGTACGATTATTTGTAGGCCATATGAATACTTGTTCTGTAAGGGATTCGAACTCGCGGCCCTTAGCACTGCAACTCTTGAAGTAACTGCACCAATGAGCTCTCAACAATAGGTTACCGTTACAAAAGAGTTGTGTACTTCTATACTACTTATAGAGTATTTGGAGCGGCGCAGTACAACACACATGCAATTTGTCAAAGCGCCAACACACAGGTGTTACAGAGCCACCGATGCAGAGGTAACGAAAAGAAAAACAAAACTGTTTCGCTTGGATGGTATCTGCTAATGCTATTTGCCATCATTTAGATCTTAGATAATAATCATCAACGACCATTTATTCTATCAACTTTTCGATTTCACAAAAAAACGTCTTTGTTGTTTTGTGGATAAAACATAGCCGAGATCACTCATGGCATAAGTCTCCATCTTTTCAAGAAGTCTCATCACTATCGGTTCAGCCATTTCGAAGATTAGCCCGACAGACTGACAGAGAGACAAAATCTTAAAAAAACGGTTATTTTTATAATCTTAACGGCACGCAAATGATACCCTGAGCTCAATAAATAGCAGTTATTTCGCTACTGCACTTGATGGTGCAGTTATATATTATGTAGCTTCAACTAAAGATGTTTCTTTCTTCCTTCTTATCCAAACGAACTTCAAATGTGGTTTGAGTTAACCGACAGAGATACACACAAAATTACATCACGTTTGGCGCCAAAACCATAAAATTATTGTTACAACGTGAACCTGAACACAAAGTCACACATTCGCAAATATCTTGGTACGTGGTATGTGCGTGGTAGAGTCACGCTTCAGGTATTTTACTTTTGTAGCACTAATGGGGAATTAGGGGGACAAAAGAGCGCACAGTAGCCTCAATCTTCAGATACACATCTGAACCTTGAGACTACTGTGACCAGTTAACCGGTGACCGGTGACAGCTCAGAAGCCAAGCTTTTATACGAAATTTCACAAACGAGAAACGCAGGTTCGATCTCCGCTGGAAAGAATAAAGTTGTAAAGGAAAACATCGTGAAGAGACCTGCACATCTAAGATTCATTTAAGCAAAGCTTACTTCCTTAGCCTAAAAAAAGCTCTCAGAACTGACAAGAAGCATCTGCACAGCTGTGAGACATGTATAGGTTAAACTTTACTTTTTTCTTTAACGTGTGAGAATATCCACTACCTCATATCGTCCTGTGTTTTATAAAAGGCGACAGAGGGAAACAAACCAGATGGTGGGCAGGAGCGTTTTCCTACTAACAACTATGAAAAATAGTGTAGTTGCCGACTCGCCTGAAAAGTGGCAACTATGGTAACTATCCCACCTGTGAGGCGATCTCTAGGGAAACCTATGTTCAGTGGTGGACTTTTTATAGGCTGTAATGAATGAAGGAATAAAGTCAATCTAACCTTATAATCTTACAATGCGTGACTATTGAGGCCATTCCTCCCTTTGATGGAAGTTGTCCATATCCATCAGTGAACTTTTAAGGGCTCATCAAGAAGATGTAGCTTAATGAAATTGATTTTTTCATGCAGCGCCTGATGAAATGATGTTAGCAATTTTTGTTTTTATGACTTTCACAGATTTTGCCTTTTTTCGTAGTAGAGCCACGCTGCAGATATTTATTTATTTAAACTGACAACTATCATGACACAAGTATCTAATGCAACACTGTAGTTCTTTTCATGCGTAACAAAATGCATATCCTACCTTAATGTATGGCTGTAGCATGAGTATTATTCCATATACAACTTGGAGTACACAGAATTCAAGTGGTACTATGTCTAGTACATTTTATATATAAATTAATTACCTATATTATAAATTAATTCACCACGCGTGTTGATTAATGTGATACTAACAATGGTCAAGGGTTTGTCTGACAATTTTTGATAAGATGAGGCAGCACACACTGCCCAAATAAGTAGTATAGACTCTTAAATAAAAAAAAAAAACTTTAAGAGATGACTTCGAAGAATATTATTGTATTATACATATTTGCTCTAAGAGAAAACTAATAATAAAAGAAAGAATATAAATTTTTCTATTTATATGTGCTCTTATTACCAGTCCAATTTATGAAACTAAATCCAAACATGTATACTTTTTCATGTATCAAATATATAATGCTAAATTTCGCACTAAGTGGTTATAAAGCTTTATTTGAATGTAAAATTATTTGAACTTTAAATGGTAAAAGCTTTAAACCTTGCAAATTTACAACTCCTACCTGTTTTCAAGTAAAATAATTAGTTACTGCTGAAAAAGACAGATCGTAATTACGCCCACGCTAAAATAAAGGTAGGCTGTAAACCGCGCTCGTAATGTTTTAGAAAAGGTTTTAGTAAAATTTTGATAACGACTCAAAGATAATATTGAAATAATACTCGTTTTTACGGAATTTATCGCGTATATTTAACTTTTTAATACCCGACGTTTCGAGAGCTTTACAGCACCCATGGTCACGGGAAGGACTGAGATGTTTAACGTCCAGATGTCATAGTTAACCGCGGTTACCATAGATTAAAATTTAACTTTTTATAAAAATTTTAAATTCTAAATTTTAAAATTTTAATCTATGGTAACCGCGGTTAACTATGACATCTGGACGTTAAACATCTCAGTCCTTCCCGTGACCATGGGTGCTGTAAAGCTCTCGAAACGTCGGGTATTAAAAAGTTAAATATACGCGATAAATTCCGTAAAAACGAGTATTATTTCAATGTGTAGTGTTCGCGTAAATATAAGAAATCATGACTCAAAGATAATATTTTAGTCTAAGGAATAAATAAAATTAGCCCACGCCCATAGACAACTGCAACCAAGATATTTAACAGAATCAGACGTTACTTTGCGGAAATTAATATCTAATATTTGCGATAAATAAAATATATAATATATAATATAGAATAAAACGATGCGTCTTACCTACTTTAAAGAGCACCTCTCGCGGTCATGAGTTAAGGTCAGCCACCGCAAAGTCTACTTCACCTCAGGATGCCTCGTGTAAAGGCGAAACACGTGTCTTATTATCCACGGTGTAGTGTCCTTTCTAGTGTAGTTGTGTTGGGAGTAGTGGTGCTGGGATTAGTGGTGACGGGGATAATGCACGTAATTGAGGGAGGGCGGGAGGTGCTCTTGAAACTAGGTAAATCATCATTAATTTTATTGTATTACTCGGATCATAGCTAATTGATTTCAGCCTGTAACTGTACTGGCTCTCTAAATCTTTTAGTACGTAACACAGCATTGCACGCACTCCTACTTGGCGTCAGAAATTCGCTATGGAGTGGTGTTTATACGTGATAGAGCCACTCTGCAGCTATATCATAGTTGTAGCACGAATGGGTCGGCTCGACCAAGGAAGGACCACGCTCTCACAGAATACTAGCGTAAAATAATATATATATTTATCATATAAAATAATACAATTAGCAGCTGTGTTTCGTATGGTGAGTGTAGTGATTCGGAGTGATAACGCATCTGCATTTTGATTCTCAATCGAGGATAAATCTGGATGTCTATGGGCCACAACATCCACTTACTATCAGTTAGTCTGTGTGCCCTTTTGCCACTGTTATTCTATAAAAAACAACGTACAGGAATTTCTAGGCATAAGAAGAGTCCCATCTACCACACTGCTATGTAATAAGACCAATGTTTTAATAATATCAAATTAAAATAAAATTAAATAAATTGCAAGTGCAAGCTAAATTATATTTAAATTGGTTTTAAGTGACTACTGCAGCCCCTGGACAGCAGCAACTTCGCACAAAGAATGTCACATATTGTACTCACGAAAATACTAACCATCAGGGGTACTGTATGCTCATTTGTCGCCCTAAAAACATAAATATTTGCGTGGCTTCGTATCATGGTACTTGGTCTTCGTTGTGCCAACAATTTTAGGGCTTCGGGTCTAAACGTGTCGTGTTTGTCTGCGTATCTCTGACACTTCGTCTAGACCTTATTTTAGGAGACCGCTTGGACCCTCTTAAGTGTTTCTGTTTCCAAACAGCAGAGCCTGCAATAGAATATCGTATAATTACAGGCTACGATCTAGGTAGCCTGTTCATTCAGTTTACCTTGCCTTTGATCGAGTTTGGCACTAAGCGCTCCATTTGACGCTGTCTTCATATGTGTTTCCCGAGAAATTATTTATTAGGTCATCAGTTTTCTCGTAGATCGGTGTATCAAGTTCGTAATTGGAAGTGCATGCTCCAAACCTTAAGACAGTGAATTCTGGTGGTGTGTGGGCCTTCAAAAAAGAGCCTACTCCTTTCTAAGAGGTGTACCTACAATATATTTGATGTCAAAAGTATTCATGGGTAATCAGTTACCACCAAATGATTACGGTTCCACAATATTAATATAATAAGGGTGGCCACCTTATGGTATCGACTGGTTCGTTATCTTTACGTCTGTGACAAAAAAATGAAAAGTTGGTTTTGTGTTACAATGTGGTCACAAGTTGTTAAAAAAATCATTTTCATACTTTATATTCATTCATTCATATGTCACAGCCTAGCAAAAATCCATTACTGTATATGTTGTATTTTAAATTGGTTATTTGCCTATATGTGTGTCTATAAAATAATAACGACTTCAAACTTAGCGTAACGAACGAACGAGCGAGATGTATGGACGTTATTATGAGAAACGGATATTAAAACGATATATATATATATATATATATATATATATATATATATATATATATATATATATATATATTGTGGTGGCATTTGAAAATAATATTAAACTTCATACACCAGCTTACTTGGAACTGGTGTATTTGGTGACTGCCTTAGTGCCCTCACTGACGGCGTGCTTGGCGGGTTCACCGGGCAGTCTCACGAAGGTCTTCACTTCCCGTGAAGTTATAGTCAAACGCTTTTTGTAATGAGCCAGGCGCGAGGCCTCTGCGACTATGCGATCGAAGATATCGTTAACGAACGAGTTCATTATGGACATTGCTTTACTGGATATACCAGTATCGAATTGCACCTGCTTGAGCACATTGTAGATGTAGATGGCGTAACTGTTCTTATTCTTGTGTTTTTTATCCTTCTTATCGGACTTGCAAATGTTTTTCTGAGCCTTGTCAGACTTCTTAGCGGCCTTACTACTGGTTTTCGGCGTCATCTTAAATAATATCTATTGTTATACGTGTAGACTGTAAATTGTCCTGTGGGTCTACCCCCAAACTACCCTATAGGTTGCCTCACAAAATAGACATTAGTCATTGCTGCCACACTCTTTAGGCGCGTTGACAACCGCAGTATTATATTTTTTTTTACATTTACCCAGTGAAAGAAGTTTAAATTTTATACAATTTCATTGTTAATGTATAAGTTAACATTTTTTTATACGATAGAGTGACAAACGAGCGCACAGTCCACCTGATGGTAAGTGGTTGCTGCGGCCCACAGACATCAACATCTACCCTCGATTACAAATCAAAATGCAGATGCGTTGTCACCCGTGAAGACTAAGATGGAATGCCGATGAAAAGGGTCTCCGGTTCTCTACACTCACCATACGAAACACAGCAGCATTAAGCTAATATTTTACGCTGGTATTCTGTGAGAGCGTGGTCCTTCCCCGGTCGAGCCGCCATAAAATAAAATATTAAACCCGGTTTGCTCGCGTACAATGAAATTTACAGCGAGCGCTAACCATCTTAGCTACCACGGCTCTCTATGATGATTAATAACTATTTAAACATATTTAATGTCCACCTTACAATACATCTTAATTTCTTCTGATTCTAAACTCTCTATTACCAGAACTTAATTGGACTACGTGACAGATGGTGGTGTTAGTATATATGTCTGTTTTTGTTCAAAACACCTTACAGTTATAACATTTTACGCAAGCAAACAGCTAGAAAAATCTGCTAATTGATGCTATTAATCATCCGGACAAATGAAAATTGATGATGTAATTTTTCCTTACGCTGCTTTTACAATTTCGTATTCGAGGCTATTCGTATTCTAATCATAATTGTTAACAGATGGATGCATTGAAAGAGATGCAGAAGAAAAGGTAATTAATTTTATTTTATTTTCACCCATAAGCCCCAATACAATTTACTCTGCAAAGGGGGCGTCGATGCAGTGACCATTCAAACCTTAACCTAATTCACATTCACTTATTCTAGGTAACACGGCTATCTTCTGCCTAGAAGTCCGTCTGAGTATATACTATTGTTTAACCTATTTCTGCCTCAAGACTGATGTGTACCGGTCACATGTGTACGGAGGGTCAGTATAATTAAATACTGTGTGGCATTGCAGCGTAACGACTCATCTATTGCCTTTGTTTGAAGTTGACTGCAGGTGGCCATGGGCTGCAGTAATCAATCACCATCAGGTGGACCGTAAATTTGTTTCTTACTAACCGGTTCTGTACACTATGGTGTATCACACCATACGAAGCATAACAGCCTTTAGATGCTATAGCTAACTTCTGTAACCAAGAAACAATGCGCACTCTGTTGTACTCCTAACGAAGTACGGAGTGATAATCTTTTGTGGATTTTATGAGCCATTTTGATAAAAATAAAGATGTTTAGTAACTATATGCTGTGTTTTACTCATTGGTTTGTCTTATACAGAGAAATAATTGATCCGCAACTGGTCTACATATGTAGCCCGCGCGTGCGCTTAAGGAGTGTTTAAGGGCGCGTGCAATCTAGTGTTAAGGCATGTACTTTTTTAAACGAAATAAAATAAATAAAAGACGTGTGGCACTCGGGGACTGCCGCGGTAAAGCTATTGCATAGCATTTTGTATCAACTTATGCAATTATAATTATTTATTTATTTTATTTATGCAGTATTTCTTTTTCTTTGATATTAATTCAAGTTACACTTTTTGAGCGTGGTGACCGATAAGAAAACAACTTTTTTTTCTTTTATTAAATAAATAAATAATAAATGCACTTTGTTCATTCATATTCAAAACACTTTATACACAAATTTTACAAGTACAGTTATTCACTGTTGTACATAAATACCTATACACCTATATACTTTCTCATAAACAGCTGCTTATGTATTCGTCCGATTTCGGAGCAGCTCGTCTCGATTCGTGCGAGATTCGTAGAGTCGTACAATACGTCTAGTTGCACGAACACAAACACCGTGTCGAAGACTGCCGAAAAGAAACGACGTTAGTAGACATGTGTAAATCACTCATTTCTAGCGACCGAATCATTCTAGTACATTCCGTCACGCGTACTGGTACATTCGGATCGATCATTTCAGGCTCCAATATTCTGTGAGTCTGTGAGATCTATTGGGAACTGAACATTTGAGATTTGTAATAGCGCCATCTACTACATGATGTAGGTAATAAAGTCATTTTATCGAATTAAACTTATTAACTTTCACGGTGGTAAGAATAATCGACGCTAGATGGCATAAACACAAAAACCTCAAGTTATCATATGTATCAAATATTTAATAAATTTGCTTAATGTTAAATTTCATTGCTAACACTCTGTGAGTCTGAACATACACAATTTCATCTTACTTTACATGTCTAAAAATAGGGATTGAAACATTTATTTGCTATGAAATTTAACTTTTACCTAACTTATACTTATATAAGATGGTTGAAAATTATCATTAAAATAAGTCATTTATCATAAAATCTTTTGAAGTGTTATTTTTAGTAAACTCTACAAAATGATATTTTTAACTCATAGATTTAAATGTAAAATGATTTTTAATTAAGGTAACAATATTATAATAAAAAAAAACTAAAATAATAAATACTCCTGATACTCTGCAGTTTCCGTATATATTCTCCGCTAGGAGTAATGATGTTCTGTGTATATATTACTCTACTCTATGCTCTGCAGTCTGCATTGTTAATTTGATTCGCCCGTTTATTCAGATCATTCGGGATTCGGTCGAATTGCGGCTCATTCTCAATTCAAACAAATCGCGGGTTAAAAAGGTACCGTCAATTGTTTTTGATTGGTTGTACTGGTACATTCGAAACCAAATGAATGAACCATCAATACTTTTAAGTGTACCAGCTCAAACGAACGAATCATGCATGATCGACACATGTCTAGACGTTAGACAATGCACGGCCTTCAAGCGCCGCGCAAGTGATTCTCGTCCCACCTGTCCGTTACAGACGTGTATTTGTTACAGAGTATACAGATAAAATTCACTCTCATAGATGACAAATTTCACTTCGGTTCATTTTCGCACGCTTTCTCGAGAGCGACGCGTCGTGAGCTAGACATGTGTAGATCACTCATTTCTAGCGACCGAATCATTCTAGTACATTTCGTCACGCGTACCGGTACATTCGGATCGATCATTCAAATAAATCCTTTCTGGCTCCAGTACTCTGTGTCTGTAAGATCCATTAGGAACAAATGGGAAAAAATATTTATAACTTTGTAATGCTATCATCGCCATCTACTGCATGTTATAGGTAATAAAGCATTTTATCGAACAAAAATTTATGGATTTTCAAGGTGGTAAGTCCAAAAGATGCTAGATGGCATAAACACAAAAATTTCAATTGATTTGATTTAATTGATAACTTTATTCAAGATTATTATTATATATTTTATTAATTTAATAAATTTCTTTATTTTTAAATTTCATTCATAACTATACTTAATTTTATCGATTCTTATAAATTTATTTTGCATTTAGGCCATCTAGCATCTATTGAGCGTACCACCTTGAGTCTCATCCATTTTGGTTTGATTTCGATAAAATGAGAAATGACTTTAAATATAGATCGATAAGATGGCGCTATTTATTACAAAGCAAAGCATTGAAAGCAATTTTAGTAAAAAGAAGATATTGTTTTCATCTAATATTATAAAATTTAGGCTTCACATGTCTAAAAATAAGGATTGTAATGTTTATTTGCTACAAAGTACTTAATATGATGATTTTCTTATAAGATAAACTTTTATCTTATTAGAAAATCATCATATTAAATAAATAATTTGCCTTGAAATCTTTTGAAGTGTTATTTTTAGTAAACCCCACGAAACTTAGGTGTTTTTAGAGTCCTTTTTTATACGTCTTTGCCAAGAAATGATATTTTTAACTCATAGATGCAACAATCAAATGTAATAAGTAATTAAATGTAAAATATTTTTTTTTATTTTACTTATATAATAATAAAAAAACCCTTATATAATAAATACTCTACAATATTTTTTATTACCAGTGCGGGTGTAGCTACTTGATATATATATATATATATATATATATATATATATATATATATATATATATATATATATATATGCAATGGACAATGCACGGCGTTCAAGCCACACCTCCGTGCCCGTCGGAGTGGGGAGCGTGAGGTTTTTTCGTTACGGCGGAATAAATTTCTGGATTCGGTCCCCGCTCTCAAGGCCTGCGATAGAAGCTATGCAATAGCTTAATATTTTTTTTATTATAATTGATGTGAACGTTATTTTAACCTTAACATAAGTTATAAATCAAATAACTGTGTATTTAAAAGTTTATTGGTTGTATTTATAAAAATCAATTATTTACATACACCATTATATACACTTTTGTATCTATATTTTATTTACATTTAAAAACGTTAGTTAGGCTTCTTTTATAGCAGAGGCAGACGACTGTGTCCTTTGATCAATGTACTTTGATAAATATACAGTATACACTAACTAAACAACGTCTAAAACTAAATTAGGGCGCGTGCGATGAATAGCGTGCTACTAGATCAAATTTCTGTCACACGTCCTCTCCCAACAGCGCTGCTGCTAGAACTATTTGCCGCTAGATATTAATATTTAATAGCGTCAAAGCGCCATAGCGCAATAGCGCCATGGCGACTACTTACGTAGCACGCGCTATGTGTTATGGAGAGATAGCGCGCTATAATATGGCGCTATGCGCTATATTAAGCACCATTAGATATAGTCACAAGAAGATGTTGTTATGTTAGCTAATTACGTAATAACTTAAGACAGAAGGACCCTTAAATAGGGACTCATTAAATTAACAGTAGATAGTCTTCAGGGATGACGAAGCATTTGAGACCTTCTTTGCTCGGAGATGTTTTCCAACTATCATTGGGTGAAAAGTGAGCCCGTTTGTCCCTAATCGTAATGTTAAAAAATATATTTCTATCAAATTCATATTCAATCTAAAGCTTAGCCGTCACAAGGCAATCGATATCAAAATGTATTTTATTTATAGCCGTAAGTTTGGAATGTAATTTAAGAAGTTATTCTCATTAAAGGAGAGCAAAAGTTGACATTAACTGTCAAATTCAATACTTAATATTTTAGTTTGCTTAGTTTTCACTTCTAGTTCAAACATGAGGCTGATACCAGTACAGCCTTTGTAAATCAGCGAGACATGCGGGAAGGCGATAAATGCAGAGGAAACACCACAGTCCCGTGTTTTATGAAATGCCTTGGGGGAGACCTATCTTTCGCAGTGGACTTGTGAAAGGCTGTTGTAGTGATGATAATGATAGAGGAAAATGATCCTTATTTATGTATAAGTAGATATTTAAATACATATTCTATATGTATTTAAATATCTTCGTAATATCTTTAACGTAGTACGTTCGCATACACGAACTTACATTAAGGGCGATCTTATATGATCTTGAACGTTAAACTCTGATAGTACGTGCGATTGCTTAATTTATTAAGCACGTGCAAGTTAAGTGAAAGTTATTAAAAATTTCTACCTACCTTGCAATGTCGTTTAATATATTCCAACGTTCATTATTTTTTGAAATTTGAATATATATTTTTTGAATACAAAATATTTTGGAAACGTTGTCTGTCTGTCACTCTGTCTGGACACGCATCACAAAACAAACTATGAAGGGATCGGAGTGGAACTTTCACTACGATATTACGTAAGGGTTGAACTGATAGAAAAAATATATATCATAGCGATATCTATCATAGGAGCTGAACAGTAGGTTGGTAGTATATTGTCGTGAGATTGAAAAAGTACATTATCCGATTTTGGGTTGTTTTTATATTATTCTTACCCGTTATTTTCTAAATATCATAATTTATATTTAAGTGTTATAACCATCTAATTACTATACTCTAGAAGCTACACACGTAGCACTAATTGCTGGAATTTCTACTGCAAGTTAAGTGGAATTAATAATCAATTTCCATCTACCTTGCAAAATCGTTTAATAGCTTCCAACGTTTTATCAAAAGATGTGTCAAATATATTACGTACCGCCGTGTGGTAGAAATGTTAGAGTCAAAGTCTTGTCAATACTTGTAATATACTTATATAATAGTGAGAACGTGTTTTTTATTTATAATTATTTATTGGTTATTCTTGATCCATTTTGTTAGTACACTTAAAAACTAGGAGTTGGTAAATTAACATAAGCCGTTGGTGCTATCTCGAATGCGATGTATCAAATAGGCTATTCCTTTGTATAATATTACTATAAAAGCTGTCCACGCATGCCTCGGCAAATATACGTGATGTGCTGCAAAAACGTGGCACCCCAACAACATACCGAATCTAATCTTGTACCGAATACGTAGCCCATTGAGAGTTCACTTGGGCCACAGGCTGCAGGTATAGAATGTAAGCTTTGAAAATTGAAAATTTTTGTTATATTAACTAAATTTGTACACCTAGAAAACCATTTAATAATGTCTTTTTTAGTGGTAGTAGAGCCATAGTGCAGTGATATTAATAGTTGTTGAGTTGTGACGGAGTTAGTGCGTGCAATTGAGGGAGGGCGGGAGGTGCTCTTCAATCCAGGTAAGACACATCATTGTATTTATTTAGCGGAAGGTTGCGAAGAAATTTATATTTTTATTTTTTTTATTCAAAGTTTTTGCCCAAGATCTGTCTGCCAGAAAGCCATTGTCAAAGCTGAAGACCGAGTGTGGAAGCATCGTTTCTGGGATACCTGAGATTTTGAGTGAGATTGAGAGGTTCTATGGGCAGCTGTACATCATCTTTGGAGCCATACGCAAGTGTGAGTAATGATCTTAAAACAAGTCTTATTTTACACTATTCCGGTGGTATCCCGGACGTGAGTCTAAGCGAGATTAGAATGGCTCTCCAGCACCTTTAAAAACGGCAAGGCCCCACGCGAGAATGGAATTACAGCGGAGCTTCTAAAAGCGGGTGAAAAATTTAAAATTATTATTAATTTTCAAAGTGGGAAGTAAAAAAAAAACGATACCTCTGCTGTAAGTTGGTTAATCTACAGATTTCAGGCGTAGCCTCGGCATCGGGTCAAGATACCATGTTCTTGCAAAAATAAAATGTTTCGCGGATATAATGTGAATTCTACTAACACTTAATTCAACAGCAAGACAGACTTACTGTTTCATTACCCACTCAGAAATAAGTGGAGACATGAGCTCATCAGTGGGACCTATAAAGGCTGTAACCCTATCACTTTATTAATTTAAACAAAATATTAATTTATCGTTTTGAGGTTTCAATAAAATCATTTGCGTATTTATGTAATTAATGGTGAACGGTGGCAGAAGACAATATTGTTGTTGCTGCCCTGTGATTTAAACACAACACAATGATGAAATAAAAATAACTTACTAACTCCGTGCTAAGCCGTAGGGTTAAGAAGAATTTCATTTCATTTCTCCTTTTTTCAAGTTGGCTAATAAGTACCGCCTTATGAATTGGAAGTAATAGGCTATATTTGTTTATACATACGCTCCGTAAAATAAGATTCAACTCACATTAATTCATGAAAATAAGTCGTAATTTACTGTAGGAAAAATACGACGAATTCCTTGGAAGCTATCTTTTTAAAAGAGTTATTTATTTTATTTATTGTGTGATAATACACTTAACTTACACTTACTGCCTTGTTGCGTCAGTCATTAATATAAAAATTTGTAAGAAAGTTTCGCTGTCGAAGGAAAAGGTGAGATCTCTCCGTGTGTTAGTATGGAGCTATTCTATTTGCCTTACTAAAAACTATTTCGAAGGACCTGAATGCAGAAGTGTACTTCCTTTTGAGTGCTTGCTACCCGGGAATGCTTGACTACGGTCTGGTAATACTCTTGCTTTATCGGTACATTTATTCAAAATAAAGTACCAAGAACAGATGCGTTGTCTGTAAAGAGGGTCTCCGGTACTCGTCATTAATCATAAGAAAAACAGGAACATTGACTGCTATTTAACGCTTATATTCTGTGCGAACGCCGCGTACTGGATACGCCATGTAACGTCGGCGTGATAGAATCTACTATCCCATATCATCCAATGGATGTCACAAGAAGCGAAAGAGGCAAACAATACGCAGCAGTATAATAATAATAACTCAAAGCACTAGGAACTACGGCTGCTAACTCACCTGCCAAGCGTGGCAATTATGGCAAAAATTTTCTCCATGATTCGATCTATGGGCAAGGCCTTATTCAGTACTACGATTTATGATAGGTTGTAATGAATGTAAAATAATGAATTATAATTCTGTGCGAACGTGGTAATATTACACGTCTTATGTCTGGTGGACTTATTAGTGTAGCAGCTACAAAATAATTGAATATGCAATAAAAATAAATAGCAATCGAGCGAGAAAAGATAGAGAGAGAGAGAGAGAGAGATAGAGAGAGAGAGAGAGAGAGAGAGAGTAAATAAAGAGAGAAGTCCTTGTTACCAGAAGCGACAAGCAATCGCGGATACAACTCGTAAGGTTTACGACATTTACTCAGTTTAGCAGCTTTTGTTATGTGAATAGGGGTGACAAACGAACACACAGTCCAGCTGATGGTGAGTGGATGCTGTGGCCCATAGACGTCTACGTTTGTCCTCAATTAAGAATCGAAATGCAGATGTGTTGTCACCCCTGAGAACTAAGAAGAAATGCTTCTAGCCCATAATTGTACTGACATTCTATTGCAAGCTCTGCTGCTTAGAAATAGAAATACTTAAAAGAGTATTACCACCAAACGGACTCCTGAAATAAAGTTTAGACGAAGTGTCAGAGATACGCAGACAATAATAATATAATAATAATATTCCACAACTATCACACAACGCCATCTAGTCCCAAGCTAAGCAGAGCTTGTGTTATGGGTACTAGACAACTGATAAACATACTTATATATTTCTAAATACATAAATATTATAGACAAATTACACCCAGACACAGAACAAATGATCGTGCTCATCACACAAACATTTGTCCTGGGTGGGAATTGAACCCACGACCTCCGGCATAGCAGTCAGGGTCACTAACCACTAGACCAACAGGCCTGTCGAACAATCACTACACGTTTAGACCCGAAGCCCTAAAACTGTTGACAAAAAGAAGACCAACTACCATCACGGTAGTCTTCCACGAAGCCACGCAAGTACTTATGTGTTAAGGGCGACAAACAAGCATACCGCTGATGGTTAATATTCTCATGCGTACAATATGTAACCTTCTTTGTATGAAGTTGCTGCTGCCCAGGGGCTGCAGTAGTCACTTAAAACCAATTTAAATATGTTCGCGCCTAGATAACATATAATGGCATCAGTTTGTAAGAGTGAGAGGAGCTCAACGAGAGGAAGGAGCGAACCGCGGCGATGTGACACGAAGATTACCGAACGAACATTTTACCGAGCTACAATTACGGACATTTGATTGAAGATCGTTACATAAGTCACATCATACATCATCAATTTTCATACTTCATTTTTTGTCTTCTTTAATTTAAATATAAAGTTACTTCATAGTATCGTGTGTTCTTCATTAACTTCATTAAATACAAATAAAATAAAGAAGCAAGAGAAATTAAGAAACATTTTTCGTGACCCCGGGTGTGATCGAACCGATCGACTTTGGTAGGCGATATACCCCATAGGACGAGGTGAAACAATCCATAACCAAGGGAAGTAAGCCCATTCCAATTAATTCCTACTTCTTTTAAACAATTTTGCTTTCTTTTGTTCAAATACTACGATTGTGTATGCTGATTAAATAAGTTGAGGGTAACTTTGAAAAGATTTCAAAGTACCCTCAACTTGTTTAATTTTTTTCCTCCTTTTTTATTTAAATTAGAATTGTCCGTTACTAGATATCGCCAAAAAATTCAACGCTCATTGTCTTAATATTCCATTTATAAACATTATCATTATTATGTTTATAACAAGTACGCAACGAAAGAACTATTTTTACATAAAATTTAATTCGGAGTACTGTCAATTACTTAAACATATTTGCCGACTATTCCAGTATTTTTCCGGGATTGAACCGACGAGAATTGTGCGCGCATGCGGTGTACCAGAGCACCGACTCGACGCCTCGGTCGGGTTGCTGTAACGTCAGCTGTTCCATTGTAGGCAGTTTGTACCTGCGCACGAGGTTGTATTCATTGTTTTTTCTTATTTACAAAATTCATGTTTAATATTACAAATTAATTTATTTTCATATTTTTATAACTTCGTTTGCGCTCCCAATATGGGTGACTTAAAGGAACTTATTGCACAAAGAGGTCGTATTAAAACTCGCGTTACACCATAGATTACTGCGTATATACTAGAGACGTTACACTTTTCGAAAAGTATTTAAAGACTCTATTACATGTCAAAATTAATAAAAGCAAATTTAAAACGAATTAAATTTAAGATTAAGTAAATTACAAGCTTTTTCATATACTGTTAAAGAATTACAATCAAAAATTGAATCATTAGATAAAGATGAAGATTTTCAAATGTTAGAAAGAGAAGAAATTGAAAATAGATTTTACAGTTTAATTACTCGCGCGCATGAGCTGTTACAAAGTATTGAAAATACTTCAAAAGGTGATTGTGCGTCCATTAATGGCTCCGTTTCTCCTAAGCATAATTATTTAAAACTGCCGCCAGTAAAATTTGATGATCCAAATAAATGGTCACAGTTCAGAGACATGCATTTATCTTTAATTCGTAAAAATGTTGCTATAGATAATATAAGCAAATTCCATTATTTATTGTCATTTTAGAGGGTTCCGCTAAGGCAGTCATAAGTTCAGTCACAGTTTCTTCCATAAATTATCCAATCGCTTGGTCGCTCCTCTGCTATAGATTTGATAACACGCGTCTTTTAATAAACGAACACATTAAATGTTTGTTTTTAATACAACCCATGTATAAAGAATCTGAAAAGGGTTTGCGTGACTTAATAGATAAAGTATCAAAAAATTTGAACGTCTTAAATTCGTTGGGAGAGCCGACCCATTGCCAAAGCCAAACCCGTGACCATTGCTAGTATTTTTGCGTTAATCAGTACGCGTGGAAAATTAATTTATAATATAGGTAATATTAGAGATAGCACAGCACGACTTGGCTTCTGTGTATACTAAAATCGTAATTAAGATAGAAAAGGTCTGTAGTTGATTTTTTTGTATCGGAGTAATAATATTTTTAATGTTAAGTTTAAGATATCAAATGAATTAAAAGATATAATAATGTGTGATCTTATAAAACTAATGAATATTCTAAGAGTTTATGACAGTTTGATGATTATATAAAGAAGTTAGGGTGACGAACGAGCACACAGTCCACCTAATAGTAAGTGCATGCTGTGGCCCATAAACATCTACATTACACTACATTATCCTCAATTATAAATCAAAACGCAGAATGCGTTGTCACCCTTAGGACGCGGATGGAATGTCTCGTATCCAGTTAAAAGTGTCTCCGTTTCTCTACATTCACCATACGAATCACAGGAGTGTTGAGGTACTATTTTAAAGCTCTCATGTGTTTCCTGCTTTTAGTTTAAATTTTAAGTTTCACTGTCCGATTTTCGGACACAATAGTAAGACATCAGCAATGAACTATATGTACTACTGTCAGCAGATAGCGAATGAGTTTCCAATCCGATTGCGTTCTCCAATGTGGCAAGACATATTTTTTATCTACACCCACATTATTCATAATTTATAAGGCAGATTTTATCGACCTTTTGTTTGCCCCACTTATAATATATAGGCGAAATACCATTGACTGACTAACTCGTCACGGGTAAATCTAAAACTGTACTGTAGATGCTCACTATGAACAGATTTTAAGATAGTTTCAATAAAAAAAAAATATTTCTTGATATTTTACATATAAGGTCAGGTGGGTTAAGAGGGACATACTTTATTTTCAGTAAAATATTTTGACTGCTAGGAAGAACAGCTAAAATCTTTTAAGATCTTTGAACCAAACAAAACTTGCATTTATGTATTAGCTTCACATGTGCAAAATGTCATTACGCTAGTATCAGTTTTTACTATGATATTGACGTAAATATCAAGATTAAGGAAACGTTCCTCTTCCCCCTCACATGGGGTAAGAGGGACAGTCATTGTATTTCTTAAGATTGAACTTTGAATTAAAATATTCTTTGCTAAATGTTCGTTGACTTACGGATCTGAGACGTGTTCCTTCACTGCTGGCCGTATGAGGACGCTCAAGGTCGCTCAGCGAGCTATGGAGAGGGCTATGCTCGGAGTTTCTCTGCGTGATAGACTCAGAAATGAGGATATCCGCAGTAAAACCAGAGTGACCGACATAGCCCAACGGATTAGTAAGCTGAAGTGGCAATGGGCCGGCCATATAGCTCGAAGAACCGATAACCGATGGGGAAGAAAGGTTCTCGAGTGGTAGCCCCGTACCGGTAGGCGTAGTGTAGGGCGACCCCCCACTAGATGGAGTGACGACCTGGTAAGATATGCAGGAAGTCGATGGATGCAGGTGGCTCAGGACCGTGCTTTGTGGCATTACTTGGGGGAGGCCTATGTTCAGCAGTGGACTTGTGAAGGGCTGTAATGATGATGATGATGAAATGTTCGTTAATTTGTAGGTAGAACTGCTTCGGTCAAAATTAGATCTTACAATCGATGAAATAAGGTATCGTTTAAAATGAAAAAGAAGAAAAAATCAATTCGGGGTAAGAGGGACATACAGGTTCGATCAGGGGTGGCAAACTAAAA
This sequence comes from Parnassius smintheus behrii, assembly GCA_036936625.1. Classification (NCBI taxonomy): domain Eukaryota; kingdom Metazoa; phylum Arthropoda; class Insecta; order Lepidoptera; family Papilionidae; genus Parnassius; species Parnassius smintheus. Next base: position 6,301,164 of record JAUPFT010000026.1, read on the forward strand.
AGAAGTCGACCAGAAATATTTCCCTAGTTAGTCACTCTTTAAAAATAACAATGGCACTTTGGATTTTAAACCTTTGCGGTCGTATACACGGTTAACAATTGTTATTCTTGGTATATTATAAAGTTTTGACACGGCGTATGCAGATATTGTTCCATTTAATACCGCATAGACAGCCTCACTTAATATATCATTATCATATCTGCTTCTATCAGATTTTGTTATATATTTTCGCGCTATGTTACAACAGTCAAAAGTGCTATAATATAACAAAATATTCAATTAAAAAGAAAGGGACGTATACAAAACGCATGAAAATTTATTTATCTAAACTAATTTAATGAAAAAGAAACAATTGATTTTTTATTTGTTTGTTATGATTTAGATAACTCAAAAACTAAAATCCGATTTCAAAAATAAATTTAACACAAAAATACGAGGGTGGATTAAAAAGTACTCGGCCTAACACAGATCCATTCAATTCTAAAAATCAAATCTACCCACATTATTTAGTTCAGTTCAGACTAGTTCATTGTGTGAAGTTCGGAACGTGTGCGATAATTAGTTGTGATTTTATAAATTTATTAACAAAGTAATCGGACATAATTTCCGCGAATGGAGCAAATCGAGCAGCGTGCCGTCATTAAGTACCTCCATAAGAAGGGGCTATCATCAAAAGCCATCCATGATGACATGGTCAGTACATTAGGCGATTGTGCTCTGTCATATTCATCCGTCAAAAAATGGATAGCAGAATTTAAGCGTGGTAGAGAGAGTGTGAAAGATGAACCCCCCTCTGGAAGGCCTTCGACGTCAACTACTGACGAAAATATTAAAAAAGTACTTGATTTAATAATGGGAGACCGCAGATTAAAAATTAGAGAGATAGCCGAGATTATAGGCATCTCTTATGAACGAACTCAAAACATCATTGTCAACGAGTTGGGTTTCCACAAGGTGTCTGCGAGGTGGGTTCCGCGACTGCTTTCAGTTGAACAAAAAAGGACGCGATTGACTATTTCACGCGATGGTTTGGAGTTATTTGAAGCCGATGCAGATGATTTTTTGAATCGTTTTGTTACTATGGACGAAACATGGGTTCATTACTGTACACCGGAAACAAAACAACAATCAAAACAGTGGAGAAGACCTGGTTCACCACCCCCTAAAAAGGCTAAGTCGATTTTGTTGGCAAATAAGGTGATGGCTTCAGTATTCTGGGACTCGAAAGGTGTGATTATGATTGATTATCTTGAAAGGGGTCAGACTATAAACTCTGATTACTACTGCACCTTACTACGTCGTTTACGAGAGGAAATAAAAGAAAAACGTCGAGGAATGCTCAGAAGAAAGGTCCTGTTTCATCAAGATAACGCCCGTGTTCACACGTCAGTACAGTCAATGGCTGAAATTCACAACTGTGGCTTTTAACTGTTACTGCATCCGCCGTATTCACCTGATCTGGCACCATCAGACTTCTTTCTGTTCCCTAACCTAAAAAAGCACTTGGGAGGTCAAAGATTTTCGACAAACGACGAGATCAAAGCAGCTGTAGACGCATATTTTGACTCTAAGGAAGAATCATTTTTTTTCAACGGTCTAAATGCTTGGAAGGGGAGGTGGCAAAAGTGTATTGAACTTGATGGTGATTATGTAGAAAAATAAAAATATAACTGATTAAGTATGTGTTTATTTTCTTGGTTAGGCCGAGTACTTTTCAATCCACCCTCGTAGGTAAGCATGGACGAAGTTGTGGGAAATTTCTAATTTGGTTATAATTTAAAAGTGTAGTAGGTACAAAACAGTCAGTCAATTCTTTTCATTTAATCTACCTATAATTATAAATTAATCAAAATGTGTGTTACCCCTGACATGGTGCAAAAGAAACATATGTTCCTCTTTCACCGTGAATAGTGAGCCCAGCTATTGTTTTTGGAGGTTTAGATTTTTAAGCGAAAGAAACTCATATTCTTAGTTGCTTTTGGACTAAATTGGTTAATAAAAAGAAATAATTACAGTATTATCCTTATATCATTACATTCAAAATATTTCCAGCTCTCTTTTTTCACCAAACTATTGGTTTGCAAAAAAAACGCGCTAACTTTGTACTAGTCGAATTCACAACTGTCAAATGTAATAATTGAAAACTGTTCAAACTATTTCGCATTCACTGTTTTATTGAAGGAAAGTTCATAGTCATACGCACTTCGGTTTACTAGTTACGGTCCCTAGTCCCTCTCCCCCGGTGTTCCTCTTACCCCACCTGACCTTAGGTTCCGCAATAAAACATCATCGTGCTAATTGTGCAGTTAACCGCATAACTGCTTGATGCACTCGACACTCTAGTTTTTTTTTCAATAGAAAGTGACAAACAAGAACACATCCACCTGATAGTAGGTAAATGTTGCTCATAGACATCTGTCCTCGATTAAGAATTAGAATGGATACGCATTGTTACCCTTGAGAACTAAGATGGAACGCTTCGTTTCGAGTTAAAAGGGTCTCGGGCTCTCTACATTCATCATATGAAACACAGCAACATAGAGTTGTTTTCTTTTTGAGAGCGCGGTCCTTCACCGGTCGATCCAATCCATTCGTGCTACATCTATGATATAGGAATAATATTCATGCTACAACCATATATTAGGGTAGGACTAGGTATAGGGTAGGTAATTTTATTATGCATGAAAAGGACTACACTGTTGCCTTTTATTCCTGTCATAATCGTTGTTAGTTCAAATAAATAAATTGTTGCAGCGTGGTTCTACCACGTAAAAAAGGCAAAGTCTGTGAAAGTCATAAAACAAAAATTGCTAACATCATTTAATCAGGCGCTGTATGAGAAAAACAGCTACATCTTCTTGATGAGCCCTTAAAAGTTCACTGATGGATATGGACAACTTCCACCATAAGGAGGGCTTGCCTCAATGCTCACGCTTTGTAAGATTATAAGGTTCGATTGACTTTATTCATTCATTCGTTACAGTCTATAAAGAGCTCACTACTGAACATAGGTCTCCCCAGAGATCGCCTCATAGGGGGAATTTTTGCCATTGTTGCCACGCTTGGCTTTACTAAGGAAACGCTCCTGCCCATTACCTGGTTTGTTTCCCTTTGTCGCCTTTTATAAAACACAGAACGATATGAGGTAGTGGATATTCTCACACGTTAAAGAAAAAAGTAAAGTTTAACCTATACTTGTCTCACAGCTGTGCAGATGCTTCCTGTCATTTCTGAGAGGTTTTTTAGGCTAAGGAAGTATCGGATGCTTTGTTTAAATGAGTCTTAGGCGTGCAGGTATCTTCACGATATTTTTCTTCACCGCGGAACACGTGCTAAATAGCACTTGACATTGCATGTAACAATTTTATTCGTAATAATTTCTTATATTTACGCGAACACTACACAGTGATTAAAACTACTTTTAGGGATTTTTCGCGTTATTTTACATTTATATTTTGATTATTTTTATTTTTAATTCCCGATGTTTCAAGTGCTTTCCAGCACCCATGGTCACGGGGGAACGAGGTGACTGACGTCCAGATATCATTGTTAAACCCAGGGTACCTTCAGCCTCTTTAATTATTGTTTATAGTCCGATCTATGCAAAATGAACTGACTATGTCCTGCGGTTTAGTTTTAATTAATCTGCAGCATAATTGAGATGCAGTCTTCATATAACTAGGAAACTAGAGGAAAATAATATGCCAGCAGAATATGCAATATTACTCAGACATTGCCTTACTGGCTATCTACTGTGGAAGGAAGAGTTTTACAAGCAAGTATATGGTGTTGCGATGGGCTCACCTGTATCTCCCATTGTTGCCGATATATTCATGGAAGAACTTGACGACTTTGAGGAGAAAGCCCTCCTTACTGCACATTACATTACAACAAGGATCTACAAGCGGTACGTAGACGATATTTTCTCAATTTTACCATCGGACAAAGTAACTGCATTTTTAGAACATCTTAATTCCATAAACTCTAAAATTCAGTTTACTTTGGAGTTAGAGGCAAATAATTCCTTACCTTTTCTAGATGTATTAGTCATCCGAAATCTTAACAACACATAGGTCACACTATGTATAGAAAAAAGACCCGGTGAAAGACCAGGTAAAAGACCCGAAGAACGGTGAATCTCACCACCATCCTTCACAGATAGCTACCGTGGGCAAATCATTGTTAAAGAGAGCACGAGGGATCTGTGACAGCAAACACCTGGCCGCCGATTTAGCACGTCAAGCAAGTTCTGGACGACAACAAGCTTCGGGTCCCTCGCTTACGTCACATTAACCGAGTGAAGCCGGCCACAGTCGAGCGTGTGCCTGCTGTACTACCATATGTCAGAGGTGTCACAGACAAGATTGGCTACATCTTGAAGCGAGCTTTTATTAGAACATATTACAAGCCGCCGAAGAAGATTAGTCAGTTCCTACCATCATTCAAGTGTCATATTCCTCTATAAGATGCAGGAGTGTACAAGCTTGATTGTGAAGGTGGTTTCTCTTATATAGGACAAACAAAAAAATCAATTAGAACCTGCGTAAAAGAGCATATAGCTGATGTGAAGCATCGACGTTCCGGGAATTCTACAGTTTGTGGTCATATCCTAGACGGATACCACAAATCCTCACGAAAATACACCAATTCCTACCAAGGATGATACGTGAGGCTATTGAAATTAAAAAAAAAACATCCTAATTTCATTAGAGAAAAAGGCTGGGTGCTACCACCTGCTTGGGACCCTATAATCAATAAAATTAAAACTAAACCTCTGGACACAGTTCATTTTGCATAGATCGGACCATAAGCAATAATTAAAAAAGGTGAAGGTAATCCGGGTTTAACAATGACATCGGGACGTCAGTCACCTCAGTCCCCCGTGACCATGTATAGATAATATTACCGTGCCATGGGTGCTAGCACTCAAAACTAAACTTAAAAATAATTAAAATTAAAATTAAACGCGATAAAATCCATAAAAGTATTTTTAATCAATTTTATTCGTGCCAGCGTGAGATTCTTTATGTTACCTACCCATATACGAGTAGATTACTGTTTAAAATAAAACTTTTTAATAACTGTTATTAATACTTATCTCATTTCACATCAGATTTAGAAAAAGTTGGCAAATACATTGGCGGTAGCAATAAAAAGGTCCAACTAGGACTTTCGTTTGTATCATCCATTTTAGTGCCTCATCCATTTTGAAAACCAAGTGGTTAGAGTGCAATGAAAAGCTTGAATTTGAAAGTTTGTTTTCAAGCTCCTGAAGTCATTAATGTAGGTGCCTACTAGGATATTTACGTGTGTATCTTTTTTATAGGATAGGGTATTGAGTTATACAACACTAGAGGAGCAAACCACATTGCAGCGCGTCGAAAAAAGTGTACCCACTATCCAAACGCGATCACGTAGCTTTGAAACTAATAACAACTTTAAGTAAACATATATCTATCTCACTTACACAGGTTTGCTAAAACAATATCGTCGCTAAGATTAGATAAAGATAGACACACAAACATGCAATGGCGGGTTTGTGAGGCTTACTATTTGAAATTTTACTTAAAATACGCAATAAAAATGAGTTTTTTTTAAGCTTCAGTTAATTGTTTTTATATTAAAAAAGTATATTTTATTTTAAAATCTTTATTACGTCCCCTTAGAAAAAAAGGGATACAAAGCTTATCGGATAAATAGAAGTAAACATAGTGATGAAATAAAACGTATTTTTATGGTTCTAATAAACCAAACAAAATAAAATAGGTATCTAATAAAATATAATTAGTATAAAATTTATATGATATTATAAATAATATAAAATTATTAATATAAAATATATTTAATAGATAATTCATGAATAAACTAAAATAAGAATAATGAATTATTTTGTATGAAAGTTAAAACGTAGTTTTTATTATAATTTCCAAAATATTTAAAATCAGAGGTAACAAATTAACTTACTCCATTAATTATATAGTCTCCCATTAATGTAGGATAATCAAAAATGCGGAAAAGTGGCAACATTGAACCTAAATAATTTTATTTAATTATTTCAGGTTTTTTAAGTTTACTTATATGAAAACAAGAACCAAAAATTATGTGTAGTGATGCCGCTTGGTTCATTACGTTTTTGTGACCTTGAATAGCATTCTTTCACTACACATTTACCCATTTTTGTCGCGGCTCAACTCTGTCGGCGTCACATTGAACAATGAACTCACGTTAGCTAGGAATATGGCTGTGGCCATATGTGCAGTGGCAACGCTTTGGTGCGGTTATTACTGATCTAGGGTTATATAAATCAATGGCCACAGTACCCTCAAATATCAGATGAACTGTGTGCTTGTTTGTCACCCTTAATTCCCCATTCGTTTTACAACCACAACATACCTGAAGCGTGACTACCACGTACAAACCACGCAACAAGTTATTTGCGAATGCGTGGCTTTGTGTTCAGGTTCACACTGCAGCAACATTTCTAGGGTTTCGCGGCTAAACTTGTTATAATTGTTTAAATATGCACACCTCTGTCAGTTAATTCAAACGCTATTTGGGGCTCGTTTGGGTAAGAAGAAAGGAAAGAAAGAAACATCTTTATTTGAAGCTACATGATACATAACTGCACCATCTGCAGTAACGAAGAAAGAAACATCTTTATTTGAAGCTACATGATACATAAGTGCACCATCTGCAGTAACGAAATAATTGTTCAGCTTAGGGTATTATTTGCGTGCCGTTAAGATAATATGAATAACCGTGTTTTAAAATTGTTGCCTGTCTGTCTGTCGGGCTAATCTTCAAAATGGCTGAACCGATAGAAATAAAACTCCGTGAAAAGATAAAGACCAATGCCAGGAGTGATTTAGGCTATACTTTGTACAATAATCTTGAAATTGTTCTTGACTAATCAAAATATTGTTAAAATAAATAGTCATCGATAATATTTTAAAATTTATCTAATGCCACATTAATCGAAATTACTGAGGCGAAGCCGGGACGGGTCGTTTGTCTTTAGTAAAAGTAGATTATATGATTTTATTTTAAAGTGTATATCAAGCGCTAAAGCGCTTAGAGCTCTTAAAGCGCTAGTAAACTACTGTGCCACCACAGCTCTTATTATTATTAAGTAACATAATACGCTTTAAATTAAACGAAAATCACAGTGTTGTCAGACTGCTGTAGAAATAGTTAACATCACTTGTTTGTCCGTCTTTAATCACTAGTCCGTTTGCATTGCTCCATCGTTCCTCGGGTGATGTAAAATGTACCTACGTGCCTTGTGATAAGGTTTACTGTGAATATTGAATTGAAAGGAGTTGCCTATTGCCGTTGCACGTAAAGCTATCAATACATCTGACGATATTACAGACTATTGAACACAATTATTCCGGGGGCAGGGTGAGTGCTACTAACCATGATAGGTGAGGTCGCTACTAAAGGGTAGAGCGACAAAATTCAAAATATATTTATACTTCATGATTTCGTTCACGTTTGACTTGTATCGTTAGACTAGTGGTAAGCACGACTGCTAGTCATGTGGTCACGGATATGAATCCTGGGTTGGCCCAAAATCGGTTATAGGGTTTTTCGGTCAAGGAGTTGTCAATAGCAGTCCGGAGCTCCAGCAATCCCGAGGAAGATAGCGAGGTTTCACCCGTTTCACCCCTTTACCTCAAAAAGCCCGTAAAGGCGTTATTCCTACACCTGATTTCTTCGGTCATGTTGGGTTGCCATATATTTTTATTGGATATTGAGGGAATACAAAGTGTACCTGAGTCTTTGTTGAGACTAATTACTCTGATTGAAATTCATTGCGAATGACTGACTGAATAAAAAGACCTTCATCGCACAAAGCCATCGTATTTTTCATAGATTAATATATTGTAGGGCACGTCATTAGTCTGAGAAAAATCAAGTATTTCTTCTTTCTTTCTTTATTGTCACTTCATTTTCATAAAAAATATCTAACGTATATAACAACTTCAGTTATAATTCGCCATATTATGTATACGTAACAGGAGAACACTCCCTTGCACTGAACCAACATCGCATCGCAAACAAACGTAAGTCTCATCGCCAGCGAATAAATGCATTTAAATAATCTGACTTATGAATATATTACAACGATTAAAGACTTACTAAAGTATGTTTTAAATATAAAAATAAAACATCTACTAAAACAACGGCAGAGTCAGGAAGGGACGCCCTAGAATAAAGTTTATCGACCAAATTGGCGATATTTTGAAAATGGGCCACGTTAGAAGTACCCATAACCGACGAGCATGTATGCGTAGATATATGGATGTAAACGAGGCTGTTGAGTTTCGAGATCCACTTGTTCTGGTGGAATTCTCGCATTAAAATAAATACTTCGATATGTAGACTGTATAAGTGATTAAATAGGCTCTGATACAATATATTATAAGAGTAGCCGTTATGCGTGCGTCCGCGACCGGGTGGTTCCGAGCAAGAGGCCTGCATAATAGTGCCGCGCTATGTCCACGATGGTGGTGGGGCTTGCAGAACCGGTTTGACTCTCACTGCCCGGCGATACGAGCCGGGGAGTACGAAAGGCTGTGACGTCAGGAACAGAGGCGAAAGAGTTATGTCAGGACCGTGCCAAATGGAAGTCCGTAGTCACTGTCTACCCCTTTGGGTGACAGGCGTGTTTATGTATGTATGTATGTACATCTACTAGTCGGGGGTTTATTAGGTCAAGGTCCAAGGCAGTCGAAGGGAAACCAGATGGCCATGAAAGTGTGCGGCAGCTTCCTACCTTCCTACCTATAAAGCTTAATTCCGGTCATGCATGAGAACTACTGCCACGTATGAGTTGGATTCAGTGGAGATACGTGCTGAGGCTGATTGTTAGGTTATTTGGTCAACCTACGCATATATATCAAGCACATGCACAGAGTAGCCAGCCTTTCGGTGTTCTATATAATGCATTTCAGAGAGTGAGAGCAAGATTTACGTGTCTTAATTCCTCCCACCACTCTTCAATGCGTGGTAAGTCGACAACGTAGGGGTGGAAACTGGCCTAGCATCTGGTTGCCCAATAGCGGAAAAGAGAGAAAGGATATAAGTTATGCAATTCCTACATACACTATCCGAAATTAATATATTTATAAAGTAATTAATTTCTCGGAAACAGCCCTAAGAATTCAGTTGAAATTTTGCATTTAGATAATGTATAATTCCAAGTTTATCAAGACATATATTGTTCTTAAGAATTTCTCTAATTTACTCAGGTACTAATATCCTAAGGAAAGGCTTTCATTCTCGACTATTCAAGACACAGAAGAGACATTGTGTTTATTCACGGCTATGGAGCGATGCAATTCTAAGCCATAATAATATGTTAAAAAGATATCATAGTAGGAGCGTAAAAGAAGCCTTCGCACAATATTATCCTTTAATGGCGTGAGTACCGACGAGTAATTTTATGCGAAAGATCTTGTGGCGACAAATAAAAGGCTCTATTACAATTTCACGTGTACTTGTACGTCACGTTTCAATGCACTCATAAATTTTTAACATTATTTGTTTAGACTTAAAAAAATGGTGTATTTTTATTTTGTTATCAGTTTGTTTGTGTGTCGTGCCGTTTAATACAAAATTATGTTAGTGTTGTACATTTCTCATGTAAGTGAATTTTAATTCTTTTGAGAAATAAATATCTTAAACCACAAGCTTGACGTGAAATATCACGGAGAGGATTTACGGAAGTGATTTTGCCAAAAAACATCTAAAATCCATACAAAATGAACCCAAACTTCACAGTTTGGAGAGATGAGTAGCAATATCATTGCGAGGGTGGGCGCTTACAAATTATCCAAGCCAAAGGTCTCCATCCATTAGTGGGACAGTAACGGCTGTTGAAATGTAATAAAATAATATTGTTATTGTTTACAAATCTTATATTTCATTTCGTCCATACAATTGCTATTAGTGAGACCGGTCCATTTCGCAGTTTATTCCTGCAGCACAAGAAGCTGTAGTGTGTCTATAGTTAACAAGATGAGTGAAAACGATATGTAAGGGAAAGTTAATGTACGAAACAAACCCAGTGAAAGTTGTTCTAACACTGACTTTATTGCAAAGGAATAATTCCTTATATAATTATATGATTATTATAAAAGGACGTATAAGTGGCAAGGACATGTGTGTGCAATTAATAAGTTATATTGTTCCTAAGTGACCTAAATTACAGTCACGTACAAAATCATAGCTAAATACTGTCCGCGTGAATATAAACTTAAACAGCTACATTAGTTTACTAAAGAAATGAGACAAAAAATTAAAATAGTTTTAAGTTCAATCTAATCACAACCATCGCATCTGGTAATAAAGTCACAAATCTCACGATCATTAGTCACAAAAATAAGAGCTCGCGTCTCATGTGTGCTTTTATTAACTGAGAAGGATTTCTTGCGCCGAACCGACACCTAGTTGGTATTGTTGATCGAAGTTCTATATCATCCGCGCATTCCTTCCGCACGCACTGAAAGGGGAGGGGGAAGCTCTAATGTGGCGTCATTTCACACGCCAATAGGAGGCTAGATTAGTGGCGTCATTTTGATCGCACGTCGCGCACTTCTCTTACAACGCTGTCGCAACACAAGGGTTAACGTCCTCGAGGCCGCTGAGGCAGTAAAAAACCAACCCCGGCAAGTGCTTCCTTTTAATTTATCTTGAAATGTTTTTTTGTTTTCACACTTGCTATTACTGATACCGGTCTTTTCGCAGTTTATTACTGCAGCACAGGTTTCTTGTGAGTACTTATATTTACTATGTGGTTATTGTGGTAACAATTTTCAGAGCATACATCTGACATAAATGTTATCAGAATAATTAACCTTACAAAACAAAATAAATAGTGACTTACAAAATAACGAAAGCGACGCATCGCTTTTAAAGGTAATTATAATTATTATAATTTACGCTATAGAGGTTGTCGTAGCCTGTCATATAAAAAAAAACTTAGTCATTAGTATTTAGATAATGTATTGAAAATTGTTTATTTAGTGACGTAATTTTTATACAAAAATAAACATTATATATTTTAAAATGAACTAAAACACCATGTATAGCTTAAATTACACTTACCTCACTACAAGAGCTTATAGCTACTAAATCCCTTTATTTGTTAATACGGTATATTTACCTCACTTGTTAAAAATATATTTATCTGTGCTATGTGTAAAAATGACTAAAAACGAAATAAAATCCCTGTAGCAAGTCTCTCTAACCTTTTAAATACATTTGGCTGATTTTTGTGTAATGGAGCGTTCAGTTTGTTTATTTTTACGTCCAATAGTGAGTCAGATTCATTCGCCAACTTACAGATTAGCTCAACACTTAGCTAAAATATTATCACCACTCAGAGGTTACGCAAGAACACACACTAAGGATTCATACTATTTTGTCAGTGAGATAAAAGATTTACGTCTTACTGACAATGAAACCATGGTCAGTTTTGATGTTCAGTCTCTATTTACATGCCTATCTGTTGAAGACTGAATCTCAATTATAACTAGGAAACTAGAGAAAAATAACATGCCAGCAGAATATGCAGTATTACTCAGACATTACCTTAAATCTGGCTATCTATTGTGGAAGGAGGAGTTTTACAAGCAAGTAGATGATGTTGTGATGGGCTCACCTTTATCTCCCATTATCGCCGATACCCAGATACTGCGACGGGGCTTTTAAAAGACCCGAAAAAATTATTAAAAATACCCTCAAGTTTCGAGTTGTTAAAATGAATTCTCTAAGATATTTGCACTGTAAGGTACTTAATACCTATCCGTGTATGATTTCATGCGGTGTTGTTTACAACTAGACACTTGTTTATTTAAAGTTTTTGTGTCATTGAAGACTTAGGAGTATTAGTGTCATGATGTCTGGACAAAGGTAAGCTTTTATCATTTATATATCTGGATGTTGTTGCTAATACATTTTGATATTTAATTTTAGATAAATTATCTACAATATCAGGTTATCTATTTGTTTTGGTGCAACAAAAACTCATTCCTTTTTCACGTTTCAAATTGATGGCCTTTTAAAAGTCCCGTCGCAATATGGGGGTCTATAATATTATTGTTTTCTTTTTAGCACGCGACCTTTGAGACCACTCAATCTTAACGATATAGTTGATGAATTAGAGCGATGTGAGGATGATGATTTGTTGCCAACTCAAATTACAATTTTTCCACCTGAGAACGCTAATGCCGACGTCACAGATGAGGATTCTGGAGATGAAGAATTTGTTGCATTGCAAAATCTACCAGGTAAAATATTTGTTTTCGGGTTGATATAACTACGTATCAATGATTCTATCTTGTTTTATTTATATGGTTGCAATATCCGTTTTTTATAGGCTCTCAACTACCAGCTCCAGCCAAGGTCACTTTTCATATGACTTTCGACGAAGAAGATGATGTACCTTTGTCAAGTTTGTCAAAAAGAAGACGCACGATGGATTTGACTTTAGAAGATAGGGACGCCGTACTTTCTTGTACTTCAGATGTGTCAACTAATTTTACATTTGTTCAGCCTACAGTTCCCCGAAACCAAACCTATAGATGGAAGAATCGTCATATTCCAAACCATTTCAATCAATGGAATGACGAACAAGGTCCAAAAAACTTACAATCACCCTTATATTATTTCGACTGCTTGTTCAACAACAATGTTATTGAATTACTAGTGCAATATACCAATTTGTATGCAGGACAGAGGAATAAAGTGGGCAAAGTAACTGTTTCTGAAATGAAGTGTTTCTTGGGCATCCTTATGTACAGCGGGTATGTAGTAGTTCCCCGTAGGTTTATGTATTGGGAGACATTGACAGATGCCGACTTTAGGATTGTGCACAACGCTATGTCAAGAGATCGTTTTACTGACAAATTCGCTAAGTTGAGACCTCTGTTCGACGAGTTAAATAAAATCTTTACTGAAATGGCTCCGCTAGAAGAGAACTACAGCATAGATGAGGCTATGGTTCCATACTATGGACGTCACAGTTGCAAACAGTTTATACGTGGCAAACCAATTCGTTGGGGGTATAAACTGTGGGTTGGTGCTACAAGATTAGGCTACGTGATTTGGTTTGATCCTTACCAGGGAAAATCTTCAACCATTGCAGAAGGTTACAAACAGTTTGGTCTAGGTGGGATTGTGATTTTGGAGTTTGCTGATGTTCTACAAGGTCGTGATCCAACATTGCCATTTCATTTATTCTTCGACAATTATTTTTCCTCTATTCCTCTACTGCATGAACTTAGTAATAGAGGTCTGAGAGCCACTGGAACTATTCGTGAAAACAGAACGTCCAAGTGTCCTCTCGAGTCTAACAAAGATTTCAAAAATACTGATAGAGGTTCATTTGTATTCAAATCCAGTTTGCCTACCAATATTTTGGTTTGCAAGTGGAATGACAATAGTGTCGTTACTGTTGCCTCGAATACTGAAACTGTGGAGCCCCTGCAAAAAGTCAAGAGATTTTCGCAAGAACTAAAAAGATTTGTACATATTGACCAACCGTCGGTAATAAGAAAATACAATGAAAATATGGGAGGGGTCGATAGATCCGATCAAAACATAGGGTTGTATCTGACTTCTATGCGTGGCAAGAAATGGTATTTTTCACTGTTTTGTCACACCTTAGATATGGCTGTGCATAATTCATGGCAACTTTACAAGCGAGACGGTGGAGAACATGATCATCTCACTTTTCGTAGACTACTGGCTAAAGGTTTGCTCGAAAGCTACAAAAAAAGCGATAAGAGAGGACCATGTCCCACAGGTAGATCTCATCTTGAATCATCTCGATATGATGGGGTTGATCACTTGGTACCAGTACAGCGCTCCCCAACTAAGATGCAAAGTTTGCAAAGTTAAAAGTTTTTTTATTTGCCAAAAGTGTAAGATTCATTTACATCCTAAGAACTGTTTCCTTGAATATCACACTAAAACTCAGTAAAGTTAGGGAATTTTACTGACTTTTAGTGTGATATACTTAGTGAAGTGCTGTTGTTTTATTGTGAGACATCATATCACATAACTTGCTATACCTATGTCTATTTTCTTTTGTATAGTTAAAATTTACCGTAATAATAAAAAAACTAATATAATAACAGTTTGTTTTATTATTAGACCGCCACATACATGTAAACAATCCCCATATTACGACGGGACTTTTAAAAGCCCACCCTTTTCCGGCTTTTCTGAAAACATGTAATTTTTTTTACTATTTTTCCTGGTTATTATGAGTCATTTTAACTATCATATCCGAATATCACCAAGATCGAAAACAAAAAATAGTTACAGTAACATCTGGGTTAATGGAATACTTTGAAAAGAAAGCCCTCCTTACTGCACCTGTTAACCCAAGGTTCTACAAGCGGTACGTAGACGATTCTTTCACAATTTTACCATCAGACAAAGTAAATGCATTTTTCGAACATCTTAATTCCATAAACTCTAAAATTCAAATTATTATGAAGCTAGAGGCAAATAAGTCCTTAGCTTTCCTAGATGTGTTAGTCATCCGAAATCCTAACAACACCATAGGTTACACTGTGTATCGAGAAAAAAACCTATACAAACTGATATTTCCGCCATCCTTCACCGTTAGCTACCGTGAGCAAATCTTTGTTACAGAGAGCACGAGGGATCTGTGACAGCAAACACCTGGCCGCCGAGCTTCAGCACGTCAAGCAGGTTCTGCACGACAACAAGCTTGGTGTCCCGCGCTTACTTCATAGTGACCAAGTGAAGCCGGCCACGGTCGAGCGTATGCCTGCTGTACTACCATATGTCAGTGGTGTCGCAAACAAGATTGGCTACATCTTGAAGCGAGCTTCTATTAGAACATTCTACAAGCCGCCGAAGATGACTAGTCAGTTCTTACCATTGGTCACGCGTCGTATTCCTCTACAGGATGCAGGAGCTTACAAGCTTGATGTGGTCTATATATACATAAGGCAAACAAAGAGATCTATCCAAACCCGCATAAAAGAACATATAGCTGACGTGAAGCATCAACGTTCCGGGAAGTCTGCAGTTTGTGATCATATCCTAGACGGCCCCAACCATTACATCAGATTTGATAGACCACAAATCCTCGCGAAAAAACATCGATTCCTACCAAGGATGTTACATGAGGCTAGTGAATAAAAAAAAGACAACCAAATTTCAATATAGAAGGTGGCTGGGTACTACCACCTGCTTGGGACCCTGTAATTAATAAAATTAAAACTAAACCCAAGCATACCACTGCAAGACTTCAAGACACAGTAAGTTCATTCTGCATAGATTAATAAACCATAAACAATAATTAAAAAGCTGAAGGTACTCCGGGCTAACATTGACATCGGTGCGTCATTCACCTCAGTCCCCCGTGACCATGGATCCTGGAAAGCATCCAAAACTTCGGGAATCAATAATCATTTAAAATTAAACTAGATAAAATCATTAAAAGTAGTTTTAATCAATTGACTTCATATTATTTTTGTAAATTATCTGCAAGCAAATAAAAATAAAATAGAATAAAATTGTGGCAACATTACTTTATACAGGTTGTTTTTATTTCATTTTAAAGTTCAAGCGCTACTAATGAAAAACCCAGTAAATCTATACATAAAAATAAAATTGAAGTGTCGGTCTATAATTTTTTCATAGGATAGGGTGACAAACGAGCACACGGTCCACCTGATGGTAAGTGGTTGCTGTGTCCTATAGACATCTACATATATCCTTGGTTACGAATCAAAATGCAGATGCGTTGTTAGCCTGAGGACTAAGATGGAATGCCTCGTTTCCAGTAAAAAGGGTATCCGGTTCTCTACACGCACCATACGAAACACAGCAGCATTAAGATACTATTTTACGCTGATATAATATCGAAATGACTGCCTTTATTAAGCTGATTGAGTTATTTGCATGCCATAAATATTTTTAAAATTTTCTGTCTGTCTGTCTAACCTTCTAAATCTGAAAGTTAACTTTCGGAATGGCTGAACCAATTGTAATGAATTTTCACGAATAGATAGAGAGCAATGCCAGGAGTGATTTAGGCTATACTTAGTACAAAAATCTTGAAGTTCTTTTTTTTTTTCAAAAAGTGAAATTAAATGGTCTTCGATAATTATTTCGCTAAAGCGCTTAGAGCGCTTAAGGGGGAATATAACCTCAAATGGCTTAGCAAAATCCTCTGTTATGCCGAAAATACTGCAGCATTAATTTTGAAATAAATATATGGTAAAGTTGAGGATTAATTTTAAGTACTATGTTAGACGAAAACATGATTCCGTAAAATTTTCTCGATAGAAAAAACATCCAAAGTTACCTCCAAACTGAACAATAAACCATTGTTATTCATAAAATAAAACTTTGCATACTAACTGAACTAACTATAAAGCATGGCTTATGTTTTATATTTTTTTTAATTACCATTATTTTCACTGTAAAAAGAAATTACCTAAACTATCGGCGTCCTGAAGCTTGGAACCGGGCGGCAGGAAACAAGCTTCAGAATGGAAAATTTCAAACGTGATAAGAGAACACTCCATGTATTTCACAGATAGTGCACTTAGCTCTCTTGCATTGAACCAACATCGTATCGCAAACATAGCGTAAGTCTCGCCGCCAACGAATTTTAATATTAAAATTTAAATAACTTATGAATCAATTTCAATGATGAAAGATTTATTCAAATATGTTTTAAACTGCAAAGTAAAACATCAACTAGTAGGCGGTTCATTAACTCCAAGGCCAAAGCAGTCGAAAGGAAAGAGGATGGCCTTGATAGTGTGCGGCGGTACATCATGCAGCTTCTTAACTTCTATAAAGCGCAATTCCGGCTATGCATGGAGAACTGTTGTCACATATGAGCTGGTGCTGCAAACTCCCAACTAAAAGCGTTGGATTGAAGAGGCCGTTTCCTGCTTCCCCCAGGCAAGCGCCCATTCTTATTAAGAGCTGTTTTATTTGTTGTTGCTTCATTCGCAGCAGATCATCTACCGTCGCATCGTGTCAGTCAATGCCTCAAATTAATTTCAAAGTAAGTATTGTGAGTTTTATTGCGAGTATAGACTTTTTTTTAAATAAAAACGAATTAAACGAATTAATTCTAGACACGCTCCACTTTGGTTTGCATTTTATTTGATGCATGGTTCAGTTATTTTGTTTAAGATATATGACGCAGTTGGCTTTTTGCCAATCTGGTTGTTGCCGTCATGCATATATTGAAACAATGGTACCTTTGTGTAAATTTTGGTAAACACAATTTTTACATATCAATTTTCTCAAAAATATGTTCGTCCTTTAACACAAATAAAAACTAAAAAAGATTACATCGAGCCAACTTAAGGTCAGTTGCATTCTTCAACAGTAGATCTACAATAAAAATAATAATATAATTTAATTTAAATATTTGTACGCGGTAGAGCCATGCTGCAATTATATTAGTAGTATAGTTGTAGCACGAATGGGTCGGCTCGACCGGGGAAGGACCACGCTCTCACAGAATACCAGCGTGAAATAGTAGCTTAATGCTGCTGTATTTCGCATGGTGAGTGTAGAGAACCAGAGACCCTTTTTACTGGAAACGAGGCATTCCATCTTAGTCCTCACGGGTGACAACGCATCTGCATTTTGATTGGTAATCGAGGATAGAACCAGATGTCTATGGGCCACAGCCACCACTTACCATCATATGGACAGTGCGCTCGTTTTTCACCCTATCCTATAAAAAAACAAAGCAATAAAAATACCCAATACTATTACTACTCCACAGTTTAACATGTGCTTTCTCCATAAACTGCCACAAAGTACGGTCCTGAGTCATTCATCTACTGCCTGCGCAGGTATTTCGTAAGGTCGTTACTCCATCCAGTGGGAGGTCTCCCAACTCTGCGCTTGCCAGTGTAAGATCAGTACTCAGAGATAGGCAGCAGCATCTTGACAACAGCTTAATAAAAGAAACTGCAGTTGTAGCTATGGCATAAAAAATATTGATAACGTTTGTATAGTATTCGCAAATCCATTTTATAAAGATAGACATTTAAACAAGGTCTTTCCGGCATAGGTTTTGGCCTATTTTCTATTTAAAAAGGTGTCGTAGATGAAACGGGAAAGCTTTGTCCAACATTTTGTAAAAGGAACAGGGGCTGTAGAGGTGTCAGAGTTTTTCCAACCCTAGGTATTTGTAACCACCGCAAGGCAAAATACATTTTTTATTGCATATATTTTTACCGACACCGTTACAGCCCATTGAATCAGCCTATTGAAGCTGATTAAATCTCCTTTAAGTTTTCCTCATACGGGGAATAGTTGCCATCAATAATTAGTTCAAAATTATAATAGAATTAAATAAAATCAACGTCGCAATATTATATACACACAGTCCACCTAATGGTAAGTGGTTGCTGCTGCCCATAGACATCTACATCTGTACTCAATTACGATTAAAAATGCTGATGCGGTCACCCATGAGGACTACGATGGAATGCCTCGTTTCCAGTGAAATGGGTCTCCGGTTACCTACATTTACTATACGTAACACAGAAGCATTGAGCTGCTATTTTACGCTAGTATCCTGTGAGAGCGTGGTTCTTCCCCGTTCGAGTCGACCCATTCGTGCTACAGTCATATTACTAATATAGCTGCAGCATAGCTCTACCATATGATATTTGTCTTCAAATTCCATAATTTTACGTTTTAGTTTGCATTTGTTCCCCGGGACTTCTTACGCGAAGTATACTTTACAAACAAAGGGAATATAATCCCCACATTTTCGTGCAAGTTTTGTAAATCAGCGAGCTAAAAAACAAGCATGACAACGCAAACAGAATGCAAAGGCGTATGTAACGACTAATTTCTAGGTAACACACAGTCATGTTTACAAGAATAAAGAAAAAAATATACTACATTCATTAAATGTGTGGTTTTTTTACGTTTTGTGTTACACAAAGACATTAAAAAGATACTGCCACCTTTTATTAATATTTTTATAGTTGTTGCAGTAACAAATGAGCACACATTTCTAAGTTATGGGAAGTGGATTCTTCAGCTAATAAATCTCCTTCTAGTCACACCTGAGGCCCAATATGAAATGCGTCGTTACCAATAAAATACTTCTCCAATTTTCCTTATTCACCTTACGAAACACAGCAGCATTATGCCTCTATTTCATGCCGTTAGTCAGTAAGGTATATTTCTATATGGTTCGGGGTCTTGCATTTGAAGAACTGTGGTGCTGGCAACGTCCGCTACGTATAATTTGAACAGCTACGTGAACCAACTACTCCACACTTTAGGAGCTCTTCAAGCCTTCTTGACAGTGTATCAGCTGCATTTTCTCAAATGCTTCGATCACGTCCCAAGACGGCCCGATACCGTAGAAAACCAAATAATGAGTGGTAAGTAAATCTTTTATTTACTTTAAGGTTTGTGATAGGCTACTTGGAAGAAACATATACCCTATTATAAAAGTTGAAAATGAACTCAAAAAATATTTCAACTACATCCGCATGAACGGGGAGATATTTCATCATTTCACAAGCTAATTTAGAATCCCAATCTTAACGCGTCCCTTCTTCTTCGGCCCGCGCACACGCACGCACGCATATAGCTATAATACCGTACACAATACACATGCGCTTTTACCGGTCGCCAACGAGCGGGAAGCTTACTGTCCCGGCTCCGGCGCCGGCACCGGTGGAACACATCACCACGCAGGCGCCGGCGCCGATAAGTGGACACACTATACATGCCATATTATATTTCATACATTTTATTATTTTTTGCCTCTCCGGCAGTCGGGCCCGGTACGGCACCGGCACCGGTAAATGGAAAACCACCCAATGGGTATAAAGTTAATTACCTGATACCCAATATAGTAGTCGTGGGAGCTCAGGAGCTAACCACTGCACCTCGCTGCACGCGATGTGTGTAAATGTTGTGGAAATTTCACAGTTCCCGAGCAACCCTCCTGCAGTTGCGAGAAGTGCCGAAGTTTTGTGCAAAAACCTGTAAGACCTACAGTGAATACCGTTTGGTGATTCTGAGTATCAGGTACGCAACCTTCGTCGAAACACTCCCAATCTTTATAACGTTGTTAACGAGAGACTTGTGGACGATAAATCAGACACCTTATAACAAGTTGCCGAATTCAAGAATTACCATGTCCTCCCCCTCTCTTCGCACCTTAGATAATCCCATAATATCCCAGCACAACTTGTCCATCTCTTTTTCCAGCTCTAGGATCTTCTCATCAGTTCTCAGGGTGCATGCGTTATATGTTTCCAGGTCGAGTCGTCTTAGGTGGCAGCCGAACCTCCACCGAAGATTCTTTGCACCTCCAATCCCACCGTTACCATGGTCGCCACAGTAGCTAGGATAGGCGGCGTCGCCGGGGACTGGAGGCTGTTTATTTATGTCATTGCTCATAATGTACCCCAGATTGCCATAGTTGCCATGCTTGGCAAGCGGGTTGGCAACCGCAGTTTTTTGCTTTTTGCTGTTACCAGAAAGATGTTGCTGCCCATCTTCTGCATCAGTTTCCCTCTGTCATCTCTTACGACACCCACGGGAAGATATGGGTTAATGGGTATTCTTACCCGCCACTACAAGGGGCGTTCTACCCATATACTTAGAATATATACGTGTATATGTGTATGGTTCTACCACGTATAAACGATATTTCGACCATTAATTCGTGCGAATAATCGCACCAATGAAGTAAGAAAAAATCAAAACGAAGAAACATCATGTTTACTCTAAATAAATACAATCTATCTCAGCGAACGCAATGTGTTTGCCCAGACTAAATAAAATTCATCCTTTTCCTCAACTAAAGCTAATATCCAAATTTAATCCAATTTATATAATTAAATAAATCACTGTAAGCCGTAATATAGGCTATTGAAATTTAAAAAAAAACATCCTAATCTCTAGAGAAGATGGATGGGTGCTATCATCTGCTTCAGATCCTATAATTAATAAAGTTAAACCTAAATCCAAGCATACCACTGAAATACTTCAAGATACTTTAAGCTCGTTTTGCGCAGATCAGAGCGAAAATTAATACTCAAAAACTGAATGTATCCGGGCTAAATATGACATTGGAATATCAAACACCTCAGTTTCCCAGTGACCATGAAAGTACTCGAAACGTCAGGTGTTAAAAAGTTAAAAATAAACGCGATAAAATCTGTATAATTAGTTTCATTTAATGTGTAGTGTTCGCGTAAATGTAAGAAATCATTACGGTAATATAGAGATAAGAATACACTAAGAGCCTATGAGCATCCGTCACCCGGTTCGTCCCGAGCCCGAGGATGACATAGAGGCGACTGTGAGCTATTCCAAAAAGATTCTGTACGTTTCTAGTATTCCATTTCCATCAATCTATCACTCCCATATAATATGTATGGTAGTGTTTATAGTAATTATCGACACCAACTTATAAGCATTTTCTCCGAAAAATATTTGCAAAAATATATAAATTTGTTTTCTGCCCTAGGGTCCGCCTGGGTAGGTACCGTCATATTTCAGCTGCTAAATATTAGTGTTAACACTGCTGACTTCCGATCTGAAGGCAATATAGAGATAAAATAATAACAGACTAAAGGAATCTTGGCAACGCATACCCTCATATTTTCAATCCAAGCAAATTTTATAACTTAAAACAATAAAATAAAACGAAGGCTGACAAACGAGCACAAATTCCACCTGTCCTGTCCATAGACATCTATATATATCGTCGATTAAGTATCAAAATGTAGATATACATTGTCACCCTTGAAGAATAAGATAGAACGTTAGCAGTAAAAAGGGTATCCGGTTCTCTACACTCATATTTGAAACACAACAAAAGCTGATATTTCACGCTAGTATTCTGTGAGAGCGTGATCCTTTCTAGGTCGAATTGAACCATGTGCTGCAAAAATAATACAGCTGCAATCATCAATATTAATTCAATATTAATATTATAATCAGTTAATTTATTTTATTTGACAAAACTAACATATGTTTAAAAGAAACAACTGAGATTACCTTAGCACTCGTATAAAAAAAGTAAAATGTAACTCTACAGATAAAAGATCTCTACTCAGGTAATATAAAACCAAAATCCTGTATATTTTACCCTGTATCTAATACTGGATCAATTGATACACTTTAAATATTGACAATTGAGCTCAGGCTCATTCCCGCCATCCCCGCTTGATGATAAACGCTTAAATACTGCGGTGGCCAAAACACCCACCAAGCGTGGCAAACATGGAAAATATGTCCCAGTAATCCTTGGGGGCCTCTGTTTAGCAGTGAACTTTTGATAACTCTAATGGTACTGGTTAAGAAAAAATTAATAAATCGAACAGTTCAAGCCAAAGAGCGAACGTTCTACTCAAGAAGTTGCCCCGGCCCTGGCTACGGCCAATGCCCACCTAGACATCTTCAAGGTTGTTAAGTATCATAACTGTTATAAAATTCTCTTTGCTTTAGTGTCCTTCGCCAGACAATAGTGATGATATAACGCTTCCATACTTCATACCCATACACAGCACTATAAGACGGCCTTAATTCAGTTACATTTGTTGTTGGTATAAGAAATGAAGTTATGACTGGGTAAGATTGTATGTGCTTACTTAAGCGAACGTTTATTGTAGCGATTTATGAAGATCAGGAATGAATGATATTATAGTAATAATATTCATTAGCATTAATATCCCAATAATTATTATGATGCATAAGTAAAACCGATCTAGAGTTAGAAATTTATTACAATTGCAATATTAAAAAACTACCTTATTGTTCTAGTGGTTTTTATAGCATTGGGTGAAAAACGAGCATACCTGATGGTAGGTGGATGCTATAGCCCATAGACATCCATATTTATCCTCAATTAAGAATCAAAATGAAAATGCGTTGTCACCCCTTAGGACTAAGATGGAATGCCTCGATTCCAGTAAAAAGGGTCTCCGGTTCTCTATACTCACAGTAGGAAACACAGCAGCATTAAGCTACCATTTTACGCTAATATTCTGTGAGAACGTGGTCCTTCCCCGGTCGAGCCGACCCATTCGGCTACAACTATAATGTGGCTGCAGCGTGGCTCTACCACGTAATAAATAAACGCTATTGCCGGGTATTGACAACAATCAGTTATTTGGATTTGCTGTCAAGAAATACTCAGTAGACGCCCTGAATCAAATAGTTGGCGGTGTTTCACCTCCGTACCTCGGAATGAACGTAAAGTCGTAGGTGGGGCGCCTGATCTCTCCCCGGTTGTCTCAGCTTGCCATCCCATCGGACTATGAGAGTGAAGAAATAGAGAGTGCACCTGTGCTTGTGCACACTCGTGCCGTATAATCTCATCCTGCGCAGATGGCTAGTCTGCGACAAGACTGGCCGCCGTGACCGAATTTATGTCTGAAGGACAACATTATTGAAATAATACTAGTTTTTACGGAATCTATCGCGTATATTTAACTTTTTAAATAAAGTGCAAGTTTCAGGAAGGTAATAGAAATACAGTCCCAGCCCGGAGCGCTACTAGATCTTAGATTCGTGAGGGTATTTTCTACTTCTTTACCGTCAGTTTCTAAAAAAAAAAAAACGAATGAGTTAATTTGGGTTGAACTATTTTTAGTAGAATGATTATATCTTGAAGGGGCATTAGGTTGTATACTAGATCTGTTTGTGAAGTAAGCATTAATGAAATTCGCTGAATCGTTGGGATTAGTTTTAATGTTTATGAGCTCTTTATATATTTTTCCACAAAAGGTTATTATTATCTACAGATTTAGAAAGCAGATCCCTTTCATATTTATGTTTAAGTTTAAGTTTAAGTTTTTGTATTTAATGCTTTCCTTGCCAAAATAATATACAAATTCTTGAGAACGTAAAACGGTGGATGACAAAGAGCTTCCAACCCCAGCTCCTGTAACTTGGAGATCTTCTGTTGTACCGTATAAGTCCGCGCGTTGTCATGCAGGAGCAGCGGGGACGAATGATTAAACAAAGCTGGTTGCAGACGGGCAAGTATCTCCATCATTTTGTTTGGTTTATCACAGTAGACATCTGCAGTGATGCTCATGCCGTTTGGTAAAAAGCTGTGATGAATTACACCGGCGCTAGACAACTATACAGTGATCATCACGTTTTCGAAGAGAAGTTTTCGTTCAGGACATTATTTAGGTGCTGAACGGGGGATGAGTCGCTCGCGTCCGTAGGCTCCGACCACCTAACCTTAGGCCCACCCTACACGTGTCCCCCGGGTGGTGCTAAACAAGCGACAAAGCCGAAAAAATAGACTCGGCTCCTCGCCGTATGGTAGTGGCGTAAAATCTACCACCACCCCTTGTTCGCGCCATGCCTCAGGAAATAAAAGAAATGGCCCCGAGTTCCCGGCGCCCCTTAAATGGGGCAGGGGTGCTAAGAATCTCCGGGAGAGAAAAACCGGCGACGAGGTTCGCCACCCGTCACGTTCTGTCTCCCGGAGGGGCGAAAAGTGGATTGCGGAAACCCGTCTGACTACGCTGAATGTATGTGGAGGAATGAATGATAAGATGGATGAAGTATGCGAAATGATGAATGACAGAGGAATAGATGTGTTATGTGTGAATGAGACGAAACGAAAGGGAAAAGATGCCACTGCACATGGCACGTATACCGCGTATTTGGTCTGGTGTAGGAGAGACCGAACGGGCATGCCAGGGAGTCGGTTTCATCCTTTCAGAAAGAATGGGTCAATGTGTGAAAGAGTATGAATGTGTAAGCCCGAGACTGCTATGGATACGAATGAAGGTGGGCTTAAAGAAGCTGTTCCTGCTAGTGGTGTACGCGCCAGACATGTCTAAGCAGTTTTGGGACATGGTAAGGATGGTGTTGACAAAATGTAAGGAAAATGAAAATATTATTATGTTAGGAGACTTTAATGGAAGGGTTGGGGAAGAGGTCTGGTTATGAAAGGATATTGGGAACGTTTGGTGATGAAAGTATAAATGAGAATGGTGTAGACCTCCTCACCGTATCTGCGGAAAAGAATCTTTTCGTGACGAATACTTTTTTTCGTCATAAGAAGATTCACGTGTATACATGGGAAAGAGGTGATGATAGAAGCATGATAGATTTCGTAATTGTGGATGAAAGAATGAGGAGCGCAGTCGTAGATACAAGGGTTTACCGGGGGTCCAACGTAGGGACGGATCATTACTTGGTCTTATGTCGAATTAATGGTCTTTTCAAGTGTTGGCGGCATCGGACATCTGTGTCTACCACTGCGTTACAGCGTATAAGAATAGAGAAGTTACAAGATGAAGATGCGATAGAGATGTATAAATGTAGACTGAGAGAAATTATTAGATGTTTGAATGAGTTGTGTAGAATGATTTAGACTTGAATACCGTGTGGAATAATATTAAGAAAGGATTGGTGGATACCGCCACCGAAGTATGTGGTGTAAGTAAGAGAACAAATGAAAGGAAAAGTAATACGTTATGGTGGGATGATGAGGTACGGGTGGAAGTTGAATCAAAGAAGAAAGCATGGTTAGATTTACTAGCAACCAAAGCTGGTAATTCTTCCGGTATGAATGATGAGATTGAAAGATAAAAGGCAGAATTTAGACGTCTAAATAAGAGAGTAAAAGGAGTTGTTGAAAGGAAAAAGAAAGAAAGAACGGATAAGAATGATAGAAGGATATCTGATAATTTCCAGGCTAACATAAAAATGTTCTGGAAACTCGTAAGAACTGCCAGGGGAAATACAAAACAGCCTATAATAAATGCTATAAGAGACGAGAATGGATGCATTCTGAATGATGAAGTTTCGAATTTAAACAGATGGAAGGAATACTTTGAAAGCGTGTTTATGAGTGAAAAGTTGTCTGAATTAAATGAACTAGAAATTCCGAAAAAAGTGGAAAGGGGTATGGAGATAAGTGTAGATAAAATAATGAAAGCAATGAAAAGCATGAAAGCAGGTAAGGCAGCTGGATATGATATAGTATCACTCGAGATGCTAAGGGCTGGAGAGGGAGTGGTGGCAGGCCTACTGTACTCCTTGTTTAATTTATGTTGGGAATTAAAACGGGTACCGGATGACTGGTGTAAAGCAGTTATAGTACCAATATATAAAGGAGAAGGGTCACAGCAGGACTGCAAAAACTACCGCGGTATCAGCTTGCTTAGTATTGTGGGTAAACTGTATGCTAAGGTGTTAATTGAAAGAGTTATGAAAGAAACTGATGGAAAAATTTGGGATGCGCAAGCGGGTTTTAGAAAGGGAATGGGGTGCACAGATCAAGTCTTTTCCATGCGCATGATTGCGGAGAAGTTTTTGGCCAAAAACCAGAAAGTTTTTTTGTGCGTTCATGGACTTGGAAAAGGCTTATGACAGAGTGGACAGGAATGTGTTATGGCAAACACTGAACTCATATGGGTTGAGCGCTGGTTTGATACAGGCATTAAGGTCTCTTTATAGGGACTCTAGTGCTTGTGTCAGGATCAATGGGGTCTGCTCGGACTGGTTTGGCATCCAAAAAGGTGTCAGACAGGGCTGTGTAGCTTCCCCTTGGCTGTTCAATCTATTTATGGACCGGTGTTAGCAAACTTTGAAAGATGAAGAATGTGGGTTAAGAATGGGCGAGTTAACCGTCAAATGCCTTTTGTATGCCGATGATCAAGTCATATTTGCGTCGTCGGCAGCTGAGTTGCAAATGATGGTTACATTAATGAACTGGGAATTAAAAGAAAGGGGAATGAAAGTGAACGCAAGTAAGACGCAAATGATGGTTTTTGAAAGAGAAGAAAGCAAACGGTATGTGAAATAAGAATAGAAGGAGAGTTAATTGAGCAAGTGGATGAGTTTGTGTATTTGGGATGTGTATTTAGCAGGGATGGTAGATATGATAGGGATATAGAACGACGAGTAAATGCAGGGAATAGAGTGAATGGGGCACTACACTCTATTATGAAGAAGCAGAATGTGTCAAAACAGGCACGTATGGTAATTCATAATGCTGTGTTAGTCCCTACTTTAATGTATGGTAGTGAAAGCTGGGTGTGGCAGAAGAAGCACGAAAGTAGAATAAATGCTGTAGAAATGCGGTCTTTAAGGAATATGCTAGGGTTGAATCTGAATGACAGGGTGAGATATTGCGTGATAAGAGATAAATGTGGTATGCAAGATGATGTTGTGACCAGGATTAAGAAAGGAATGCTTTGGTGGTTTTTTCACGTAGAAAGAATGAATGATCAAAGAGTGACAAAGCAAATTTATATGGCAGATGTGAACGGCCGAGTCGGGAAGGGATGCCCTAGAAAAAAGTTTATCGACCAAATTGGCGATATTTTGAAAATGGGCCACGTTAGAAGTACCCTTAACCGACGAGCATGTATGCGTAGATATATGGATGTAAAGGAGGCGAAAGAGGTATGTCAGGATCGTGCCAAATGGAAGTCCGTAGTCTCTGCCTACCCCTCTGGGTGACAGGCGTGAGTGTTTATGTATGTACAAGGATCCAACGAACTCGCTGAGCAGTGGCGACAGCCCAAGTCGATTTATCGTCGCAGGTAACAATGCAGTTCAAAACTCCTTCGTTTGTACGCCTGTTGAGATGGGCAAGGCACGTCTCGACGCGCACTTTGCGCTGTTGACCAATATTGTTTTGATGCTAACGTTGAAAGCTGCAAATAATTCAGCCATAGATTGATTATCATTAGTTTCCACAATAGCCTTTAATTTGTAATTGACGAACAAAGCAATCGGACGAGCACAGGAATTATTTTTCAGGTCGAAATTTCCAGAAAGGAAGCGGGCAAACCAATAACGGGTGGTGCATTCGTTTATAGTATTCGCTCCGTTAACGTCATTGATACTGCGTGCTGCTTGTGCCTAGTTGCTGTGAAGATGGTACTCATATTCCATAATTAATTGAATTTTTAACGTATTCATGATGACGAAAAAGATTTAAATACGATGAAAACATAACGCTAATCAATAAACTATTTACTTATTTTGAAAACAGAATTCCATGCTTTTTTTCTCATTAAATTAATTTGAAATTAGAATTCTTAGTAAAATGAAAATCATTTTGATTTTAAATGGCCACTGTTGCATAACGGCAATCTTATAAATAAAAACCTATTATTTACTCTGTGAATTCAAGTAACAGACACAAGGTATGGGAAAGGAGGGTAATTTGGAATACTATTTTGTTTTAGGCCTGTGTAATTTTTTCTGTAGGGTTTAAGGAAATGAATTCTTTATTAAATTGAAGCAAAATTCATAAACTATCAATCTACGAGCTATCTTAAACAACTAATCATGACTACTAGGTAAAATTTTAGGTTGAACGCAAAATGTCGGAATTCAGTATTCGACATGTGATGCAAGTGTTTTGGAATAGAGTTATTCCTAATTATATTTACTATGCATTACTTAGTTATGTTAGATATTATTAGACCATGGTTTTAAAAGAAAATGTAAGACTTATAAATGCAAATGGAATCATAAAGAGCAACTCTTTAAAATCGGTCCGTCAAGTTACGGATTGAAGATTGAAGGTTATTTGGAATACCATTTTGGTATTCCAAATTGTAACTAAGATATGCATTTCATACGTGGTGGAGCCATGCTGTAGTTATATTAGTAGTATATTTGTAGCACGAATGGGTCGGTTCGACCGGGGAAGGACCACGCTCTTACAGAATACCAGCGTCAAATAGTAGAATAATGCTGCTGTGTTTCGTATGGTGAGTGTAGAGAACCGGAGACCCTTTTTACTTAAAACGAGACATTCCATCTTAGTCCTCACGGGTGAAAACGCATCTGCATTTTGATTCGTAATCAAGGATAGATGTAGATGTCTATGAGCTACAGCAACCACTTACCATCAGTTGGACTGTGTGCTCGTTTGTCACCCTATCTTATAAAAAAGGAACAAAATAAAATGATGTGTCTTACCAAATTTGTCCTTCTAAACTTCGGACACTATCCCCGTCATCATTAATTAAAGCACCACTACTCCCAATACCCCAACACCACTACACCAGGAGAGCAGCACCACCGTCGATAATACGATACGTAGTGCTGCGGTGGCTGACCTTGAAGAACCAAGGTATGTAGTGCACGCAATTTAGTAGTTATAGTACATGAAGCCGCCGCGAAAATAATATGTATGAAAAGCCTTGTTCAACCAATTAAATAATGATATATCGAAAAAAAAAACAAGACAATAAAAAGTACACCAAGCTTCTCGTAATTCAGTTTCATTTATTTTCTTGAAATACTGATGTAACAACGGCTAACTTCGCTGGCTCCGAGCAAAAGGATACTTAAAGGATACTTTCACGCGAGTTCAGACATACTTACATAATATCATCGTAAAATAGCAGCTTAATGCTGCTGTGTTTCGTAAGGTGAATATAGAGAACCGTGGATTCTTTCAACTGGTATCTAGATAATTCAACATGTTGCTCAGGGATGAGAACGTATCTGCATTTTGATACTTAATCAAGGATACATGGAGATGTCTACGGGCCACAGCATTCACTTACAATGAGGTGGTCTCGTTTGTCACCCTTATTCTATAAAAATACTTATTCACCTTAACTTGGTAAAGACTTCAAACATCTTTGAATACACTGCATATAAAACGTGTAACCGAAATAAGAAAATTACTCAGGCAATCTTATGAGAATTGTAACTATACATTTTTAGTAAAAAGTTATAGTTCTGTGTAATGGCAAAGTAAGGGAATCCAGTACCCCATATTATCCCGTGGGTGCCACATAGGGAGACAGAGGGATATGAAATAGCAGGTGGGCAGTAGAACATGCCTGATAATAACTTCATCATCATTTATTCATTACAACCTTTCACAAGTCCACTGCTGAACATTGGCCTCCCCTAAGGAACGCTATAAAACACGATCCTGAGCCACCTGTATCCGTCAACCTCCTGCGTGTCTTACCAGGTCGTCACTTCATCTTGTTGGAAGCTCTCTACACTTCGCCTACCGGTACGAGGCTGCCAATCGAGATATTTTCTTCCTCATCGATAATCAGTTCGTCAAGCTATTGGATCGACCGGTTACCACTTCAACATACTGATCCGATTAGCTATATCGGTTTATATGTTATTACTGAGAATTAATCCTCATTATGAAGTCTATAATTACAAAACATTTATTTTTTAATTTCTATGTCATTCTATACTTTTATTTTCCCAAATTTAGTTTTTTTTTAAGAGAAGAGGGGGCAAACGAGCATGCGGCTCACCTGATGTTAAGTGACTACCGCCGCCCATGATCAACCGCAACACCAGGGGAATTGCAGGTGCGTTGCCGGCCCTTTAGAAAGGAGTAAGCTCTTTTCTTGAAGGCCCCCAAGTCGTATCGGTCCGGAAAATCGCCGGTGGTAAACTATTCCACAGAGAGGTTGTACGCGGAAGAAAACTCCTTTTGAGACGTACAGTGGTGGACCGCCAAGCATCCAGATGGTGTGGATGGTATCGGGACGTTTGCCGCGTAGTGCGTTCACGAAATTTGTCGGCTGGGATTAATCTGAACAATTCCTCAGAGCACTCTCCATGGTATATGCGAAAGAAAATGCAAAGGGATGCAACATCTCTTCGCAGTGCCAGTGAATCGAGCCGATCGGAAAGCACTCGGTCGTCGACGATTCGAGCCGCTCTGCGCTGGATGCGGTCAAGTGGAAGGAGCTGGTACTGGGGAGCCCCAGCCAAGAGATGGGAACAGTATTGCATGTGCGGCCGAACCTGCGCCTTGTAAAGTTGCAGGCGGTGTGCCGGCATGAAATACTGTCCCGCTCTGCTGAGCACGCCAAGCTTTTTAGAGGCCAATTTGGCCTTCCCTTCCAAGTGACCACGAAATTGTACGTCACTCGATATGTCGACGCCGAGGATTCCGATACTGACTGAGGCAACAAGGGGAGTGCCTTGAAACTGAGGGGATACGACAAAGGGGTTCTTTTTAGTGGTTAACGCGCAAACTTGTGTCTTCTGGGGGTTAAACTGGACTAGATTTAGTCGCCCCCAATCCGAGACTCTGTTCAGCAAAGACTCGACTTCAGACACAAGTTAGTTCCGGCACTCGGAGACGTTTTCCCGAGAAATATTGGCTCGATCGGTGTAAAGAGCTTCACCAGTGCTGTCATCTGCATAGCAACGAATGTTACGGGTTTGCAACATATCATTGATATGCGGAAGAAACAGCGTTGGCGATAGCACGCAGCCCTGTGGAACACCAGCGTTAATAGGCTTGCAATCGAAGCTTGCACCGTTTACAACGACCTTGATGCTCCGATCTGCAAGAAAGCTGGTGATCAAATCGCCCAATTTCTCGGGAACCCCATAGGAAGGGAGCTTCGAAAGAAGCGCTTTGTGCCAAACCCGATCGAAGGCCTTCGCAATGTCCAAACTAACGGCCAATTCCTCCCCGTTGGACTCTACTGCCTCCGCCCATCTGTGAGTTAGGTAGACCAGAAGATCACCAGCTGACCGACCACGGCGAAAACCGTATTGGCTGTCACTAATCAGCTGGTGATTCTCAAGGTACCTCATGAGCTGGCAGTTTACAATGGACTCCATTGTTTTGGAGAACAAGGAGGTGATGGCGATAGGCCGGTAGTTGGACGGGTCAGAGCGGTCGCCTTTTTTAGGGATCGGGTGGATGAAAGCCGTCTTCCATGATTTTGGGACTACGCCTAGGGAGTAGGAGTACCGGAAAAGACGCGCTAAAACCGGTGTCAACTCTGGAGCACACGTCTGGAGTAAACAAAAAGGGAACCACTGAAAATGAATCGTCACGCGACTAGCTCTTAATAACGCGGCGCCAGATATGTGAGAAAGGCCGTAAGGAAACGCTTTCTAACCTCTTAAGCATATTTATTTCAATGAATCCCCTTGTTAGCTTTTTTGTTAATTTGTGGGGTGATAATTTGGTATTCAAACGCGACAAATAACATGGCTTTTTAAATTCTAACAGCTTAAACACAACCACAAACTGAGATAGTAAACCAAGATAAAAAGTTATATGTTCCATTTCAGCAATTTTGGTATAATATCTTTTATTAAGTGAAAGTTTACAATTTTATAGAATAAGGGTGAAAAACGAATGAACGGTCCACCTGATGTTAAGTAAATACTGTGGCCCATAAACATCTACATCCTCAATTAAGAATCGACATCAGGTGCGTTGCAACCCCTGAGGACTAAGATGAAATGCCTCGTTTCCAGTAAAAAGGGTCTTCGGCTCTCTATACTCATCATATGAAACACAGCAGCATTAAGTTGTTATTTTATGTTAGGTTTCTGTGAAAGTGTGTTCCATTCCTGTTTGAACCAACCCATTCGTGGTGCAACTAAAACTTAGAAGCAGCGTAGCTCTACCATGTGGGTATAACTCGCGTGCCCTGTGACTTTGCCCTGCAGTGGGATGTGGAATAAACAAGTACGTGTGCGCGCGCGAGTGTGTGTGTGTGTGTGTGTGTGTGTGTGTGTGTGTGTGTGTGTGTGTGTGACAGTGCTACTGCATTTTGATTTTAATTGAGAATAGACGTAGATGTCTATGCACAATAGTATCGATGAGTGAACGCAGGAAATAGAGTAAATGGGGATCTGCACTCTATTGTAGAAAATCAGAATGTTTAAAAAAGCACGTATGGCAATTCACAATGCTTGTAGTGTTATGTTACTTACATACCATTTTAACTATTTTAAATTTATTTTTCCATTCTGTTTTCTATTTTCTGCATTCATCTCAAAACTAGATATTTTGCATCACCTTTATTTCCATAGGAACCTATAACATTTTTAAACCATAAGAACACAATAACAAATCATTTTCACGTCGTATTTTCCCGTTATCAGCACTTTTTAAATCGATGTCAATGGAGTCTACCTTTTTCGGTCTTTTATTTAGTTCTCCGTAACTCTGCAATTTCGGGTTTCGTGCGCGCTGTTGCGCTACTTTTTTTTCCTATATAAATAATATCTCATTTTTCACTTAAATCTTGCCGTTTCTGTATTACGAGCCTAAAACCAAAATTTGACATGTTTTGACATCGTTGTTTATCAGGTTGTCATGGCAATTTTTATTCAAATATCGTTACCGGCCTGATGTTTTTACTTCAAAATAGACAGGTGTCAACTATGTTTATTTTGTCTAAATATTTTAATAAAAATAACTATACATTTTAATTGTAAAATTTTAGTGCACAAAGGAAATTTTTATTGTTGTCATAGATTTAAATAGTATAACAGTGGTTTATATAATATCTGAAATTAACTACGAGACATAAAAATTTTTCATGATTGTGACATAATATGCCAAATGTAACAAAACAATTCGCAACAAAGGATTTCTGAAATACTATATATTTGATTGACTGATGAAGAGCTATCGTACCGCAAAGCCACATAAGAGTTTGTCGGGATATTTTTCATATTTGCGCATGGGGATTTTGTTTTTGTTCCCACTACAGTACCTGTTCAGTATTTGAAAAGTTCTAGTCCGCGTATGATAACTTCAAGACATGGTTGCTAAGGCCGCCATCGTTTGTTCTAGCGACGCCATACGTTCGTGGATCTCTTACACTGCAGCTTCCAATTGCAGAACCGTCCTGTGACGCACCTACGTAACGACGCATGCGTCTTGTTACCAAGACAAGCAGCCTTCATATTTTGACTTTGACTTTTTTATATCTTCAGTGTAATTGTTAAGTTACTTTATTGTGTTTTTTTTAATTTGTTTTAAGTTATTCTTTTTTGTTATTGTATTTAACTGTTGTGAATGCAGTCCGTAACCCAATCTAGTGATGACACGGCAAACGCAACACTTATATGTACACAGTGCAACAAGTCATTCAAATCTTTAAAAGGCCTCAACATACACACTACAAAAACACACAGGAAATGTATTAGCCAAAACAGTTCACCTTTAGACATACACCCTTTTATTCCAAATACGCCTACTTTTGCAGCCAACTTTCCAACTCCTTTCCACACATATCTTAGCCATTTGAAAAATAGTATACAGACAGTTAAAAGAATCCCTCGAGGAGCTCGAATAACCGTTGCTACACATTTGTCACAATTAATCCAGAAATGTTACATAAGCAATTGTACTCAAGACTGGCAGAACCTATTTTTATTTTCATACAGCACACTACATATAACAAAAACTGATAAACCAAATTTATCCTTGACACAAAAGATTAAAAATAACTGTACTGTCAGCTCCTCACCTTCTCCCGCACCTCTAATCAAACATGATGCCCCTCGTAATCGCAACAAACTAATCGAAAACAAAATCTGTGACGGAGATCTCAAAGGTGCCGCTCGCCTTTTGTTCTCAAACGAGGTACTTTCACCAGATACCCCTGACACCCTTCAGGCCTTACGGTCAAAACATCCTCTAGCTCCAGTAAACCCATATTTTTTCGACCGACCAACAGTAGGGCAAGCATGCCTTCAAATTCAAAACAAAGATGTAACGGATGCCATTTTATCTTTTAAACCAGGTTCGGCTGCAGGTTTGGATGGAATCTCACCGCAACATTTGAAAGACTTAACATCGCATTCTGTGGGTGATGCGGGTGAGCAACTTGTAAATTCAATCACTAAATTAATTAACTTTATGTATTCCGGTAATGTCAATCCAGAAATTGTTCCAATTCTTTTCGGCGCGAACCTCATTGCTCTCACCAAAAAGGACGGAGGGGTGAGACCAATTGCTGTTGGATCAACACTACGACGCCTGGCCTCCAAAATTGCTGTTCGACATATTTTACAGAAATTAAATTCGGAATTTGAACCCGTACAGTTAGGCTTCGGTGTAAAAGGAGGGTGTGAGGCAGCCGTCCATGCCCTACGTTCTTTCCTAACATATGGACATCCTGACGTGTTGCTCAAAATTGATGTCAAAAATGCTTTCAATTCGGTAAATAGGGGGACCCTACTGACTGAAATAAATCAACATATACCCGAAATATACAATTATCTTCTTCTCAGTTACGCTGACCCAACAAAATTGTTATATCGATCTAATGAATTATCCTCGGAAGTAGGTTGTCAACAAGGTGATCCCCTTGGACCAGCAATTTTTAGTTTGGCTATAAATCCCATAATCAAAAGTTTAAATTCTAAATTCAATATTTGGTATCTGGATGACGGAACCTTAGGAGGTGATATGGAAACTGTATTTTCTGACCTTTTTTCAATCAAAAATAAATTTGAAGCCATTGGTTTGGAGCTTAACTTTAGCAAATGCGAACTTTTTATAAATAACTGCAACTTAAATTTAAATGACGTAAAACACAAATTTAATACTTTGGCACCAAATATTAAAATAGTTAACAGTAATTCCCTTTACCTTTTAGGTTCTCCAATTTTTAACGAATCTATTTCTGAATATATTAATAATTCAATTGCTAAATTTCAAAATTCTGCTGACCGTCTCCTTGAAATTAGTCCACATTATGCACTTTGCATTTTAAAATCATGCCTTTTTGTCCCGAAATTTACGTATGTGCTCCGTTGCTGCTCCTTTTGGAATCACCCAGACCTTTTGACACAAGTGGACAACTTAATCAAAATAAGTTTAGAATCGATTCTTAATATACACATGAACGAACAATCTTGGACCCAAGCATCCCTACCCATCCGTTATGGTGGTTTAGGAATTCGCAAAATTTCCAGTGTCTCTTTACCAGCCTTCCTATCTTCTGTCCACAGTTCAGCAAATCTCATAAGTAAAATTTTAAGGGCATCCCCTTCAAACTTTGAGATTGCTGGCCTGGAAGAAGCTAGAAACGCTTTCTTAATTACATGCCCTGGTCAAAATTTTCAATTTCCTCTAAATTCACAGAGGAGCTGGGACGACATAAACTGCAAATTGACTTATGACAATCTTTTGAGCTTTAGTACAGGTTCGGCGCGTGCTAGGCTTTTGGCCGTGGGTACGCATGAGGCCGGCTACTGGCTTCACGCGTATCCTTCGTCAAATACAGGAACATTTCTTGAGCCTGACACGCTCCGAATCGCAACCTGTCTACGGCTTGGGGTTCCGGTCTGCGCTCCTCATAAATGTCCGTGTGGCAGTGACGTCGACAAGCTAGGATATCACGGGCTATCATGCCAAAAAAGTGCAGGTCGCTTCTCGAGACATGCAGCACTTAACGATATCATACGCCGGTCTCTTGCCACCGTCAACGTGCCAAGTCTACTTGAGCCGTCTGGTATTGCAAGAGACGATGGCAAGAGACCGGACGGTATGAGTTTGATTCCATGGAGGATGGGCCGGGTGCTGGTATGGGATGCAACCTGTTCAGACACGCTGGCCCCTTCCCATCTACGTGGAACCAACAACAGAGCTGGTGCGGCTTGTGAAGCGGCAGAAAAGGCTAAAGTTTGCAAATACGGGGGTCTAGGCTCCGAATATATTTTTGTCCCTTTCGGTGTCGAGACCCTTGGTCCGTGGGGTCCTAGCGCTATAAGCCTTTTTAAGGAAATAGCAAAAAGGTTAATCGACGTCACAGGAGACCGAAGAGCTGGCAGTTACCTCGGACAAAGAATTAGTCTAGCTATTCAACGGGGAAACGCTGCCAGTATCTTCGGAACCTTGCCTAAAGGACCTCTTTTTTAATAATTTAATTTAGTTATTATAATATATATTTTTAAGGTTTTTAGTATTAGAAATAATGTTTATAAATTTATGGGTTAGATTTAATTTAAAGTATATTTATCATTGTATACTTCAAAATACTCCTTTCTTCTTGGCCATTTACAAGAATTTGCTTTTAATTTAAATAATTTCAAATTTAATGAGAATAATTTTCCGTTCTTATGCCAGATCCGTCAAAAGGAAAAATAAGCCGAACAATCGGCGAATGGGGGAGTCTGACTTGAGCTTTGATACTTGAAGCATCTCCTAAAGGCCTTTTCCCCACTGCCTCGGGATCCTGCAAGCCTCTGCCCGCTCCTTAAGTCGTCGCCTAGCCACGCCTACGCCTCCGCCTACTAGTGCGCTGTGTTTGCCTACTTCAAGCGCCGTGTGTACCTACTTCAAACGCTGCGTGCCTACTCCAGACGTTGCGTGGACCTACTCCAGACGCTACGTGTCTATTCCGGACGCTGTGTGTGTCTACTCCGGAAGTTGTGTTTGCCTACTTCAAGCGCCGCGTATACCTACTTCAAACGCTGCGTGTCTACTCCAAGCGCTGCGTGTACCTCCTCCAGACGCTGCGTGTGCTTTCTCCAGATTCTGCGTGTACCTAGAGCAGGAGCTGTGCACCTATCATAGGCATAGCCTGTGCATACTTCGTTGCAGTATCTTTATCTTTGTTATTTTTTTTAATAATATTGTAAATCACTATCTTCATTACAACCCATCATCACCTTCATACCTTTTTTTATAAAAGAAACTGTAAAACTTTTCGAATTTTTAAATAATTTATTTTATTTTGGTTGTTTTCGTTGTAGTTAAGTTAGGTTCTTTAGTTTTTTTATTGTCGCTTCACGACATGCTGTGTTAGTCCCACCATTAACGTATGGTAGTGAAAGTTAGGTGTGCCAGAAGAAGCACGAGAGTAGAATAAACACAGTAGAAATGCGGTCGTTAAGGAGTATGTTATGGCTAAATCTGAGTGACAGGGTGAGAAATTGTGTGATAAAAGAAGAGTGTGGTTTGCAAGATGATGTTGTGATGTAGATTAAGAAAGGAATGCTTCTGTGGTTTTCTCATGTAGAAAGAATGAATGAGGTAAGAGTAACAAAGCAAATTTATGTTGCAGAAGTGAACGGAAGAATCGAACAGTAATGCCCTAGGCGAAAGTTTTTCGACCAAATTGGCCATATATTGAAAATGGACCAAATTAAGAGTACTCTATGTCTATGTATATGTGAAGGAGGCGAGAGAAAAAAACTACTTGATTTAAAGCTTAGAATAATCGGGTTTTAATTCACTCACGTCTTAATTTACAGCTTCCGCGTAGATTACCTCATAGAGGAAATTTCGCTATAGTTGGCAGCGAGACTGCAACCGTATTATTTATAATTGGAGTTCTTATCAGGATCAAGATACTGCCGCCTTTGTTCTGTTGCCTCTTAACACGTCCACGAAACGATATGGTGCAGTGGATATTCTGACTCCGCCACTGCACGGTTAATTTTTTTACAAAGTTAATAGACTTTTTTTTACTAAATTATTTTACTTACAAAAAATAATCACAAACACTTTTTACTAAATGCTAGTACCCATTTCCAGCGTTATCCTCACTTTAAAATGCGTTGCAATAAATCAAGCACAGATATATTTCAAAATGTTAGACAAAAGCACGACTTTGTTCGTTTTACAAAATATAGTGAGGTGGCTAAGGGAGTAGGGCGAATTGTAACAAAAAGGCCTGCGGAAGCGAATTCGCTTCAGTGGAAATTTTAAAGGTCTTGGCATACACCATGAATAAAAAGAACAGACAATCATTTAAGTTACTTACGTACGATGAGTCTTTGTTATTTTTAAGTGTATTTTATAACACTAACCTATTAAATGAGCTAATGATTTAGGTGATTGTTTTTTTACACCGTAAGCCAGTCGTTGGGGAGCTGGTTATAATTCCTCTACGTATATTCTCTACAATACTCGGTCTTTCTGTGTATGTTCGAAAATCTTCCAAAAAGAGAAAAACATATTCCATTTGGTGGTCAGTGGCTACTGCTATCCATAGACACCTGCATCCAACTTGAAACAAAGAAAGCTGGATTGCGTCGTCACCTCTGAGGACTAAGATGGAATGCCTCACACCTGTAACTATACCGGCTCTCTACACCCTGCATACTGAAACACATCAGTGCACACTACTGGTGGTAAGTGGGTGAGAGGGTAGCACCCAGCCAGACGGACTCCTGGATAGACAAAAAGTTCTGCCACCTAATGTAATACATGCTAACATACATATTATGTATGTGTTTACAATTTAGCCTCATTAAACGTTTATACGTGACTTCGTTTTATACGTGGTAGAGCCATACTACAGTAATATTAGTAGTATAGTTGTAGCATGAATTGGCCAGATCGACCGGGTAAGGACCACGCTCTCACAGAATACCAACGTGAAATAGTAGCAAAATGCTGCTGTGTTTCATACGGTGTGTGAAGAGAACCGGAGACCCTTTTTACTGAAACGAGGCATTCCATCTTAGTCCTCACGGGTGACAACACATCTGCATCTTGATTTGTAATCGGAGATATATGTAGATGTCTATGGGCCACAGCAACCACTTACCATTAGGTGGACTGTGTGCTCTTTTGTCACCCTATCCTAGAGAAAAAAATTGAAAATTAAAACCGAAAAATTTTTGATCGCTTCTGAGTAAGGCAAGGATAAGGGCGTTAATAACTTTGTGCAAGAACAAAAGGCACCATTATAGTTAGCTTTACGTAGTATTGGTACTGTTTAAGCTCTAAAAAGACATCATCATCACTATAATGGTCTTTGCAGCCTATCATAAGTTTACTGATGAACACAGACTTCCTCCAAGGAATGCCAGAAAACGTGGTCCTAAGGCACCTGCATCCATCGACTTCCGGCGTATTTTACCAAGTTGTCGCTCCATCTAGTGGGGGGCTCACAATACTTTCCTCACAGGTACAATGCTGCCACTTACACTTTCGTCATTGGTATTATTAAGTTATTCTTTTTTGTAGCGATAGTCAATACATATCAAGCCGGCACGGTATGCGTAGGAGCCGCAAACATATAAACATCACTCCTACGTGGCAGAGCCTCGCTGCAGCTATGTTACAGTTATAGTACAAATGTGTCGGCTTGACCCGGGGAGATCACGCTCTCACAGAACACCAGCGTAAATTAGGAGCTTATTGCTGCTGCGATTCGTATGGTGAGTGTAGAGATTTAAAGACCCTTTTTGATGAAATTGGGTTACAACGCATCTGCATTTTGATTCTTAATTGAGGATGGATGAATATATCTTTGAGCCACAGCACCCATTTCTCATCAGGTGGTCTGTGTGCTCGTTTGTCACCCTTATTCTTTAAAGAAAAAACTAATTTTACCCATCTCCTGCGGCAGTTGGACGTTTTACGGAGAATTAATTTCAATGTTAAGCATTATTTAACTCTCTCCACTGAAACCACAAACTACAAGGTACAACGAATGTTATCTAGAATTTAAACTTATTGCTCAAAAGGATTTCACGCCTCGTTTAAAACAGGTGTTCGAAATTATACGAAACTGAGGGACTAGCTGAGCTTGTAATAGAACTGATAAAAGCTTCCATTTGTTTATAAATTACAGTAGACATTTGATAGATTAAAAGCCCACGCTGAACTTGCCTAAGTTACCGTCGGAGATTCACAGTCCAATCCACCGAAATTTGCCCCTATTATATATTTTTCCTATAAGCAGCTTAAAAGTATTAGAAGTGAAGAAATGTTAATAACGCCACCTTTCGGAAGCTTCAACATATTTCTGACATTTCGAATAGTTGCCTCTTACGACACCCATGGCATGAAATGGGGTGATATATTCTCTTACACCAATACCGCTATAGCTAAAAATATTACCCTCCCTTTGGGCACTAAATGGGGTACTGTCTAATTTCCAGATGCTGGCAAATTATTTCACTCCTGCGCTTTACGCATTATGAACGACGAAGCAAACTGGTTTGTCGTAAAGTTAACGTTATGGTTGCCTCTATACTTTTCATTGCTGAACACAGGCCTACTATTTGTTTTGAGCGGGTTTAGAGCAATTTGTCTACAGCGCAGCTTCAGCGCGTGTGGGACTTCACATGACAACAACATGTTTTATTCCGCGGGCATGCAGATTTCCTCACGAAGTTGCTTTCGCCGACTAGCACTTGGTTAATCAGCACTTCGAATTGCGATTAACAAATTTCATTGGAGTCGGCGGGGACCGAATCTGCTCGTATTCTACGGTAAACAAGTTCCTAGCAAGCAAGCAGTTTACCTGTTCACAAGAATAGCGCATACGGCAGCATATTGCCGTCTTAACAAATGTTTCGATGTTATACCTCTAAAAGAAAAATAAAATAAAATTGAAAACTATTAAAGATATCTTAAATGCGGCAGAGCCCTTCTGTAGCTATATTACAGTTGCACGAATTGTTCAGCTCGACTGGAGAAGGGCTACGCTTTCACAACATAGCGTAAAATATCAGTTTAATACTGACTTATTTATTTATTAGTAGTTGTAGTAATGTACGCAGTTTAAAGTTTGCCGTTTCAATAGGTATATTTTCCTTTATTCGACTACTAGAAGATATTTCAGTAAATTATAGAATAAGTGGATCCTTTGTTCGAACACACCATTATGACTGTTTCTGTACCCATCTTCATGTGTGTACATTAATAAATAAATAAAGTATCTGTCATATCATCATCGACCATTTTTAAATCCACT
Organism: Parnassius smintheus behrii; assembly: GCA_036936625.1. NCBI lineage: Eukaryota > Metazoa > Arthropoda > Insecta > Lepidoptera > Papilionidae > Parnassius > Parnassius smintheus. Next base: position 6,342,647 of record JAUPFT010000026.1, read on the forward strand.
ACTGGTTATCATCGATTTTTCAAAGAATGCGGAAGGTGATATGCATTTCTGTTGTCTGTGTGCTGTGCCTGTTCAGGTCTGAGAGCCAGTATAATGACAGACTGAGAGGTATTTTTAGTCCTCAGATGTGGCAACGGCAACAATCTATAGCCTTCTTTGTCTGAAGTTGGCTGTAGGTGTCCATGTACTGAAGTTACCACTTACCATCAGGTGGACTTTAAGTTCGTTGGTCATTTCAGATTTATAAAAAAGCTGCCTATTCTTATCACGCGGATAGATGAGAGTAGGGTTGGCGGTCCCAGGCGTAGCATGAGTTGGTGCCGGCCTCGACCACTAGAGCCAAAAGCTATATTTGAAAAATTAAACAACTATATTATAATGTACTTTATATATGTATATATACTTATTCCCTGGGCATATGAGTGTATTTATATGTGTGTGGTGTGTAAATTATCTCTATTTAGATTAAAACATTATCTCTATTTCAATGGTGACTCGAACTCGCACGTAGGATCACGATCTTGACAACAGCGTCACCTACCAAGTCCAATAGGGAATCTAAACCATCCAGAGGCTCACTCAAATATTCACAAAAATTTGATCAAAATCAGTCGAGCCATTTTCTAGGGTGTCATTCCGTTAAAGGGAGTGACGAAATGGTAACAGATGCAATAAGTCGATGCATGCGGTTGACTAAGGACCGGGTTTTATGGCACTCCATAGGGGAGGCATGTTTCATGCATCGGAAATTTGATGATGAAATGTAATGGTGATGATGATGGTAATGATGATGCTTTAATTTAGGAAGTTCAATAGCGCAGTAGCTTAACGTTTGCCTTCAGCACTGCAATGCCGTGGGTTCGAATCCTTAAGTAGAAGTACTTTTATTTGTATGACCCACAAATAATTATTCCAGGTCTGGATATTTGTACGTGTGCAGTATAAGTATGTACGTTCAACGCCTCGGAGTAGTAGATCCCTAATGTGGTAGAAAATAAATGCTTTATTACTTATACTTAAATATTATTATCGTGCTACTGATTCTTGGCAATGGACCAGGAGTTGCGTAAAGCTATTGAAGGCATTAAAGAAAAATCTAAGATATATGTATCGTGAATTCGCATACATGGACATTTGCATAACTTTACTTTAAAGAATTATTCTAGATATTTCTCAGAATTTAAGTAAAGTAAGTGTAACAAATGAGCAATCACACAGTCCATACCACGTTATGGGAGTTCTACGGCATATTAACACTTATCTACACCCATACTCGATTAACAATAAAAAATTGGTTGCACTCCGGGAGTCCCGGAGAAGTGAAAACTTACATATTAACGTTGTGAATTTTTGACATTTTCGAATAGTTAGGAAATAATTTTGCACGAATTGCTTTAATTATCAGTATAAAAGTACTATCGTTTATGTGCTAGAATACAATATTTATTTATTGCGCTATCGTACACAAACATGACAATTTATATTACATTAAAAAGTTTATCTTCTCCTACGCCGCGCCGGCTGTCTACTTTCCATCCGTCTTACGAATTTTCGATCAGATCACATGTCCTGACGCGAGTTTAATATTTTTTACCCATTACAAAAAAGTGTACATCGCCGCTAAAGAAGTTTACGTCTTACGAATTTTCGATCAGGCTCAAGTGTCCTGACGCGGGTTTAACACTTTTTACCCATTACAAAAAAAGTGTACAACGCCGCCAAAGAAGTTTTCACTTCAAGAAAAAATTAAGATGATGGTTATAAAGCGTATGAAAGAATTATTGTAAAAGAATTTGCAAGTTTTACCCTTGTGGCCGTGGAAGGATATGGGGTGATTTTCCGCCGGACAAGGTGTTCAGCTTGGGGAGCGGCCATCGCTCTGTGTGTTAACTCAAAGCTGTTCTATACATAGCCATATTGCTTCGGAACATTGATAGCGCGATTTAAGCTTCGGTGCGTTTTGCTTGTGGCGCGACGACAGCGTCACCACACTCTTTTAGGTGGACTAAGTTATATCGTAACTTCTACGTCTCCTAAAAAGTAACATTAAAAAGTTTATTCCTTCCCCTTTACGGATATAATTTAATACCTACCCAATTATTAAAAAAAATCTCTAAACCGGTTAGCGTTTGACGAAGACATCGCGTTATATTGATTTGGTTGGAACCAATCTTTTAAGCCTCAAGCACAGGCGCAGAGTAGCAAGCGTCTTAGTATTCTTCATTTTTATACGTGGTAGAGCCATGCTGCAGTTATATTAGTAGTATAGTTGTAGCACGAATGGGTCGGCTCGACCGGGGAAGGACCACGCTCTCACAGAATACCTGCGTAAAGTACTAGCTTAATGCTGCTGTGTTTCATATGGTGAGTGTAGAGAACCGGAAACGAGGTATTCCATATTAGTTCTCAGGAGTAACAACGCATCTACATTTTGATTTGTAATCGAGGATAGATGCAGATGTCTATGGGCCGCAGCAACCACTTACCATCGGGTAGGCTGTGTGCTAGTTTGTCACCCTATCCTATAAAAAAATTCTATAGGATGCATTTCGGTGAGTGTGCGCAGGAAGTACATGCTTTCATTTCTCCCTCTCTTTGTCACCATCGAACACCATACGGTCGGCGGGGCTTCACCTATTTGTTGTCAATATTCCACCCATTAAATGTACTGCGGGCGACTAGCTTTTGTTACGCTAAGACAGTGCGATTTACAATCTGGGGCTACATCGCCACTTACCACCAGCTGGAATTGTGGTCAAGCACTTGCTTGTAATAAATAAGTAAGTACATACATTCAAAATACAGGCCGTGGTAGCTCAGAGTGTTAGCGCTCGCTGTAAATTTCACAATACGCGAGCAAACCGGGTTCGATCCCCGCCGGCACCAATGAAATTGTTGATTGCAATTTTACGTGCTAATTTACCACGTGCTCGGCGGTGAAGGAAAACATCGTGAGGAAACCTGCATGTCTGAGAAATAAGAAAAAAAATATTTCGAAGACATGTGAAGTTCGCCAACACGCATTGGGGCAGCGCGGCGGACTATTCCTTGCCCTAGAACCCTCTCAGAAATGAGAGGAGGCCTGTGCCCAGCAGTGGGACATATATAGGCTGTAACTTTACTTTACTTTTTTTATACATTCAAAAAGTAGTGATTTGTTATATTCACGCAAATATTACATTTAATCCCAAAAATATTTATTAAAGTTATTTAAAAACGAACATTAGCGTAGGAGAAGATAAAAGCTCTTAACATGCGCGTATGAGCATTCACAATAAATATATGTTAATTGATGGAAATGATTGCAAATATAACGGACTACGATAAAGGGCTGGACTTTTTATTTATATTAGCAAATTTCATGGTAGGAGAAATAGAACAACGTGAAATTAAAAGTAAAGGTAAAATTACAGCCTCCTCTCATTTAACGATTTAAGGGCAAGGATGTTCCGCTGCGCTATCTAAATGTGAGTTGGCAAATTTCATATAGTACGAAATATTTTTATTTTATTTCTCAGGTATACAAGTTTTCCTCCACCGCCGAGCGCGTGATATATCAGCACATAAAATTACAATTAAAAATATCATTAGTGCCGGCGAGAATCGAATCCGGGTTTTTAACGTGCAGTGAAATTACAACGGGCGCTTAGCCCAGGCTCTTCGTGAAATTAAAATTATATTCAATTAATAATTACAGTTTATTCGCGCCAGCACCAATGAAATCGTTAATCAGTATAGAATAGAATAGATTAGAATAGAATAACGTTTATTCAATATTGATTATTACAGAATACTTATTGAAAGCCATTTTTTTATTTACCACTAGTCCGGAAAATACCTTTGTTCTATGAAGAACAACGGGATATTATTTTTTTAACTTATGTAACTTTACAACAATTTTGTACAATTTTAATATGAGTTTTAATATAACCAGTATCGTGGCGCTCACCTCACACCCAGGGGTTATTTTCTTTCATGTATTCTTTGATATTATAGTAACACGATTTGTACATTCTTTCTTTATTAAACATTTCAAAGTAGTTTATTGACAAACTTTGAACACTTTCGTGCATTTTGTTGTAGAAGCGTATACATTGCTCCATAAATGAATTACTAATTCTGTGTACAAGTAACTGGCACTTTAAATTTATGTTTATTTCTAGTGTTTGAGATATAAACCTCCTGAGGCAGATCTATGAACAATATTAGAGAAAATAAGCATGAAAATTAGTAAATTTTCTACCTAAATGAAACGCACTTATGATATTTCTTCCGACCAAATTTTATTATTTATTTTCTTAATATTTACTAGCTACACGCCCCGGTCTGGATAAGAATTATTACTATAGCGTTTATTACATTTAAGGGGAAATATAACCTCAAATGGCTTAGCAAGATCCTCCGTTATGCCGAAAGTATTGCAGCATTAATTTTGAAATAAATATATGGTAAAGTTGAGGATTAATATTAAGGACTATGTTAGACGAAAACACGATTCCGTAAAATTTTCTCGATAGAAAAAAAATCCAAAGTTACCTCCAAACTGAACAATAAACCGCTGTTATTCATAAAATACTTTAAATAAGATCATGAAACTTTGTATACTAAATGAACTAACTATAAAGCAGTGCTTATGTTATTTACTTTTTTTGAAATACCGTTATTTTAACTGTAAAAAGAAATTACCTAAACTATCGGCGTCTTGAAGCTTGATTCCTGTTGCCCCGTTAGTATCTAGGCTTTTGAAGGGAGAAGTTGTGTCGCTTACGATCAGAATACACATTACGCAACAGGACGACGTAAAATTAAAATGGGAAATAACCGTGATAAAAATAAGAAGCGACAGAGTTGGCGTTAAGAAACAGGCATAAATATGATAAACCTAATGAAATAAGTATCTAACGACCTATCTACTTACAGTATTAATGATTACAAACATGTCGGTACATAGCATACGACGCGCGGGGAAGTGAGGGCGAAATTAGAATATGAGCTGACTTACTATATATCCCCTTAAGATTATTAAATATATTTTTTTTCGTATTTCAAAAAACACAATGAAACTTTTTGAATAAAATACAGCGTTTATCCCTCATGGTATTGATCTATATCTGTTCGTAAAGTTTCATCACAATCTATTCAGGTGAGACAAACAGAGAGAAAAAAAATTAAAATGGTTATAAGTGACTTAATAGCGTGCAAATAATTGACTGAGCTTAATTAAAGCCAGCCAGATTGATATTAGCGACAGACACTTCAATTTATTTTATGTGTGTATAGATTTTAATTTTAAGCAAATATATTCGACGCTATCTTTATATAATTTATCACTTTACAACAAAGAAGGCATTAATTGTATATGTGAAATGAAATGAATGTTTTTTTTTTTCAATAAACTATATTTTAATACATTATTACTTAATACTTTTGGTGTATGGTGTATACCATTACATCATCATACTTATTAAAAGATTTTTTTTATTTACCACTGGTTTGGAAAATACTACTGTCCTGAATAGAACCAATAAGAAAAAGGATTTTTTAAAAAAATATTATTCACTTTAGAATAAATACTTGTACAATTTTAAGAATAATTTTAATAGAACTAGCATGGTGGCGATCATCTCATTCTCATGGGTTATTTTCATTTATGTATTCTTTGATATTATAATAACCCTTTTTGTATAATGTATCTCTAATGAAACATTTTAAACTTGCTTATTGACAAATTTTGTACATTTTTTAGGATTTTGTGGTAAAAGCGTATACAATGCCCCATAAAAAAACTACTAAGTCTGTGGAATCTTGCAACTGGTATTACAAGCTTATGCTTGTTAAAAGTAAAGTTTATGTGTTCATTTCTTTAATTTTTTCTCTGAGGGACCCTTTACAATTTAAGTAATAAATTGCCCATACGGCTCTCCTCTGCAAAACAAATATAGCTTTCAATGTCAGCCGCATTACCACATAGCACAAAATAAATAATAGTACTACGTACCGTACCGTAAAATTCCCTGTGATGTTACGCTATGAAAGTAACTAAAATAAACTATTCTAGTTGTTTCAACATTGGTGAGAAATCATTGGTATTCGAATGTTTATAATTAGATATTTCAAATTTAATAAATTTTGTCTTATTGCCGTTTAAGAGAAAATTGTTAGCGTTAAACCGATGTACTAATTTCGATAGAGCACTATTTACACTGTCAAAATTAATTGAATTTCGTTTCAGTTTGAAAATAATAATCGCCACCATGCTAGTTCTAATCTAGTAACAAGAGTGTGGTTTGCAAGATGATGCGGTGACCAGGATTAAGAAAGGAATGCTTCGGTGGTTTGGTCATGTAGAAAGAATGAATGCGGAAAGACTGACAAAGCAAATATATGTTGCAGAAGTGAATGGAAGAGTCGGAAAGGGACGTCCTAGGCGGAAGTTTGTCGACCAAATTGGCGATATACTAAAAATGGGCCAAATTAAGAGTACCCTTAACCGACGAGCATGTATGCGTAGGTATATGAATGTGGAAGAGGCGAGAAAGGTATGTCAGGATCGTGCTAAATGGAAGTCTGTAGTCTCTGCCTACCCCTCTGGGTGACAGGCGTGAGTGTTTATGTTATGTTATGTTTTGAAAATTAAGGAGGTACTAAGGCATCTTGTGAATTCTCTCTGGCATTGAACATGTATGTTATATGAGCTCAATATATGCTTCGGTCGTCTAGCGACCCCTTGTTGATTTTTGGGGTAATTTATTTGTATTAAATAAAATTTAACCATTGATCCATAATATTTCAATGTGTGAATTATCATTCCTAATTAAACAATATAATTTTTCGAAATTTTAAACGACATTTCCACAATTATTTCTTCTGCGGTAGCAATGCGCCGAGTACCAGCTAGAAAAACGTCTATAAAAAACGTTTGATGCATACCGTATGACTAAGTATAATGTGAAAACGTTAAAAATGCATGAGTTGTCAATGTAGATGTCGTCAGTAGCATCTGTGGAAAACTATTAACGAAATGGAGGCCGATTAGGCTTTGAGAAGTTACTTGGTAAATGGCCATCTCATTGCTCAATCGTGCAATCAGACGGTCATTCACCACACCTTTCCCGTTCATATATAACGACCTGTTTAATTTTTTTCAGCAGATCCGATAGAGACAATATATAACTAAAGAAAAATTCGTAGTAAGTCAAAAAACTGAGGTCAGTTTCCCGCAAAGTTAATTGCAAAATAGATGTAAAAGAAAATACGTTGAGTCTATGATATCTAAAAGTATTATTATGACGGAGTTGCATAGGTTACTCGTACATGGGAAATCATCTGGGGGCACGGCAGTGCCCCCGCCAAGTCGAGCAAAAAAGCGGCACGGCCGTACCATCTTTTCTCGAAGCAATTCAGGCCATTTTCGACCCCTTATAACTTCATGGTCAATAAAACTAGAAGCCTGAATTTTCAGTAACCGAGTAAACATTGTATAAACATGGTATATTTAAAATTTCATTCAATTTGAACCAGTATTTTAAGAATTGTAACCTGTCAAAATTTATTAATTTTGTCACTCACCTACTGACCGATCATCAAAACTCTAAGGCACTTCTAGCAGACATAGAAGGTTCAAATTTAGACTATAATTAGTGTTTAGTGTATAAATCAAGGAAAAAGTAAAACATTTGTTAATTTATGTCCAGTTTTTTAGATACACTAACTGCATAAATAACTTTGTAATCCCATATAAATATATAGAATTACAAAGTTACATTTGCAGTGAATGAATCTGTGTACTTGTATATGTATTACAGGTGTACATAGGTACGTTGTTGGTACTCAAGAAGTAGAGGGTACCAGAAAGGTAAAAAATTAGGACTATATTATATACAAAAATGATGAGATACCATTAAAAACATAACTTGTAAAAAACCGAGTCTCGCAACTCAGTTCTTCTACCGTAAAAGTTGTGAGATCCATGTAATACTCGTAGCAAGTCGGTCGGTCGGTTCAGTTCCTACTTAAGGGTTTACATTTTATTTACATTTTATAGTGACCATATCAATTTTAGTAGTCTTTTATGTTTTAAATATATAGATTGACTTGGCAATCAAATAACCAATTCAGTTTTTTCTATTATGTCGCTAAGATCAAAAAATATTATTCGTATTTCATCAGTATGTAATTTGTATCTAAATATAATTTCCAAAACACACGAATTAAAAAAAAACCGAGCGAAAAATACCGAGCAAAGCTCGGTCAACCGGGTACTGTTCCTAAATAGCAAATTTATTTAAAAATGGAACTTCGTAGTTCTGTTAATTTTCCTGCAACGCTTCCCGCGCTTTTCATTTAAAACTATGGATCTTAACCGTGAACATTTGCGCGCTGTGATCTATTATGATTTTAAATTTGGTTGAACCGAACAATTAAGTTTACAACGGTTACAATCAGCATTAGGGGACTCAGCTCCATCACGAGATAAAATTTTTAGGTGGTTTGCTGAATGCAAAAGGGGTAAAATTAACCTTAAAATTGACCAAAGAACCGGGGCCCCGCAAAAAGCAGTAACAGCAGAAAATTTATGGATTACTCCTATTATATCCTCCTATATTATATCCTACATCGACATCTTGGATTGACGAAGATTTGTTGTCGATGGATCGGTTTGCTCTCCGGAAGCGAAAAACAGACTCGTGTGGATTGGTGCCATGAAATACGTCTACGTTTTGAAAACGGGGCATCTAGACAATTTCAGAAATCGTTACTGGTGACAAGACATGGATCTATTGATATGATCCGGAAAATTATTGCAATCATCGGTATGGGTTTACTTAAACGGACAGTTACCGACAAAACTGCGAAGATCTCACAATCTCGGCAAAAATGGTGGCTAGATTTTTTTTCGCGGAGCGGACATTAGTCGACGTCAATGCTGGAAAATTGTAGGTCAGTCAACTCTAAATGTGTAGTACAGTACAGTAGTGTAGTTGCATCATTACCCAAAGCTTTTCAAGCTTTGCAGGAGTGAAAGCCAAAGACCAGGCTTCGGGGAATCATGCTGCATCACAATAACGCCTCTTCACATACCTCCCTTAGAACAAAAGCCTTTAATGAGGAATCTGGTCGAAACTCTAAGTCACCCACCCTACAGCCCTGACTTAGCTCCTTTTGATTTCTTTTAGTTCCCAAGAGAAAAATAAAAGGCAAGTTTTTTAAGCGCCGAAGAAGTCGTGGCTGCCTACGAAGAAGCGATTTCCGATCTGTCAGATCAAGACTGGCAAAAGTGTTTTCAGAGTTGATTTAGGCGAATGGAACTTGGTATAGAGTGTGATGGAGAATTTTCTGATAAGATTTAAAATAAATATTACTAGTATCTAGAATACTTTTCGTTTATCTCACAACTTATTCAGTCTCCTACGTAGATGTCTATGGGCCACTGCAACCACTTACCATCAGGTGGACTATGTGCTCGTTTGTCACCCTATCCTACCACGTGTGATTTTACCACACGTGCAACGTTTGTTAATTTTGCCACAAATGTTCAACTTTACTGTAATTAAGAACATTTCTAAAATTAAAGCTACAAAACCTGACATACAGTACTGTCAATACAGTTACAAATTGGATTTGGAGCCAATCGACATTAACATTGACAACGTGATAAATTGAGAGCAGATGTGCCTAAGCAAATTACTTGTGTGCGCCAGTACAAAGCAAACCATGAATATTTCGATGCTATTTACCTCCAGTGCCTAGACATTTTTATCCAACTTTGCAAAAGAAAAAGGTTGTGAATATGACTGTATTTTGTGTGCGCAATATTTTCGGAAATTTCTAATCGATTGTAATGATTCTTTTATAATAAAGATACACTTACAACTAGTCTATATATATATATATATATATATATATATATATATATATATATATATATATATATATATATATATATATATATATATATATATATATATGCTTGCTAAAATAGAGACGTAACAAAACAGTAGCATTACAGATTTTATCGCGTGTAATTTTAATTACTATGAATTTTACTCTAATACTTTTGATTCCCGATTCTGTGCAGTTCCCATGGTCACGAGGAAACCGTAAACTCCGTAGAAATAGTTTTATTCAATATTATCATAGTTTTATCATAGTTTTATACAAATATGTGTGATTGGCTAATGTGAGGTCAGTTTTCTGTATTTACAGCCAAATGCTAAACTGTTATCACATCTCGTAAAAGACATTTCAATTGACAACAGTCATTGGGTCTTTACTTCTTCTTTAGAGTAAATATAATGTAGATGTTATTTCCAAATTTAATTCGTAATAAATTTAATATAAGACTTTTTTTTATCCGAACTCTCTAAATTGTATATTCCATCTAAAGTGAATACATTACTCATTCAATGTTCTAAGACAACTTCATCATAAAGAAAGATTAACTAACTCATGAATAATGAAAGACGAGTTGTAATTACCTCCCTGCGAAAATCTTTCGACATACTTCATAACCGGCAGGTGGTTTTTGGCGGGAAACGATGGCGTCATTGAGTGATTTACTTTAGATTAATTTTAACTGGGTTTATAAAATATCATCATCACCATCATCGTCATCACCAACCTCACGCACCTTCCGCAACAATATTTTTATACAATACTAGCGATCCGCCTTGGCTTCGCGCGGTCAAATTCTGGATTTCGACAACAGCGGCACCTACCGGATTCAATTATGAATCTTACTTATCCAGGTAACCACTTAAACACACACAAAAATTTTCATGAAAATCGGTGGAGCCATTTTCGAGTTTTTGCAAGAATAAAGCTCGGTAGCAATTGTAAAAAGCAAATATATATTAAATAATCATGTCATAGAAAAACAGTCAAAAGTCATATCCAACAGACACTTGGATAACAATTCATAAGCTTTCAATGTCTTTTAAATAGCAGGGTAGTTACACCCCTCCATATGATTTTCTGTCCAGGGGGTAAAAGGTTATGAAGCATTAGATGGTACATCGCACTTCTAATCGCAAAAGCCTATTCACTCTTGCCTCGAAGAAGCTGAATCCACTTCGCCTCTGCGGTACGCGTTAAGGACGAATAAGCAGACTATTTGATGATTTCTTATATTTAAGCGAATGTAATGTTGTAATATTTAAATAAAACCAGTTTTTACCGCTTTTATCGCTTATATTAACTTATTTTATATTCCCGACGTTTCGAGTACTTTACAGCACCCATGGTCACGAGGGGACTGAGGTGTTCGACGTCTCAATGTCAGGGTTAACCACGGCTACCTCCAGACATATTTTTTTATATTTGGAGGTATATATTAATTTTATTATTAATTTTATATATTAATTTTTGTTCCGGACTACGCAGTATGAACTAGTATCTTGAAGTGTTGCAGTTGTTTGCTTGGTTTGGGATTTAATTTTATTAATTATGGGATCCCAAGCAGATGGTAGCACTCAGCAGTCCTCTCTATCTAAATTAGGATGTTTTTTTCATTTCAATAGCCTCGCGAATCACCCTTGCGACGAATCGGTGTCCTTTAGCGAGGATTTGTCGCGGTTTGAATTAATATTATCTTCAAGTCTAGCAGTTGTGTGCTTATTGAAAGTTCAGTAGAGAAGATGTCTGGGTGCTACCATTCGCTTGGGATCCTATAATTAAAAAAATTTAATCCCAACCCAAGTATGCCATGCTGCAGCTATATTATTGCAGCTGTAGTATAGTTGTAGCGCAAATAAGTCAACTCGACCGGGGAAGGACCACGCTCTCACGGAACACCATTAACGCTGCTGTGTGTCGTATGGTGAATGTAGAGAATCGAAGACCATTTTTACAGGTAAGGAGGCAATTCCATCATAGTACTCATGCCTTTTCTTGATTCACTTACCGAATTACCACACGGCAAGTAAATCGTTACCCACAGAAGATCTATTTTAACCCGACCGGTACCCTAGTAGGAAGGTAATGTTTTTCGAAAGTTTGTATGCATGTATGTCTAATGTCTATTTCTTTACCTTACCTTCCTAACTGGGTATGGGCTGGCATGAAAAGCAGTGCTATCACTGAGTCCAGTCCTTTTCGCAGTTTTATGCTGCAGTAGAGTTTTTTTTTAAGTGTATTTTCTTAATTTTATTATTGTGGTTAATTACATTTAATGTACCTTTTTATTTATCTTTCTGCATTTAATTACTTTTTACTTGTTGGGCTGCATGCTTACTGGAAAGTTGCGCACTGTTTTAGGAGTATGCCGGATATCATGTAGCCCTTTTCCACTCCTTTGATGATTCCTAAGCCTCTCTTAAAACTCTCAGGGCGATATGTGAGATACACTGAAAGTTTTGCGTAACTTTTAATTCTCCACTTCCATATACATGCTCGTCAGATAAGAGCACTCTTATTTGGAACATTTTGAACATATGGTCAATTTGGTCGATACGTTTTCAAGCAGCGGGGATGGTAGATATGATAAGAATATAGAACGACGAGTGAACGCACAGGAAATAGAGTAAATGGGGCTCTACGCTCTGTTGCGAAAAGTCAGAATATATCAAAAAAGGCAAATATGGCAGTTAAAAACGCTGTGTTAGCCCCTACTTTAATTTATGGTTGTGAAAGTTGGGTGTGGCAGCACGAGCACGAGAGTAGAATAGATGCTGTAGAAATGCGGTCATTAAGGAGGATGTTAGGGCTGAATCTGAATGATGCGGTGAGAAATTGTGTAATAAAAGAAAAGTGTGGTTTGCAAGATGATGTGATTAAGATTAACAGATATGCTTCGGTGGTTTGTTCATTTTGAGTCATTTTGAGCTTCAATAGTTATTAAACATTCATGTAGACTGTAAGATATTGGTAGAATAGAAAAGAACAGAACACTAAGGAATAGAGTGTTATTTATCATACAATACCTCATTATTTTTCTTCTTTGTAAGCTAACTAATTTATAAACAATTACTGCACTAATAGGAAGTTTTAAATAAAATACAACAAAGTTTTGGCCTGGCCTGCTTTACGTAGCCTTACCATTACGATTTAAATATTACTAATACGATTTAATAAAAATTTTGGTTAAGACATAACATCTAGGTATAAATAATTAAAAAAAATTACTAAATGTAGCACTTCTCTATAAATTGAACGACGAATTAATTTACTAATAATATACCCGATGAAACACAGTTAGACAATGGGCAGTTTGGCATTACATTTTTTACTAATTATCATCATCATAACAGGTTGTCACAAGTTCACTGCTGAACATTAGCCTCCGCCAAGGAATGCCATTAAGCACGGTCCTGAGCCACTTGCATCAATTGACTTTCTTCTTGTCTTACCAGTTCGTCACTCCATCTAATGGGAGGACGCCTTAAACTTCGCCTGCCGCTACGAGGCTGCCACTTGAAAAAGTTTTTTACTCGGCGGTTATCGGTTTTCGAGCTATGTGGCCGGCCCATTGCCACTTTAGTTTACTGATTCGTTGGGATTTCGGTTACTCTGGTTCTACTGCGGATATCCTCATTCCTAAGTTTACCAAAGAGAAACGCTGAGCATAGCCCTCTCCATAGCTCACTGAGCGACTTTGAGCTTCCTCATACGGCTGGCAGTGAAGTTCCACGTCTAAGAATCATAGGTCATCACTGGCATCACGATAGTTGTACAATCTAGTTTTAAGATTTTGAGGTATGCCTGACGACAAGATGTGTCGCTATCTCCCGAACGCTGTCCAGTCCAGATCCGTCAATTGATCTCTCGGTCGATGTTGGACTTATTTAAGAAATCAATCGGGTAAGAGATACAAGCCCGTCCTACATAAACTTGATTCGTAAAGACCCAATGACTGTTGTCAATTGAAATGTCTTTTACGAGATGTGATAACAGTTTAGCATTTGGCTGTAAATACAGAAAACTGACCTCACATTAGCCAATCACACATATTTGTATAAAACTATGATAAAACTATGATAATATTGAATAAAACTATTTCTACGGAGTTTACGGTTTCCTCGTGACCATGGGAACTGCACAGAATCGGGAATCAAAAGTATTAGAGTAAAATTCATAGTAATTAAAATTACACGCGATAAAATCTGTAATGCTACTGTTTTGTTACGTCTCTATTTTAGCAAGCATATATATATATATATGCTTGCTATTTTAGCAAGCATATATATATATATATATATATGCTTGCTAAAATAGAGACGTAACGTAGCTATTTTAGCAAGCATATATATATATATATATGCTTGCTAAAATAGAGACGTAACAAAACAGTAGCATTACAGATTTTATCGCGTGTAATTTTAATTACTATGAATTTTACTCTAATACTTTTGATTCCCGATTCTGTGCAGTTCCCATGGTCACGAGGAAACCGTAAACTCCGTAGAAATAGTTTTATTCAATATTATCATAGTTTTATCATAGTTTTATACAAATATGTGTGATTGGCTAATGTGAGGTCAGTTTTCTGTATTTACAGCCAAATGCTAAACTGTTATCACATCTCGTAAAAGACATTTCAATTGACAACAGTCATTGGGTCTTTACGAATCAAGTTTATGTAGGACGGGCTTGTATCTCTTACCCGATTGATTTCTTAAATAAGTCCAACATCGACCGAGAGATCAATTGACGGATCTGGACTGGACAGCGTTCGGGAGATAGCGACACATCTTGTCGTCAGGCATACCTCAAAATCTTAAAACTAGATTGTACAACTATCGTGATGCCAGTGATGACCTATGATTCTTAGACGTGGAACTTCACTGCCAGCCGTATGAGGAAGCTCAAAGTCGCTCAGTGAGCTATGGAGAGGGCTATGCTCAGCGTTTCTCTTTGGTAAACTTAGGAATGAGGATATCCGCAGTAGAACCAGAGTAACCGAAATCCCAACGAATCAGTAAACTAAAGTGGCAATGGGCCGGCCACATAGCTCGAAAACCGATAACCGCCGAGTAAAAAACTTTTTCAAGTGGCAGCCTCGTAGCGGCAGGCGAAGTTTAAGGCGTCCTCCCATTAGATGGAGTGACGAACTGGTAAGACAAGAAGAAAGTCAATTGATGCAAGTGGCTCAGGACCGTGCTTAATGGCATTCCTTGGCGGAGGCTAATGTTCAGCAGTGAACTTGTGACAACCTGTTATGATGATGATAATTAGTAAAAAATGTAATGCCAAACTGCCCATTGTCTAACTGTGTTTCATCGGGTATATTATTAGTAAATTAATTCGTCGTTCAATTTATAGAGAAGTGCTACATTTAGTAATTTTTTTTAATTATTTATACCTAGATGTTATGTCTTAACCAAAATTTTTATTAAATCGTATTAGTAATATTTAAATCGTAATGGTAAGGCTACGTAAAGCAGGCCAGGCCAAAACTTTGTTGTATTTTATTTAAAACTTCCTATTAGTGCAGTAATTGTTTATAAATTAGTTAGCTTACAAAGAAGAAAAATAATGAGGTATTGTATGATAAATAACACTCTATTCCTTAGTGTTCTGTTCTTTTCTATTCTACCAATATCTTACAGTCTACATGAATGTTTAATAACTATTGAAGCTCAAAATGACTCAAAATGAACAAACCACCGAAGCATATCTGTTAATCTTAATCACATCATCTTGCAAACCACACTTTTCTTTTATTACACAATTTCTCACCGCATCATTCAGATTCAGCCCTAACATCCTCCTTAATGACCGCATTTCTACAGCATCTATTCTACTCTCGTGCTCGTGCTGCCACACCCAACTTTCACAACCATAAATTAAAGTAGGGGCTAACACAGCGTTTTTAACTGCCATATTTGCCTTTTTTGATATATTCTGACTTTTCGCAACAGAGCGTAGAGCCCCATTTACTCTATTTCCTGTGCGTTCACTCGTCGTTCTATATTCTTATCATATCTACCATCCCCGCTGCTTGAAAACGTATCGACCAAATTGACCATATGTTCAAAATGTTCCAAATAAGAGTGCTCTTATCTGACGAGCATGTATATGGAAGTGGAGAATTAAAAGTTACGCAAAACTTTCAGTGTATCTCACATATCGCCCTGAGAGTTTTAAGAGAGGCTTAGGAATCATCAAAGGAGTGGAAAAGGGCTACATGATATCCGGCATACTCCTAAAACAGTGCGCAACTTTCCAGTAAGCATGCAGCCCAACAAGTAAAAAGTAATTAAATGCAGAAAGATAAATAAAAAGGTACATTAAATGTAATTAACCACAATAATAAAATTAAGAAAATACACTTAAAAAAAAACTCTACTGCAGCATAAAACTGCGAAAAGGACTGGACTCAGTGATAGCACTGCTTTTCATGCCAGCCCATACCCAGTTAGGAAGGTAAGGTAAAGAAATAGACATTAGACATACATGCATACAAACTTTCGAAAAACATTACCTTCCTACTAGGGTACCGGTCGGGTTAAAATAGATCTTCTGTGGGTAACGATTTACTTGCCGTGTGGTAATTCGGTAAGTGAATCAAGAAAAGGCATGAGTACTATGATGGAATTGCCTCCTTACCTGTAAAAATGGTCTCCGATTCTCTACATTCACCATACGACACACAGCAGCGTTAATGGTGTTCCGTGAGAGCGTGGTCCTTCCCCGGTCGAGTTGACTTATTTGCGCTACAACTATACTACAGCTGCAATAATATAGCTGCAGCATGGCATACTTGGGTTGGGATTAAATTTTTTTAATTATAGGATCCCAAGCGAATGGTAGCACCCAGACATCTTCTCTACTGAACTTTCAATAAGCACACAACTGCTAGACTTGAAGATAATATTAATTCAAACCGCG
Organism: Parnassius smintheus behrii; assembly: GCA_036936625.1. Taxonomy (NCBI): domain Eukaryota; kingdom Metazoa; phylum Arthropoda; class Insecta; order Lepidoptera; family Papilionidae; genus Parnassius; species Parnassius smintheus. Next base: position 6,359,474 of record JAUPFT010000026.1, read on the forward strand.
ACAAATCCTCGCTAAAGGACACCGATTCGTCGCAAGGGTGATTCGCGAGGCTATTGAAATGAAAAAAACATCCTAATTTAGATAGAGAGGACTGCTGAGTGCTACCATCTGCTTGGGATCCCATAATTAATAAAATTAAATCCCAAACCAAGCAAACAACTGCAACACTTCAAGATACTAGTTCATACTGCGTAGTCCGGAACAAAAATTAATATATAAAATTAATAATAAAATTAATATATACCTCCAAATATAAAAAAATATGTCTGGAGGTAGCCGTGGTTAACCCTGACATTGAGACGTCGAACACCTCAGTCCCCTCGTGATCATGGGTGCTGTAAAGTACTCGAAACGTCGGGAATATAAAATAAGTTAATATAAGCGATAAAAGCGGTAAAAACTGGTTTTATTTAAATATTACAACATTACATTCGCTTAAATATAAGAAATCATCAAATAGTCTGCTTATTCGTCCTTAACGCGTACCGCAGAGGCGAAGTGGATTCAGCTTCTTCGAGGCAAGAGTGAATAGGCTTTTGCGATTAGAAGTGCGATGTACCATCTAATGCTTCATAACCTTTTACCCCCTGGACAGAAAATCATATGGAGGGGTGTAACTACCCTGCTATTTAAAAGACATTGAAAGCTTATGAATTGTTATCCAAGTGTCTGTTGGATATGACTTTTGACTGTTTTTCTATGACATGATTATTTAATATATATTTGCTTTTTACAATTGCTACCGAGCTTTATTCTTGCAAAAACTCGAAAATGGCTCCACCGATTTTCATGAAAATTTTTGTGTGTGTTTAAGTGGTTACCTGGATAAGTAAGATTCATAATTGAATCCGGTAGGTGCCGCTGTTGTCGAAATCCAGAATTTGACCGCGCGAAGCCAAGGCGGATCGCTAGTATTGTATAAAAATATTGTTGCGGAAGGTGCGTGAGGTTGGTGATGACGATGATGGTGATGATGATATTTTATAAACCCAGTTAAAATTAATCTAAAGTAAATCACTCAATGACGCCATCGTTTCCCGCCAAAAACCACCTGCCGGTTATGAAGTATGTCGAAAGATTTTCGCAGGGAGGTAATTACAACTCGTCTTTCATTATTCATGAGTTAGTTAATCTTTCTTTATGATGAAGTTGTCTTAGAACATTGAATGAGTAATGTATTCACTTTAGATGGAATATACAATTTAGAGAGTTCGGATAAAAAAAAGTCTTATATTAAATTTATTACGAATTAAATTTGGAAATAACATCTACATTATATTTACTCTTTAAATACACTGCTGGACTATATACCAGATATGTTTAATCTTTTGAATACACTCTTAGGTATTAAATAGAAATCTAAATAAAGATAACTACACGTTTGCTTCATTTAGGTGAATGTCTAAGATATCCTCATAATATGATTTATAAGAAAATCTATTTGGGAAACTGTATCAGTACATGGGCTGTGGCATTAGAAAATAACTGCAAATATGGGGATATATGAGACAGTCTATGAGGGATATACGGGCCTGTATTGACCAATGGACTTTTAATAGGTTGCACTGGTAAAAATAGAACTATAGGTTTTAAAATTGGCCCACACAATGCGAACTAGAAGAAACACCACACTGTTTTTTTAAATGTACTCCAGACCAAATTTCGGTTATGGTGGCCAGTCTCAACGGAGAGTTGTCATCTGTGCAAGACAGGATTATAACGCAAGAGTGTGCGCGCAAACACAAGTGCAATTTCTATTCCCTCGCTCTTATATTCAAATGGGATGGCAATATGACACGACCCTAGAGAGATCAGGGGCAGGACCAAAGACTATGTAACCTTCCTGAGTCCAGGCTGCTACTGAGATTTACTTGAGAGAAAAACCCAATAATTTATTTTGGCACGACCTGAGATTCGAACCCGCGCCTCATGACCTCTCCATGAGGTGGACTGTGTACTCGTTGGTCACCCGTATTCCAAAAAAAAATTGATTAGCAGTTGTACTTACGACCTTTAGAGCAGGGGCAGTAAACTTTTTTTTTTATTACAAGACAAACTAGCACAGAAAGTGCTATATAATTAAACAATAACATCCATTGACGGGCCTAAACGTCCGCTCGTTAAAAAAAATTTGAGTAAGGGAAAGATCCTCGTGCATCCCAACGCATATCTATAAGAATGTAAGTATGTTTACACCAAAACCAAAGCAGTTTTAACAAAAATAATGTGATACACACTCTTTGAACACCAGGAACAAATAAGCTAGTGAGATAATGTACTTGACTTTACATTCATCCAGAGGCATGCGCGTTTACAGCGAAGTTCCAGAAAATATACTCCCTACCAAGTTTATTTTATTATTAAATCAAGACTTTATAAAAATTGTTATTATGATATAAGTGAGGTAATCGCTTATAAGCTGTTTCTTAAATGAGTTTGTAATTATGCAATATGTTGTATAGTGTTGCTTTGTAAAAAGAGTTCCGCTGGGTTCGTTGATACTTTTCCAAGCCAGTTGAATGACTTACTAAGATAAGAATTATTGATAATTTATATTGTATAAAGATTGTTTTATTCCGTTCTATTCTATATTATTCTGGATCTGGATATTTGTCGAACACTACATAGGGGATCTATAATAATATAATTATGACATAGTGGGTAAAGTGTTTATAATATCGAAAAGGCGAAGCTCATCAGTTATTGCAAACCCAAGTATATTAGCCTCCACAAGCAACGTACGATTACCACTAAAAATATCTCCCTATAACGGTTCCATTTACGTAATTGGATCAATAGCATGACGCAGTAATAACTCCGTCATGCTATTGATCCAATTACGTTAAACTAAGCCCATTTAAAATAAACAAAATGCCGATTCAAATCCACCGAGCTGAAAATTGTGACAAGAAGCCGTATTTCCACTTAACAAGCTTTCCGATGTCGACGTCGGTATAACCGAAAGTCTTTGTCATTTAAATTTTGTTTTTATTAAATACGAGGCAGTTTTACGCTACTCGGCACAACAATTCAATAATAATTAGTAAGTTTATTTGTTTTCGTTGTTTATCACGTTTTATTCCATGCGAGCTTGACTTTTTTTGTAAGAATATAATTACGTGATTAACATTATTAAAACTCTCCAAATAAGATTAAAAATGCTTAATTATTATTATTATTATTATCTATATCTATACTCAAATAATAATGAAAAATGCAGATTAGTTGTTATCCCTGACGACTAAGATGGAACGCCTCGTTTCCAGTAAAAGGGTCCTAGTTCTCTCCTCTCGTTATGAAAATTAGCAGCATTAAGCCGCTATTTCACGCTGGTATTCTGTGAGAGGGTAGTCCCTCCCCGGTTGAGTCGCTCCAGTCGTGCTGCAACTGTAATATATCTGCAGAATGGGTCTACGTATATGTAGGAGTGGTTCATGACATTATCCGAATGGTGGATAGTGGTGGAGAGTCCACAACTTTTTTTAGTTTTTTGGCATGGATTGAACTCAATTATTTCTTTTGCATACAGTGAAGATGAGAGTTCACAACATAATTTCTGCCCAATGTCGTGAGAGGCGACTATGGTAAGTTAGGATGACCGTTTGACCTTCAATAGATGGTGTATACTGTCTTATACTCCGGCCGCTGAGTTATTACCGATTTGACACACGACGAATTGACAATACTAGTGAAGTGACTGAACCAGTAACCCTACTATCATTTGGGAACAGTTTGTTTTTAAATATTCTAGTATAGTGTGTAATTAAATAAAATCAAAACAATAATAGTTAAAGACACAGGTTCTTTACTAGGTGGAGTATCCTTGATGGGCGTAGATAATTGGTTGAGGACATATCAAAATAAAACAAATTTGTAAACACTGTTTGAATAGAGTAGGAACAAGATGTTTTAATAAATGACTACCTATCATTTATTAAAACAATTATTCAGACTCTGAACCAGATTCGCCAGAGCTGTCATCGCTATCAGTCACTTGTATGACAATTTCATTCTCTATAATGGTGTCCACTCTTATATCGCGTTCATAATCTTCTGTTATTAGTTTTCGAGTCTTTTCGACGACCTTGACCCTATCTTCTTTCGTTATTTTGCTGCAAGCATCTTTTAATAGACCCATCATTTTATTAGTACTGAATGGCGGAGTCGTATTATTACGAGCTGCATAACCTGTAATGTAAACATTAAATAACGTTAATTTATTACATTAAATAAACGAAATGTTACACAATTACCTACATGTAAGGGACATGAGATATTTATTTCTTAGTTATGTATCTTTTTACTTATATGCTGAATATTGGATGTTATAATAGTACAAATTATTCATATTCATAACTTATGCGATAAAAAACAATACCTTTGATTTGTGCCCATATTAGCTCAATGGCATTGTACTACTTACTGGCAGTGATAAGGCGGAATTCGAAGTACCCGATGTCCATGTGCTAGAGCTATCTCATTTACTTCATAACGGACTCTTGATGTTTTATTTTCGCGTACCAACTTTACTAAGTCAGACTTTAGCATTTCGGCAGTAGTTTCAATTCCATTTTGGTGTAGCCATGCTACGAGATCAGCTTTCTTGTCGGCCTGAGTAGGCGCTTTATTCACTTGTTTCGAGTGATATGAAGCGTTGTCCATTATTATGATAGAAGGCTCTGGCAGGCTGGGTAATAATTGATTTTCGAACCAATTCGCAAAAGTGTCTGTATCCATCTCCTCGTGGTAATCGGAAGTACTTTTTGACGCGAAAGCCAGCAGTCCATTTTCAAAGAAACCACTTCCAGCAGAACCGGCGTGACAAATTATCAGTCGCGATCCTTTTCCAATTGGAACCTTTGAGGTTGATGCTTTTGTTTTGTCAGTCCAAGAGCGTGACACAGTGTGGTTCGCATTTAACCATGTTTCGTCAACAAAAACAACGTTGTCCCAAGACTCGATTTTTCTGGCTTCTTTTAAAAACTCACTCCTTTTAATTATTAAATCAAATCTTTCCATTAATATTTTCCTTTTATTCGTTTTTTTACTTCGTTTCGTTTTACCGCCTTTAAACAAGCCAGCTTCTTTTAAAGAGACCAAAAGCAAACGTCTAGTTTGAAACTCGTTCCTAGTATAATATTCATATATGTGGTTTCTTATTGCATCTGCATCAAAAACATCAACACCTGTCACGGGCTTTTGTCTTCGTTTTTTCTTAGGAGTGCGTAAAATATTATCTTCACTTCCAGAAGCACCAAATTTTTCTTTATTTATATTATATAGTGTTTTTGCACCAATTCCAAGAGCTAGTGAAACCCGATCTTTAACTTGAGTGACGGGAATCAAAGGGCTGCCATTTTGTGACTCACGCTCAAAGTAATCCTGTAGCTTTAGTACAAGCTCACGACATTGACTATTCAATGTTTTTCCTCGTTTCGGCATTTTCAATAAAATTACCAAACACAAACAAAATTAGTCCAATAAAGCGCAACGATAAACAGGAGAAAGCAGAGTCAAAAAACAACGGTTATACAAGAGAACGTAGTTTGTGCGCACGAGAGTACGGAAGACGACTAAACAGATTAAAATAGCGGTGGTAAGGGTGTTGCCAGAATAATATCGCCAATTACTTAAAAAATACACCTATAACATTGCTTAATTGAGGGAGAAAATTATATTTATTAAATGTTGTTTTATATATTATGAATGTTAAAAATTATACATAATCATTTTAATTGTATTTATTTTTAAATCATAGAAAACAGTATTTCTGTCTTTGGATCACACATAAATCTTAAAAATCATAGAGATACTGGCAACACAGTGCAATTAGGAGACGCAAAAAAATGGTAGCATTATAGTCTAGTTGCTCGAAGGAATAAGTAAAATAAAAATATCCAAATAAAATAAATATCATATCTATTCCAATGAATTCGGACCGAATACTATCAAGCACATCACTATGAAAACTAGACGCACGATGTAACTTTGTACAAGCGCGCCAAAGAACAAAAAATAAATGTTTTCATATTATTTACAAACTATTTTAAGTTTTGAAACAGAGTTTATTGGAAAATTACTTGATTCTGACATTTTGACATAAAGTTTTATATTAAAGAGGTATTCTAAATCATTCGGCAAATGTGTCGCTCCTGCAAGGTTATATCGATTAATTTAAGAATAATCTGTCAAATCGGTAATAACTCAGCGGCCGTACTATAGTACGCTTTATTTAATAATGAGGAGCAGCCTTAAATCGAAGGATAGAGATTATGGTAAACTGCGAAATCACAAAATTACAGAAAATTTGTGCACTGAAATATAGCCGTGGTAGTTTCAGGGAAAAGCAATCGACTTAAAATTTTATAATACACTAGCTGTTTCCCGCGATTCAGTCCGCGTTTATATATTTTAATTGGATTTCAATGGTTTTAAGTTTTTGCGCAGAACCCTATTTCTTTTTTAAAAAAAAGTAGCCTAAGTTACTCATTACAGCATCAACTATCTGCTAGTGAAAATCTTTTCAAAATCGGTCCAGCCGTTACTCTTTCGTTCAGATTAGTCACAACAAGCAGACAGACAGACAAACATTTTAAAAAGTGTTTATTTGTTATAAGTACATATATACTTGCATATATGCATATAGTAAACAGCTGTTATTTTGACGTTACAAATAGATACTTCAATTTTATTTATTTGAATAGATGAACAAACCAGTAGTTTTGGACTGTGGTTGATAACTTTTTAAATTAATATACTAATTTATAGAAGATTTTAAATAATATTTTATTTCCAAAGAAGTATTTGTTGTTGCTTCTTGTTTATAATCTGTCTCACGACATAATCTAGCAGGAACTATCAATGAGGATTTCCCCATGTTAAAAAAGAGCAGCAGCCTAAAATAGCAGCTTAATGCTGCTGTGTTTCTTATTGAGTTTAGAGAACCGGAAACCTTTTTACTAAAACGAAACATTCCATCTCAGTCTAAAGGGTCGACAACGCACCAGCGTTTTGATTCGTGCCAATTAATTTTTAACATATTTTTTCCACATTATAAAAACTCATCAATATACGTCTAGCTGTTATATTATATTCCTGCTAAACAAAGGATTTCTGTTGCACAAGATAGTAAGTCACTAGAATGGATATAGAATTTCAGCAGTACATTTTAAGAAAGTTTCTGTTAGAAAAATTCCTACATGCGGCGGAAAGCACTGTGCGCATACATTTTTTACTAAACCACACAATATAAAAACGCCCGTTTTTAACCTTCGCCATATCCGTGCAAACCGCACGTCAGAAATTTGTCTTGTAAAGACGTCAGAAGGCACGTACCTCATACATTTTGTAGTAGGCGCCGTACACCATTACAGATTCCGAAAGCATACGTCCGCATTATATGCAAGATTAGGGGTGAGAACGGTAAAAATTACCGAATTTTTACATGGCAACTCATCATGCTACATACCTTTAATTGCTAATTTTTGATTTAATTTGAGTAAGGACGCATTTCAGTAGGTAGTGTTTAAGAAAATCAAATAAGAACAACGTTATCGGTTTAGTTAGAATATTGTTTAGGAACAATAAAGAAAAACTTACCTAATAGGACGGTACGTCATTGGAGAAGTACGAAACAACCCATTTTTTAACAACGAAGGTCCAAAAATACACATGCCTACGGGGTATTAGTGTTAAATAGGATTGCCTGCATTTAAGTAATATATACTATGTACTAGAACAGACACCGCGAACAAAATCTTTGCGGCAGTGAGGGGCGCTTGGTCGAAGGCCTTATTAAGTTTTTTTCTTTTTTTAGGCACGAACTAGGTAAGCTATTTCTTTTTTTGAACGGCCGCATACGCACGTCTAATTCCCCTGGTGTTGCAGTTGTTCATGGGTGGCGGCAGTCACTTATCATCAGGTGAGCTGGCAAAGGAGACCGCATCCCGTCCCAATCAGTGCAGAGTGCAATTTTGGTTTTTTTAATTTAAAATGAGGGTGCCAAACCAGCATACAGTCCACCTGATGGTAAATGGATACCGTGGCCCCTAGACCTCTACTCGTACATCCATCTCCGATTAAGAATAAAATGCAGAAGCGTTGTCATCCCAGAAGACTAAGACGGAATGCCTTGGTGGGAGCAAAAAAGGTCTCCTGTTCTATACGCTCACCATACGAAAAACATAAACCACACTAAACAATCCCAACACCATTACACTAAAGTAAAATATCAGCATTGAGCTGATATTTTACTTTAGTGTTCTGTAAGCACGATGATTATGACCACGCTGGTCATTCCCTTTTCGAGCCAACCCATTCGTGCTGAAACTACGAGTATATAGTTGTGACATATATAGTGGCTGTATCACGTATAAAATAAAAATATCTATCTATACTCGTAAAATACCTTTATTTATTAAATTTATTAGAACATATAGCTGATGTGAAGAACGATACCTTTATTTATTTTTCACAAGTCATTTCAGGCAGTGTATCAAAATAATAAATTAAATTATTAGTACGTTTAATAAAAATCAACTTAATGATGTGATTCGAAATATTAACTGCATCTAATTTTTCTGTTTTACTTTCAGTTAAAGATTGATCTATGTATCAATTCAGGTGGTTGACTAGATGTTCAAAAACTGAAGTTATAAGTATGTGTATACAAAATCATCCGTCGATGTGTTTCCGCTTCTCCTTTGTATGCTACAAAGGAGAAGCGGAAACACTTTTTTTGTTGTGAAGGCGATTGCTGTAATAAAATAAAACAATAATTGGACTACAGCATCCCCAGGTGATAAAGACTCGGGGGTGGCTGACCGCTATAGCGAAGGCGAAACACGTGTCGTATTATCGTCGACGGTGTGTATTCTCTAGTGTAGTGGTGTTGGGGGTAGTGGTGCTAGGATTTGTGATGACGGGATTGGTGCATGCAATTGAGGGAGTGCGGGAGGTGATCTTCAAACTAGGTAAGGCACATCATTTTATTTTATTGAGTGGATTTGGGCCAAGTAATTCTTACCAACTTTAATACCAAATAAATCGACGAAATTGAAGCGACAGTAGCCTAATGGCAGGGCGCGGACCGCGAACTCAAAGAGGTCGTGGATTCGAATCCGCCATTCGACTACTGGCGTGAACCACTCGTAACACAAGCAATTTAAGCTTACCACGAGTGGTTAAGGAGAATATTAGTAATGTTTATAGCATTGTTTATATTCTTTAAAAAATCTATTTGGTTACTTATTTGACAGATTATTTCATTCGACGATTATCACGCAGAGAAATCCCGAGCAATGCCCGCTCCATAGCTCGATGAGCAACTTTGAGCGTCCTCATACGGCCAGCAGCGAAGGACCACGTCTCAGTTCCATATATCATCACTGGCAACACGCATGGTTGTATAATTTCGTTTTCACGTTTTGAGGTATACCTGACTAGAAGATGTAACGCAATGTTCCGTACGCTGCCCAGCCGAATTGAATCCGTCGATTGACCTCTCGGTCGAAATTGGACTTACCTAGTCGGACTATTTGTCCGAGGTAAACGCACTCATCAACAACTACCGGAACAGGTGTGACATGCACATTAAACATGATCTTTGTTTTGTCCATGTTCATCTTAAGACCTATCCGTTGGGAGGCACTATTGAGGTCATTGAGCATAGTGCTTAGGTCTTCCAGCGATTCTGCCATAAAGACTATATCGTCGGCAAATCGAAGGTTAGTGATGTACTTGCCATTGATATTAATACCGGAACCTTTCAAGTCCAGTAGCTGGAAAACGTCTTCCATTGCAGTGGTGAAGAGTTTCGGGGATATAACGTCACCCTGTCTTACACCTCTCTGCAGTTGGATAAATTTCGTACTCCGGTTCTGTACTCGGATAGCCATCGTAGCCCTACTGTATAAACGTTTCAGCACTTCGATATACCGACAGTCAACTTGGCACCGCTGAAGGGACTGTAGCACCGCCCAAATTTCGGCGGAATCAAAGGCTTTCTCATAGCCCACATACGCCAAGAAATGTAGCAGATTGTACTCTTCAGACTTCTGTACAATTTGCCGAAAGGTAATCCTTAAAAGGGACTTATTAACCCACTTGCCAAGCGTGGCAAATGTGGCGAATATCCCCCCTAAGAGCCAATCTACGTGGGAGGCCTATGTTCATCAGTGGGCTTGTGATAGATAGTTGGATGGAATTTTTCAATTTCATTAAAACCAAACGCATTATACAGAATGTCCCAGAAGTCGACGTCAAGCCGGAATCAGATGATAATTCAGTCAAAGCATATTAGCTAACAGAGAAATATACAAAATAATACTTGCTTTGTATTTTAAAAATTAAATTATATCAAGCATAGGAGTGGGAAAATATATAGGATACAATGTGAAGCATTTCATTGCGATACATTTCATTGCGATACATTAGTATAACAAATGCTTGAGTTGTAACAATGGAACACATTCTAGTAATGCTACTGCCAACCACTCCAGGGTACTACACGCAATGAACGTTCCAGATTATTTGCACGATTCTCGGGAAAATATATCGCGTTTTTCTAGATGTCAGTTTTTACAACTGTAGATACAACTATTTCTTTTTATTGTCTCTTTTCGGATGATTTTAACGTAGTAGAGCCCTGCTGCAGCTATGTTATACTCGTAGTTTCGGGACTAATAGGTCGGCTCAACCGGGGTTGGTCCACGCTTACACTAAAAAACGAGCACACAGTCATCTGATGGTAATTGAGTGCTATAACATCTATCATTGATTAAGAATCAAAATGCAGATAATTATTATAATCCCAGACTAAGATAGTTTTCAATAAAAAGGGTTTCCGTTTCTCTATACTCAACGTACGAAACATTTTTTTTGCTGGTGTTCTGTGAAAACGAGGTACTACTTCGGTCGAACCGTTCGTGCTACAACCATAATATAGCTGCAGCATGGGCATACCACTTGTGAAAGTTGTAATGTTGGATTTTGAAAAATATTCTAACAAATTTTTAGACTTCAAATTTTCAAACTCTGAACTTTGCTCTTCTGCCAGGTGAGGTTTATTACAGAGATTTATACCGAAAGCGTTATAATTTGATTTACCTAGCTTTATATGAAACTAGTTACAAGTTTCTAGGTGTTTGATAATCCCAAAGAGCTTGTTATTCAACTTCTAAATTGTTATGAAAAGAATTTGCTTTGGTAATTTAATAACATAACACAGACAGAAATAACAAAATGACAGAAACTCATACACAATTAGGTAATATATACACTTAATATTGTTATTTTCGCCCACAAAAGTGGCATAAAATATTAATTAAAAGTATAATTTTATTGTAAATAACCGTTAGAAACCTTATTTTTTAGACATGTAAATCCTAAATTTTAACATAATAAACCAAAATAATAGCGCCATCTACTTCATTCTATAGATAAAGCCATTTTATCGAACAAAAATTTATTGAATCTCAAGGTGGTACGTAAAATAGACTAAATTAAACAAGACGTTATAAAATCGAGGATTTTTAAGAAAGGAATTGGATGTAATAGTTTTATTCAATATTTAGTACTTATAATTTTATTTATTTCTTGAATTTGTTTACTGTTTATTTTAACAATTCAATTTATATTAACCGTCCTTAAAGCGCCGCACAAAGCTAAAACCGATACAATAAGAAACTGTATTTTTTTAATTACTAGCAGTGCGTTACTAATATTATCCTTCATTACTACTGGTAAGCTAAAGTTGCTTGTGTTAGGAATTGTTAACGACATTAGTCGAATTAATTCAAATCCTCAACCTTCTGAGTTCGCGGTTCGCACCTTGGCATTTAAGCTACTGTGCTTATTTATTAGTCGCTGTATTGTATTTCATTCTCTCTCAAGCTAAATCCTGTAATTATACGTTTGCCTCTTTCGCGGTTTGCCTCTTTTTGTGGACCTACCACCACATACATACGAAATTACCGTACCGGAATTCCGATTCGGGATTTCGAAGCAGCAAGTCCATATAAAATCAATAACCTGTCACATACCCACGGCCGTTTTTCGTACGGAATTTTGCGGGCAAAACGGGATTCCGTATGTGTGTGGCTGACCCGTTCGGTCCGTATATAGTGTGTGGCGGGTCGCTTTTTCGTTTCATCGAATTTCAAATTACAACGATTCTAAAGAAGTTTTCACTTAAAACAAAATCTGATGCCTTTTTATTAATAGTTATGAATTTTTAATTGTAAAGCGTGATGTTAGCAAGTCGTAAATATCTCTATGTTATAGATTATTATTAGCTACCGAATGAGAAGCGTTTAGTGAAAGCAGACCGAATAACACTCAGCCATTTTATCCAATTCCCTTATGTTTATTTGCGAATTTTATCAGCGGATAAAGTTGCCGTCACGTTTGATAAACGTTTGTTGTAGCACGGACATGTCACAGTACAATTTGCGCATTCATTGTGACGTTGTTGGATTATTCGGTTTTATAAAATTAGGCTGTCAGCAGCGTCAAATATTGCGGCTTAATATTTACTTTAGTTTCTTTCAAAGATTTTCTGACCCTTTATTTTAATTATTATACAGTTGTATATATTTTCTCATACAGTTCCAATTGGCTCAATACGTTTCGTTATTTTGTATGCAGAACACATATTTCTCACATCTATCCTCGGTTAAGAATCGTAATGCAGATGCGTTGTTGCCTCTAAGGACTAAGATGGAATGCCTCGGTTGCAGTAAAACGGGTCTCCGGTTCTTCACAATCACCACACGAAATACAGCAGCAATATTTTACGTTAGTTTTCACCAAAACTGTCTACTTCAATGTAATTTTTCCATGTATTTGGTTATAAACATATCTATTTTAATAATTTTATCCAAATATATGTAATGTTAAATATCCAAAAAAAATTTTAGCTCGTTTTATTTTGTCAATTACTTTATATAATTATTTTAAAAATACTATAAATCATCATGCGCAGACGCCGTTCGATTCAGTAGTTCAGTTCAGTACGCTCCGGGCTCCGGGTAATCCCAACGATAGGACGTATACTTTTTCTCACAGACACCGCGCGATCGCGTTGATACACCGATAGGGCACTATACTTTAACTAGATACCTATAGCACCATCGAACATTTTAAACGATTGAGACTTTTATAAGCGATATTTTTGATAGTAAGTAATTTTGAAATATGTTTATGATAGTAATATTTAAATATTAAATGATGTAATAGTGGCAAATTTTCATTTCATACATATTTTTTAGAAATGAGTAATGAACGTAAGCAATTCGGATCAAGTAAAAATACAAAATCGTTGGCTTTCACCTTTGGCTCCGTGGCGGAGTGACTTGGTAACGAGTTGTAGCGCTGAGCGCCGCGGGTTGGAATCCCACATGGAACAAAAATTTGTATTACCTACAAATAATTGTTCCAGGTATGGATGTCTGTCCTTGTGAAATTAATGTATTTAAACTGCCCCCACGATGTACTTAGGAAAAATTCATAGTGTGGAGATATCGTTATGATTAAACAAAGACATGCCATCAAAAACATAACTTTTAAAATAACCAAGTCTCGCAGTGATGATACGCCCGTGCCGCTGTTCTGCTCGACTTGGCGGGGGCACTACCGTGCCCCCAGATATCTGGCCGTAAACACGAACAATCCGGGTTCGATCCCCGCTAGTGTTGCCAGGTGTCCCGATTTGCGCGGGACGTCCCGATTTTCAAGGGTCTAGTGACACGTCCCGATTCACCCTTGATCGGGACGCCAAATGTCCCGATTTTCAATAACCTTCTTATTCTATATTTTAATCCATAATTTTGACAGCAAAAATGATTACATCTGTTAGATACTACCACATTAAAATATTTTTACTACGACATTGTCTCACTAGTCGAAAAAAACACAAAAGTTTTAAACATAATTATATTAAAATAAGTGATTTGAAAAATTAAGGGACTGAAAAAAAATAGTTCAAAAATATTTTAATTTGCCTAAAATGAAAAAAATCAGTTTTTACGATGTTTGGATGAAAAGTTATTCGTTTATGAGATCAGAACCGAATAATAATTATAAAGCACAAAAGTAAAGTAAAGTTACAGTCACAATTTCTCGCATTACTCGCATACTGTGATATTTACAGTGAGCGTTGACCATCTGAGCTACCACGGCTCTCAATAAAGCACAAAAAGGCTACAAAGAAACCTATATTTTGTAGTCATTGTAGATGTACGGATATGAAAACCAAATCCCCGATTATTTTTACCTCCCGTCCCGAAATTTTACTTGCTAGACTTGGCAACACTAATCCCCGCTGACACTAATGTAATTGTTAGTTTGTTGAATTATGTTTACATTATGAAACAGAATAAAAGTTTATCAAATGATATAAATTTAGTACAATACATATTTTTCAATTAGAACATAATATATTATAATATACTCAATAGGGTGAAAATGTAAAGCCGACTTCAATTTACTAAAAGAATAAAACAATTATGATTTCTTATATTTACGCGAACACTACACATGATTAAAACTACTTTTACGGATTTTATCGCGTTTATTTTTACTTTTAATTACTTTTATTTTTAATTCCCGACGTTTCTGGCGCTTTCCAGCACCCATGGTCACGGGGGAGTCCCCGTTTTCACAATTTTCACATGTTAGCCTCCGATTTCTATACACTATATAAGTAGGGATGGGCCGAATATTCGTTTTATGTTCGGTATTCGGCATATTCGGCACCTTTACCGAATATTCGGCTAATGTCGCCTCTACACGTTGGCCAACACAGTGGCGAATGTAGTGGCGAATATATTGGCCGAGAGTTGGTGACGGCGTCCACAAGTTGGGAGGTCGTTCAGTTTACTTCGGTTCGGCCCAATGTTTTTTTTTTTGCGCCCGAAGCAATTAAAGGGCTACCCTATACGTAGGGAGGCGGAAAATGCATTACGCATACTACGATAGCCGGTCTATCGTGGTTATGAGGGACTCACTGTCCTACCGGGGACCCTAAGTGATACCCTCTAAAAACCGCCTTTGGGGACAGGCAACTGGCTGATTAAGCTGTATTGTGCCTTATCATGAGCGACCCTCTTTTGGGAAAAGAGGGCGCAGGCGGCTGAGAGCCGCTGAGGGAGTGCCTACGAAGGCAAAATAATATTAGTTAATATAATAATAATTAATTTAATTAGATTTGGCCTGAGCCGCCAGGAGGCAGTTCAGGTCGTTTGTCAGTTTATTAGGCGGGTCCGAGAGAGAGTTTCTCGGCCTGCGGACTCGCGAGAGGGGGGTGGGACTGCATAAGTAGCTGCCTCACGAATTAATTGGTTTGGGTGCGACTCTGAGGCTTTGAAGAAGTTCTCAGAGAGTTTTTTGAGAAATTGTTGAATTGTTGGGAGCTCTAGGTCCCGATGAAGGTCGGCATTACGGACGTACCAAGGTGCGTTCGCAGCTCGACGACAGAAAAGGTTTTGAACTATTTGGAGTTCATTAATAATTTTGGGGTTTGCGTGGGCAAAGACGGGGCCCGCGTAGGACATGACTGGTCGTATACAGACCTTATAAAGGGTACGCTTGTTTCGAAGGGACATTTTACTGTGTCTGCCCAACATACTGTTGAGCCTACTCAGATAAAACCGTGCGTGACGGGTGACCCGTTTGACATGGGGCCTAAAAGTGAGCCCTGTGTCTAGAGTGACACCTAAATATTTGGCGGTCGTATGCCAGGAGACAGGGGTCCCTAGCATACGTATTGGAGGGGTGTTTTTAAGACGGCGTCGTTTATAGTCGAAGTGAACGGCGGAGCTCTTCTCCGGGTTCACATCGATGCGCCATTTTTTGAACCAATCTCCTAGGTCATCGACTGACTTTTGGATCTTGTTCCGTATGAGGGGCAGTGAGACGCCTTTGCAGTAGATAGCAGTGTCGTCTGCGAAGAGGTAGAACTGAACACCTTTCGACGGGATGGGAATGTCGTTGGTGAACAGGATGTACAGCAGAGGAGCAAGTACTGAGCCCTGAGGGACACCAGCCTTGATAGTTCGCTGTGAGGATAGCGTGCCTTCGTGTCTAAAACGAAAGGTACGATACTCTAGGTAAGAGGCCACGAGACGTACTAGGCGATCGGGGAGACCTACCTTGTATAGTTTGTAGATAAGGCCTGTATGCCAGACTCTATCGAAAGCTTTAGCTATGTCGAAAAAGACCGCGATGGTCTTATGACGACGAGGATAGAAACCGCTGAGGATATATTCCACAATACGGTGAACTTGTTGGGGGCATGAGTGTTGGGTTCGGAAACCGAATTGGTGGGGAATGATGAGAGGGTCACCGTCTGTGGGGAACAGATAGCGCCTCATCCGTGTTTGGATGACTCTTTCGAAGAGCTTGCCCATTGCCTTGAGGATTAGCTTTATTTATTCTTTACATGCATCATAAATTGGAATAAATACCATTAATAAGAACTTAACTTATTTTAAAATTAAAGGAGTTATAATCGATTATTCTATGTTTTAAAATTAGGTTTTGATTTTAAAGTTTAGCAAAATATGTACTCGCGTTTCTATCAGACATTTGATGTATATAATAAACACCTTATAATTTATTTGGTAATTTAATTATTTTTTGAGAAAGAAAAAAACAATAGCAATAAATATAATTAACACTGACAAAATAATAGGTACAAATTATAATTTAGAACATGAATGAAAAACTCATGATGAGCAAAGTGGCTCAGGACCATGCTTTGCGGCAGTCTGTGGAGGAGGATTTTCAGTAGTGCACTTGTGAACAGCTGTAATGATGATGATGATGATTCGAAATCTTGCACGATTAAATTATAAGAAATCGACGTTTTTTTATAGGATAGGGTGACAAACGAGCACACAGTTCACCTGATGATAAGTGGTTACTGTGGCCCACAGACATCTACATCTATCCTCGATTACGAATCAAAATGCAGATGCGTTGTCACCCCACGGGTGCATTATCTAAGATGAAATGCCATGTTTGCTTTAAAAAAGGTCTCTGGTTCTCTACACTCACTATACGAAACACAGCATCATTAAGCTACTATTTTACGCTGATATTCTGTGAGAGCGTGGTCCTTCCCCGGTCGAGCGGTCTTTTTTCACTTTAAAATTGTTATCGTAATAATCTGATTGTGAAAAAACGTTAATTTTTTTTAATAAATAGCTTATTTATTAAAACAAATATTCAATAATAATTAAATCGCGCTAATTAAAGTAGTAGGAATGTTTAAAGTTGAAATTGGCACTAAAAGGCTGGTAATTGGGGCATCCACCCTACAAAGCGTGAATATAAAATTTTAATCAGATCCGTGTAATCACTCTGGGAGCTTGTAGCAAACTAAACTCGCGGCCAACGTGTGGACGCGGCGACCAAACTCTGCCAACAATCCTTTGATCTTTTGTGAAAAACCGACACCACACGGATCTCGCGCCAACTTGCGGGCCATCGTTCCAATACATACCAATGAAGCCCAAACACCCCGTCTACACGTTGGCCAATGCTATTGGCCACTACATTCGCCACTGTGTTGGCCAACGTGTAGAGGCGCCGTTAGTCAACGTGTAGAGGCGCCGTAAATCACCGAACATTCGGACCGAACATTTTCATAGTGTCCAATGTATTGAAATGTATGAATTGAATAATGCGATGTCTTTTACTGTTGAAAGTAGATTTTATTTATGGGTTAAATCTACTCTTACTTGCTCTAGTCTAGAATGCCTCAAATGCATAAATTTATACATTTATGTTTTTGAGGCACTGTAGATTTATTTCCGATTATAGCAAATAGAAATTTGATAAAATGTTTTTGGAATCAAACAACATTAAACAAGAAATATTACATTACATTAGTACATTTCACTTTACTTTGTTCATCAGTTTCTCTAAAATAAGTCCAAATAGTAAATCTCCTGCAGCTCATTTTTATCATATAATTATCATAATGATTTCTTATATTTACGCTAACATTGCACATTGATTAAAACTACTTTTACGGATTATATCGCATTTAATTTTACTTTTAATTATTTTTATTTTTAATTCCCAACGTTTAGGGTGCTTTAGCACCCATGGTCACGGGGGACTGAGGTGACTGACGTCCCAATGTCATTGTTAAACCCGGAGTACCTTCAGCTTATTACCATAAACAATAATTAAAAAACACCGGGCTTAATAATTACATTGGGACGTCAGTCACCTCAGTCCCCCCCCCCGCATGAAGGTTAAAGAAAAGGAGAACGATCGCCGTAGAAAATAGTGTACCAGAAATATGAACACCATCAGTGAGGCGCTTCGATCACTAAGTGCAGTCAATAAGTCATTTTCAGTCTTTTTTTTTCCGATCAGATGCTCAACCACTTGCACATCTACGCACAATAAAATATTTCTCCATTTTTTTTACGTTTATTTTTGTCAAAAATTATAAAATTACGGAGCATGAAAATTTTCTACGAAAAAATGAAATGAAAATTTGTACATTGTTCAACTAACTTCAACTACTTGTACTCATAAACAGCTAACTTCGCAGTCACTACTCACTGACGTCAGCGCCGCTATGTATTCTACAATTTTCAAGGAAAGGCGGGCTATGCTTTAGTACGTAGTGATCGTTCTCCTGTTCTCTAACGTTCATGGTGACCATGGGTGTTGGAAAGCACCCGAAATGCCATGCTGCAATTATATTAGTAGTATGGTTGTGGCACGAATGGGTCGGCTCGACCGGGGAAGGACCACGCTCTCACAGAATACCAGCGTGAAATAGTAGCTTAATGCTGCTGTATTTCGTATGGTGAGTGTAGAGAACCGGAGACCCTTTTTACTGGAAATGAGGCATTCCATCTCAGTCCTCACGGGTGACAACGCATCTGCATTTTGATTTGTAATGGAAGATAGATGTAGATGTCTATGGGCCGCAGCAACCACTTACCATCAGGTGGACTGTGTGCTCGTTTGTCACCCTATTCTATATATAAAAAAAAAACGTCAGGAATTAAAAATAAAAATAATTAAAAGTAAAATTAAACGCGATATAATCCGTAAAAGTAGGTTTTAATCAATATATAATTATCAATTTTCACTAAGAATAAAACAAACGAAATACTTTTTTTATCACAAGAATAGTCAAAACATAAGCATGTGCTGGCAATTTGCTCAGTACTAGATGATGCAATAACTGTCAGGTGCGGCGTGGGAGCGAGGGGCAGGGTCCGACGTTAATCCGCGCGCTTTACGGTAACAAGTTTCGACATAAATTGGTTGGGTACCGAGGTTATCCCGCCGAATAATGTTTGGCCGAATATTCGGTTCGGTAAAAGTTTTACCGAACATTCGGCCTAATATTCGTATTCGTTGAAATCCATATTCGGCCCAGCCCTATATATAAGCCATTATATGGAAATTATTTATTTATTATTTTAGTTCCAATGGTATCAAAGACAGGTATATAATCAAAGATCAAAGTGATTCGTGCAACTAAAGGCAACTCTTATAGCCTCACGCTCGTCCTGACACGCACACAGAGATAACATTGTAGTGTGCATCAATATTACGCCGTTCCAAAGCGATCGCGTAGATTTCGACTTGGACATATTTGAATATGCACTCTTAAGGGTACTTTTAATTTGGCCCATTTTTTCTATGTGACCAATTTGGTCGACAAACTTTCGCCTAGGACGTCCCTTTCCGACTCTTCAAGTGAAAGCACTTCTGCAACATTTATTTGCTTCGTCAGTCTTTCCTCATTCATTTTTCTACATGATCAAATCACTGAAGCATTACTTTCTTAATCCTGGTCACCGCATCTTCCTGCTAACCACACTCTTTTTTATCACACAGTTTCTCACCCTGTCACTCAGATTCAGTCCTAACATACTCCTTAGCGACCGCACTTTACTGCATTTATTCTACTCTCGTGCTTCTTCTGCCACACCCAACTTTCACTACCATGCGTTAAAGTAGGGACTAATACAGCATTGTGAATTGCCAAACGTGCCTTTTATGATACATTCTGACTTTTCACAATAGAGTGAAGAGCCCCATTTACTTAATTTCCTGTATGAAGTTAAGTTATAATGATAGAAATGCGTATGTGCGTGGATGCATAAGGGCCATCTTTCCATTTCTCGATTTTGAGGTGCGTGAGTGCGTGGGTGCGACCGAATAACCGATAACTAATGGGGAAGAAAGGTTCTCGAGTGGCAGCCTCGTATTGGTAGGCGTAGTGTAGGGCGACCCACTCTAGACGCAGTGACGACCTGGAAACACACGCAGGAAATCGATAGATGCAGGTGGCACAAGACACTGCTGAACATAGACCTATCTTTGATACCTTTATACGAGTGATTTTGCCACAGTTGCCACACTTGGCAGTTTAGCCACAAATATCTAACATTAGTCAATAATCTAAGTTAAAAACTTTACTTCTAAAATTGAATCCGCAAAATCTGACAAACAGTACTGTCAATAAATTTACAAATTAGATTTGGAGCCAGTCAAATTGACAACGTGATAAATTGGGCAGATGTGACGAAGCAAATTACTTGTGTGCACCAGTACAAAACATCTCATGAATATTGCAATGCTATGTACCTGCAGTGCCTACATGTTTTTATCCAAATTCGCAAAAGAAAAAGGTTGTAAATTCGACTGTATTTTGTGTACGCAATAATTTCATTTTAATGATTCTTTTATAATAAATAGGCACTATTTACACTCATTTGCATTTGTAGAAAAAATTCCACCCCTAAGTGTAGAAAAAGAAGGTGATTTTTTTTTAATATAATGCAAATGCATTGCGAAAGATAAAGCAAAATGTCTTGTTCCTTTACAGAGAGCCCAACCTGCCGATCGTAGTAAACACCAAAAAAACTTCCAAAATGTTATTTTCATTACCTGGTTAGTTTCCTATCTTTACTTTTTCAAAGTAATTCTCTCGGTAGATTTTTATGGCTCACACAAAAACAAATCAGATTTTTTTCTAGCATTGATATAACAACCGAACTTTCAGCGCACCTGATAGTAAACGGCTGCTGAGGCTATGGACACCTGCAACCAACTTTGACGGCTCCGTGGCGCAGTGGCTTAGCAATGGGTTGTAGTGCTGCGAGCCGCGGGTTGAAATCCCGCTTGGAACAAGTATTTGAATGTCCTACAAGTAACTGTTCCGGGTCTGGATGTTGATCTTTGTGCAATTTATGTTTGTAAACTGTCTCCACGATATTGAAAAAATATTAACGTTTTAAAAAAAAGAAAAAATTTAAACAAAGAAGGCTACCGATAAGTCGTCACTTCTGAAGACTAAGATGCCTCACAGCCTGTAAATGTACTGGCTCTCTTCACCTTCAGACCGAAACACAGCTGTGCAAACACTGCTCCTTGGCGACACAAACAGACGAGTGTGTAGTACAGACGCAGACAGATTCCTGTTTGAAAAGGAGGTCACCACCTATAGATGTAGTTCTTTTACGTTTTCATCACATTATTATCCATCATCATTGCTATCATCTTTGTTGTTAGATATAGTCCTCCACGATAAATTGCTATAAGGCTCGTTTCTGAACTTGAACGCTTATACAACCGGATACATTAGGTAAAGATCAACAGAACAGACAAGTGTAGTGGTACAGACGCAGACGGACTGCTAGGCAGGAAAGGAGGTCACCACCTATTGTATTAGTTATTTTACGTTGTCACCGCAATATTATTCATCATCATTATTATTATCTTCATGGTGTATATAATATATATATATATATATATATATATATATATATATATATATATATATATATATATATATATATATATATATATATATATATATATATAGTCCTCCACTATAAATTGCTATAAACCTCGTTTCTGAACCTGAACGCTTATACAACCGGATACATTAGGTAAAGATCGACATTTGTGGTAGGTCGCTCCGCCGCGTGGCATCGTACGGCATTTTCATTTCCTGTTATAATCTTTGTTTTAAAATTTCAAATCATCTGTAAATCAATTTAAAATCGAATACAAATCTTTCATTTAAGGTGGATTCGACCAATTTTACACGATTAAAACACGATTAACTATATCAATGAGTTGTGAGTGTGATTTTAACCCCCGACGAAAAAGAGGGATGTTATAAGTTTGACCCCTATGTGTGTCTCTCTGTATGTCTGTGTCACCATTTTTGTATCTCGAGAGCTGAATCCGCGGTAAAATATCAAATTCGCATTCTACTAAATTCGAAAACGCCGGTAGCGCCTCTCAATTGAGCGCGGAATCGATACGAACTGTCGTGAGTGAAGTATGTATTTGGTATTCTCTAGGAAAATTCGAGCTTCGTTTGTCGAGTTTCGTCACAGGCGAAGCGCAAATTCACCTGTCATTTAAAAAGTTGCGCGAGAGCTATCGAGTTGTGTTCGAAGTAGCGCTTAGAACAGGGACGTAGCTACCGCCGTATCAGCCGTATCAAAGATACGGGCCGTCCGGG
The DNA here is from genome assembly GCA_036936625.1 of Parnassius smintheus behrii. Classification (NCBI taxonomy): domain Eukaryota; kingdom Metazoa; phylum Arthropoda; class Insecta; order Lepidoptera; family Papilionidae; genus Parnassius; species Parnassius smintheus. Next base: position 6,381,993 of record JAUPFT010000026.1, read on the forward strand.
CTACAGGGGCCCCTAATGCGTAAAAGCAAAAATTCATAAAAAGTTTACCAACAATCTCACTTAAACTCTTAGGCCGTACTTCCCGAGAAAAAATCATTTCATCAAATGGGTCTTATTTTATGATATGATTTTTACGTGTCTAAAGAGGATCTTATCGATTATTATCGAGATGTATCAAAAAACTACAGAAAATTGGTAAGTGTTCCTCTATATCACAGAGGAACACTTACCAATTTTCTGTGGTGTTTTGATACACCTCGATAACAGAAAATTATAATAAATAAATAAATAATGTATCTAAAGAAATTGAAATCTGCGAGTTCTTAATGGGATTTATAGCAGTATCCGATTGTAGAACAGGACTTCAAACTCTAAATTTATATACCATAAAAAATATGGAATTGATTTGTCCAAATGTAAGAGGGTAGGAGGAGGGGTAGGTAGGGTCCAAGGAATGCCACAAAGCACGGTCCTGAGCCACTTGCATTCATCGACTTCCTGCATGTCTTACCAGGTCGTCACTCCATCTACACTACGCCTACCGATACGAGGCTACCACTAGAGAACCTTTATTCTCCATCCGTTGTCGGTTCTTCGAGCTATATGGCTCGTCCATTGCCACTTTAGCTTACTAACCCGTTGGGCTATGTCGGTCACTCTGCTTCTACTGCGGATATTCTCATTTCTAAGTTTATCACGCAGAGAAACCCCGAGCATAGCCCTCTCCATAGCTCGCTGAGCGACCTTGAGCGTCCTCATACGGCCAGCAGTAAAGAATCACGTCTCAGATCCGTAAGTCATCACTAGCATCACGCACTGGTTGTACTATCTAGTTTACAGGTTTTGAGGTATACCTTACGAGAAGATGTGTCGTAATTTCCCGAACGCTGCCCAGCCGAGTTGAATCCGTCGACTGACCTCTCGGTCGAAGTTGGACCTACCAAGTCGGACTATTTGTCCTAGGTAAACGTACCTACTCGTCAATAACTTTGAGCACAGTGCTCCCAACAACAACCGGCATAGGTGTGACATGTACATCAAACATGATATTTGTATTGTGCATGTTCGTCTTACGACCTATCCGTTGGGAAACACCATTGAGGTCATTGAGCATAGTGCTTAGGTCTACAGCGATTCTACCATAGGTAACTATATCGTCGGCAAATCGAAGGTGAGTGAAGTGCTCTCTACTGATGTTAATACCGGATCCTTACCAGTCCAGTGGCTTGAAAACGTCTTCCGATGCAGCGGTGAAGAGTTTCGGGGATATAAGGTCACCCTGTCTTACACCTCTCTGCAATTGGATAGGTTTCGGACTCTGGTTCTGTACTTGGATAGCCATCGTAGCCGTAGTGTACAAACACTTCAGCAGTTCGATATACTGACAGTCAACTTGGCACCGCTAAAGGGACTACCGCTGCCCAAATTTCAACGGAATCAAAGGCTTTCTCATAGTCCACGTACGCCAGGCAAAATGGCAGATTGTACTCTGCGGTCTTCTGTACAATTTACCGCAGGGTATTTATTTGGTCTATGGTACTGAGCATTTTCGGAAACCGGCTTGTTCGGGAAGCTGGACATCGTCGAGTCTGCGTGCAAAACGATTCGTAATGACTCTCAAAAACAGCACGTAGACGCGGCTCAGAAGAGAAATCGGTGTGTAGTTCTTCAAGAGAGCGTTGCCGCCTTTCTTGAAGAACGAGACAACCGTACTTCTGCTCCACGTTTCCGGTGTAGTGCCACCATTGAGGACGGAATTGAAGAGCTTTCAGAAACTCCGCTATAATTCCATCCTCGCCGGGGACCTTGCCGTTTTTAAGGTGCTGGAGAGGTATTCTAATCTCGCTCAGACGCGATTCTCTATTGAAACGTAATAAAACTGAACCATTTTTGCAAAAATTAATCACTGATGATGAGAGTGGATCACCTACGACAAGATCGCGCAAAAGATTATGGTACAAAGGATAGTCAAGTCCACAGACCGCAACAAAACCCGGATTAACACGCAACAAGGTGATGCTCTGTGTATGGTAGGATGAGAAGAGCGTCGTTTATTATGAGCTTTTACAGTTGGACAAAAACATCGAATCGGATCTCTACTGCCAATAACTAGTAAGACACTCAAGAAATCGAGAAAAAGAACGACCGGAGTTGATCATCAGAAAAGGAGTGATCTTTCATCATGATGTTTCCTGACCTATTAAGTTTGCCGAACAGGACAAGAAAAGTTTATATTTGATTTGAACTGTTTGGTTAGCTTAGTTCCTATGAGTAATAATTGTAATTATTTACTTATAAACAATATATAATTATTTTAATTCAATGCTAGCGGTTTTGGGTCTTTAATTTGGGCTCTCCAACAAATTTCGATACAGGGCCCGTCGAAGGTACGCTACTGCACTAGAATAGGTACTAGGCTTAGAATAAATTTTAACGGTGTAATTTAACGGTTTTATACACATAGTAGTATTATTGCTCATTATATACTATATTTCAAGAAGCATATTCTTTGGATTTATATGAAAGTCGTTGTCATGCTAGCAAATTTCGTGAATTTAGAGTATTTAATAAACATAAAGACTTAATAGAAAATTATCGTTTGTCGGAAGAACTCACTAATAACTTAATGGAAGGTACCTATCAAACATCTTTTGAAAACTCCGCAGTGTCGACGACGTGGATTGTCAGTAAAATTAAAGGTAAGTCTTTTTAAAATACCCATTGGTATTTTACAACATAAATCCACTTTCTTTAAACATAACTGTGTATAAGTGGCTGCCATGAAATTAAACTTTGCATAACTTAGACAAGCGGCTGCAGTTACGACGTCACTGAAAGCAAGTAGTCTCCACCATGCCTACCAATCTACGAGTAAATGAAAGACCATATAATTGACCATATATTTTTCAGGTATTATGTGCACTGTCATTCCTTGGTAGTCGTAGTTACCAAAGAATATGCGACAAAAATATCAACACTCATGTGTCGCAGCCATCAGTCTCCTACTGTGTTCATGAGGTTGTGGAAACACTTAACCATCTGAGTGTTGTCAAAAAATATATTTGATTCCCCCAAAACTTTTAAGAAAGGCTCCATTTAAGGGAAAAGTAAGTACCTACGAGAACAAGAAGAAAGACTTCGCCTTTAAATAGCGCCTTGACGGCACATTTAAATAATATTTTATTTTACCATAAATAAAGTAAAAGTAAAGTTCTATATACGTCCCACTGCTGGGCACAGGCCTCCCCTCATTTCTGAGAGGGTTTTAGGTTCGAAATTTCGAAGACATGTGAAGTTCGCCAACACGCATTGGGGCTGCGTGGCGGACACTTCCTCACCCTAAAACCCTCTCAGAAATGAGGGGAGGCCTGTGCCCAGCAGTGGGACGTATATACTTAAGTATATCTTTTTAAATTTATATATTATTTTGATGGCACGTTTGGCGCAGTAGCCGAATTACCCGAATGCAGCGTCGCGGGTCACGGGTTCGATTCCCGCATGGAGCAAACATTTGTGTGATCCACAGGTTGTTGCTATACAGAAAATACATCCAATGTAGAGTGAAATTTAAAAAAATTACAGATTCTTCACAAATATAATATTCCTGGAGTAATAGGATGTGTTGATGGGACCTACATTACAATGATGAGACCATCACAGAATGAAGAACGTTATTACTGTCGAAAGGGAAACCATGCAAGAAATGTGCAGTTAGGAAGTATACGGAGCTTGTGAAAGTAAAATATAAAAATTGAAAAGACTGGTTTATTTACTAGCACAAAATTTTTGTTTTGTAGATCACTGACGCCGACTTAAATATATTACTCGTTAACGAAACTTACGGCGCTACACACGACAGTTTTCTTTTTAATAATTGTGTGATTCAACCTAAACTTGAAAGTTTAGTTAAAGCTGGTGAAACAGTATATTTGCTAGGTTAACTAAAAGAATCAGTCATATATTTACGTAAAAATAGTATAACTTATAAGAACATACAGTATATAAGAACGTTCCCATAATTTATCTACAACCACCTTACATAAAGATCACGTCGATTAGTTTAAATGCTTAATTGCGTTTGAGTATTGCGTATTGAGTTCATTAAAAATACAACAAACAAAACATTTTATATTGCAGGTGATTCCGGATATGCCCAACGCATTTATCTGATGGTACCGATACCTAACGCTGTAGAAGGATCACCAAAAGAGCACTACAATAAATTACATGCCACAGCACGTAATACTGTGGAGAGAGCGACTGGTAGGATAAAGGGAAGATTTGGGTGTTTATTGGTGCACAGGACGCTCCACTATGATCCTGTAATCGTTGCAAAAATTGTTATAGCTTGTTGTGTGCTACGTAGTATTTGCAACCATGCAAGGCTTTCTGCTCCAGCTATGGGCGAGTATGACCTACAAGACGAAATTCGTTTTCACACATCAATACGTGCACGAGGCTCTAGTGTTGATGGTGTGTCCAGAGAAGCTATTTTGGGGCAATCAAGTCGACATGACTTAGTTAATAAATTATGGCGTGTAAGGAACATAATTCATTAAAACACATTTTTACATAATATTTATTTTTTATTTTTTAATACTTCTGCAACAACTTCAACCCATCCCCAATGACCTGCATTGCTTGGGCTGTAGAGGAGCGGTCCCTTTCTATCTGATTATCCAGATAAGATTGCAATATTGCAAGGCTCTGCCATTGGATTTCAGTCCACCGTTCTTTCACTAGCAGGAACCGCTCGGCTAGACTAGTCAAATGAGACTGTCGCTGTGATGGTGGTGGCAGTGGTCTGTGATGTCTGCCACGACGACTTGAAGTTGCTATAAAGAGACCAAAATCAAATTCAAATCTACATCATCATACTAATAATCTATACTATACTATAGGCTACTTTTTGGCGCAATAACCGACATCACAACATGTAAAAACTTCCTTCAAAAGGGTTAATTTCTAAGTGCCTATCACCCTATGGCAAAACTTTCAACACACATTAAGGTCAAAATCCTTTCCTTTATGTCTGTTAAATCCACAACCTCTGCTCCACCACTAGTCCTATTTTTTCCGAAATGGCATTGCCCCCTTTTTCTTTACAGCACTTTTGTTTGTTGGCCTAATACTAAAACCAATTTAACAAATTTAACACAAAATACCAGCGTCAAATAGAGACGCGGATACCCTTTTTACTAGAAACGAGGCATTCCATCTAAGTCGTCACGAGTGACAACGCATCTGTGTTTTGATTCTTTAACGATGATAGATGTACGAGTAGATGTCTATGGGCCACAGCAACCATTTACCATTCGATGGACTGTGTTCTCGTTTACTATCCTTTTACTATAAAAATAAATTCTATACAGCATGTCTTAGTACCGAATTTAGATTGTGAAATTATTTCATTCTATTTAGTTCTTTGAAGTCAGCTTATATTTTTAATTGCGATAAATTTTATTAGAAATTAAAAAAGAATTATAATTTTAACAACACTAACAAACACTTTGTCAATAAAGGAGATGGGCTAATTCGGGCCTAACGTTACACAAGTGAAATATTTATCAATATTTTTTTAAAGTTTTTTTGTAGTTAGTAATGAAATATTAAGCAGTTTTATCATGGCAAAAGAAATTAAATGTATAATAAGAGTAATACTGATTTTTAAACAACGCTGCCAGATGAAATAGGTTAGTTAATCGATTTTAATACAAAAATAGAGAAAAGACAATAAAAAGTGATTCAGTCTTTTCTTCTTTAGGTAAGTTTAAGAAACTTCTTATTTAAACAATGGTTCCCTCGTGACACCTTAACGTTTCAAAACAGTCGTAAAAATAACTTGACTGAAAAAATTAATAAATCGATTTCACAATCGATTATCAATGTTTTATACAGGCCACAAAGCGGAAATGTCAACGTTAGCTTAAAAACTAAAAACGTCACTCAAATCGTTTGTTACTTTTGTTCACAGAGTACTTTTTTATATAGGGAACTTTAGTTTGGCTTTGAGCTTGCGGTGGTAGTGAATATTTTCTGTTGTTTTTCTGTGCTGTAACAATATTCCCATCTTTAACGACTCTGGCTACGTATAAAGGATTCTGACGGTTTCTTTTCTGATTTTACAAGAATACATGTGCAAAATGATAAATGATTTTCCCCAGCTCACACACAGTAATTTCATAAAAATATCTTTACGTATTTATCAAATTAAGTGGGCTAGGTCCCATTATGGTGAACACATACAAGATGGGAGATATGAAATAGAAGTGTGTCTAGAAACGGACAGCAGCCTACTAAGAGAATTGTCTTTATTCGACCTCTTAATAGCCACCTAGAATGGTACTATCCAACCATTCTAGCTCGGTATTGAGAGGTCGAATAAAATCGAGACATATACTTAAGCTCAAAAACATATTTTACATATATTTTAGTTGACAGTCCTTTTAATGGTAGAAAGATCATCAAACAGTATTATTTAAATTTTTGGTAGGAAAAAGAACTGTAGGTTGCTGTTGTCATGTAATGTCCACGATATGGTACCTAAGCTGGGCAAGGCGTCAAGAGTATTTAATACCGCCTGCACCGTTTTTAAACGATATTTTATTTGTTTATGATGAAGTGGACGATTAATAAATCATTAAAAGAGAAAGTGTTTTTAATTAATCCTCCTTCTGCTTTTTTATAATTACTTCAAACTTCTAGAATTTAGGTGGACGGCGGCGTCTGAATCTTCCATTTGTGAATGTCCTACAATACATAAAATTATGGTGAAGTCAAGTTTACAATAAAGTCTAATAATTATTTTCTTAAAGTGCAATGTGAGAGCTTGGTGTGAGAATAACATTGTATGCATAGCATAAGCAAAATAACCACCTATATTTTTTTTCTACCATGAAGCACTCGTAAACATTTTAGTTTTTTTTTTTAAATGGTATTGATATATAAATAAAATAATACAGTAATCGTTGCTGTAACATCAGGCCCAGCTTTCTATGAACTTTCGCCCGTCTCCTTTAAGGCGTGATTCACTTAAGTCGAAATTCTTACATCAAATGTTATTTTCAGAAAATTGTTAGTGAAAAAAGGCTTAAAAATATTCTCTTGCCATCCTTCGTTCAAACTGCATAAGCAATTTACTTCTAAGTAAAGGTTACTACTTAAATTCCTAACTTACATTATTGGCGTAACTAATCCCTTAGAAATTTTACGCTGCCTTAATTACTAGATTCAGACGGTATTTTTGGTAATTTGTAAAAATTTTAACTCCAAGGGGTTTTCGCGGGAGTATGCCAACTTATTGTCCAAATGCCGAAATTCATACGGTTATAGCGGAACGTCCATTCATAAGTACTGATCCAAATTATATAGACTGATAATGAGGGAGAGCGCAACCCGCCCATCGTAGTAAATACCAAAAAAAAAATCTTAAATGTTTATTTCATTAACTGGTTAAACTAACTAACTCCTACCCTTCCATTTTCAAAGTGTTTCTCTTGGTAGATTTTACGGCTCCCACAAAAACAAATCAGATTCTTTTCTAACATTGTTAAAACAATCGAACATCCAGCCCACCTGATAGTAAACGACTGCTGCAGCCCATGGACACCTGCAACCAACGTTGACGGCTCCGTAGCGCAGTGGCTTAGCAATGGGTTGTAGTGCTGGGAGCCGCGTGTTGGTATCCTGCACGGAACAAGAATTTGTATGACCTACAAATAACTGTTCCGGGTCTGAATGTTGGTTCTTGTGCAATTTACGTTTGTAAATTGCCTCCATGATACAGGAGAAAATCCTAGTGTGTAGTTAACGTTAAAAAAAGAAAAAAAAACTTTGTAGAAAAAGGCTACAGATGAGTTGGAAGTTCTGAAGACTAAGATGCCTCACAGCCTGTAAATGTACTGGCTCTATTCACCTTCAGACCGAAACATAGCTGTGCAAGCACTGCTCCTTGGCGACACAAACACACAAGTGTGTAGTACAAACGCAGACAGACTCCTGTTTGGAAAGGAGGTCACCGCCTATAGATGTAGTTCTTTTACGTTTTCGTCACAATATTATCCATCATCATTGCTATCATCTTTATTGTTAGATATAGTCCTCCAGGATAAATTGCTATAAGGATCGTTTCTGAACTTGAACGCTTCTACAACCAGATACATTAGGTAAAGATCTTCACTACATTCGTGGTTCTCAAGAAGTTTTCACGTCATTAACACTTAAAAAGTTTTCACGGCAAATTATTCACTTAATATTGTAATTTTCAACCACAAAAGCGACATAACATATAAAATAAAAGTATAATGTAATGGTAAATAAAGATGGTATCCTTATTTTTAGACATTTAAAGCCTAAATTTCAATATAATGAATCAAAATATGATTCTTTAAAGTAAAATTGCTTTGTAATAGTACTTATACTTCATTGTATAGATAAATTAATTTTATCGCACAAAAATTGATTGACTCTCAAGGTGATACGTGAAATAGACGCTTTAAAAACTTTATAACAAAAAAATTTACCGCCGAAAAAAATGAAAAGAAAAGAATAATAAACCTTTTTCTTTTACCTTAATAACCAAGCTCTGGAACTAATATAAGTATACATAAGTAATTTAGGGTCGATGCCAAACAAGCAAATTAATTAATTACGGAAAGCGTAATTCGCGGCGCGACACGCCCTTTCGCCGAAAAATGACGAGCGTTCACAAAGTAAACGTCAGCGAGACAGCAACCTGAACAGGTACAGACGTTGTTACGAGTGGTCATGCGGAGCGTATTTTTTTAAATGTTAATGTTTATCATTTAAGATTTCACGTTGCAATGTTAATTTAATTTGGTTATATCTTTAAATTTTAAGGTAATTTAGTGATCTTTGTTCATTTATGGCTTGGCGCCGACTCAAAGTTACTTATTTATACGATCATTAGTTAACCCTTCAATCCCCATAAAATTCCCATGCAGTCGCATGCGCCTGGCAAATCCCGAGCGGTCGCATGCGACCGCACCCACGCACAACAATTTTAACCATTAAAACTTATATTGAGAAACTACTTTTCTATGAAAAAGTTTGGCATTATAAAATCTGTACAAAATTCTCTATCCTGTGGTCTAAGCAAAAGTCAGGTTTTACATCATTACAAAAAGATTTTATAACAAAAGTACGTATTTTGATAACAAAAAAAAACGTAACAAGCAGAAAATCACAATTATTTCTATATATTACTCGAAATTATTTACTTAAAACGATAAATTATATTTACACAAAAACTTTTATAACAATTTTATCATAAACACTATACTAAAACACTAATTAAACACTAGAAAAATCCAAAAATCAACACAACAACATCCAAATGAAAATGGCGTACGTAATGAACGTAGGAGATAAATTAATATCCAAAGTAGTAGTAGAAAAGTAGTCTCTAAAAACAAAGTACTAATGGGTTAAATTGCTGTGGGTGGGTGCGGTCAAATTTGACCTCTAGAATTTTGACGGAATATCTAAGCGGTCATATTTGGACGCTTGGCGTTTGAGTGGTTAACTGCTCGCCTCTGCTTCACGGCAATGTCGCAGATTAGTTGCAATCTTCTAGACTCATCATAGACTAATAGCAATTCCTGGTACTTACAGCTGCGTCGAAATGTTGACTGTACTATCGAATGATGATGTGGCGCGCTGTCGTCGCGTCCTAATTCCTAATTCCTAAGTATTAATTCCTAAGTAATCTGATGTATACAGAACAGCTCTATACTAACACACGGAGTGTTGTAGCTTCCCGGACTGAACACCTTGTCTGGCGGAAGATCTCACCTTTTCCTTCTACGGCCAAACTTTCATACAAATTTTCATATTAAATGACTGACAACACAAGGCAGTTAGTGTAAGTTAAGTGTATTATCGCACAATACAATGAAATAAATATGTCCCACGAAACCCGTTGCATCTTTTAATACTGTTGCTCTCAAGTAATTCGTCAAAGGCTTTATTTAAAGTCACAAGTGCCGTACAGTCAACGGAGTGTGAAATAAGACGCGGAGCCATTCTTGTCGCTGTAAAGTCGAAATGTAAATAACAATAAATTTGTTTTCTTTTTCCTTCAGTAAAGTACGACTTACTTTCATGAATTAATGTGAGTTGAATCTTATTTTATGGAGCGTATAGATAAACAGATATTGCCTGTTATTTCCAACTCAACAAAGCGGTATAATACCCGGCGATAAATATTGCACATCGACCTTTGAAAAGAGACAATGGGCTAGTTTCGGTTTCGTAGAGCGTTATCTCTGTACATACAGACATCTACATCTATCCTCGATTACGAATCAAAATGCAGATGCGTTGTCACTCGTGAGGACTATCATGGAACGTCTCGTTTCCAGTAAAAGGGGTCTCCGGTTCTCTACACTCACCATATATAAACGCAGCAGTATTAAGCTATTATTTTACGCTGGTATTCTGTAATATTATTTAATTCATATTCTGGTATACTACTAATATAACTGTAGCACGGCTCACCACGTAAGCTAATTGATTTCCGCAAAGTAACGCCTGATTCTATTAATTATCTTGATTGCAGTTGCCTATGGGCGTGGCCGAATTCTATTTATTCTTTAGACTGAAATATCTTTGAGTCGTTATCAACATTTTACTAAAACCTTTTCTAAAACATCACGAGCGCGGTTTACAGCCTACTTTTATTTCAGCGCCTGGCGTAATTACGGTCTGTCCTTTTCAGCAGTAACTAATTATTTTACTTGAAAACAGGTAGGAGTTGTAAATTTGTAAGGTTTAAACCTTTTACCATTTAAAGTTAAAATAATTTTACATTCAAATATAGCTTTAGAACCACATTGTGCGAAATTTAGCATTATATGCTTTAATACATGAAAAAATATTCATGTCTGGATTTAATTTCATTAATTGGACTGGTAATAAGAGCACATATAATCGGAAAAAATCATATTCTTTCATTTATTATTAATCTTCTCTAAGAACAAATATGTATAACACAATAATATTCCTCGAAGTCATCTCTTACAGTCTTTTATTTTTATTTAAGAGTCTCCGAAAGGACTACTTATTTGGGCAGCACGACATAATGTTATCAAAAATTGTCTCGTAAACCCGTGACCATTGTTAGTATTTTTCGCATTAATCAGCACGCGTGGTGAGTTAATTTATAATATAGGTAATTAATTTATACATAAAAGGTATAAGAGATAGCACAACTTGACTTAGTACATAAAAGGTACAAGAGATAGCACATCCTACCCTAATGTATGGCTGAAGCATGAAAATTATTCCATATTCAATTTAGAGTATACAGATACTCCCACACCACATTTTTGTTATGCATGAAAAGAACTACAGTATTGCATTAGGTTACTTGTGTCATGATAGTTGTTAGTTTAAATAAATAAATATCTGCACCGTGGCCCTACTACGTAAAAAAGGCAAAATCTGTGAAAGTTTTAAAAACAAAAATTGCTAACACAACTTCATCAGGCGCTACATGAAAAAAAACAAGTTCGTACTTCTTCTTGACGAGCCGTTAAAAGTATAGTTCATTTCAAATAGCATGGCAGGATTGTACTTGAAGCGGTCATTAGGCGATAACAAAAGAAGTGGTATTTACAACCGATACCTGGGAAGACCTTATCCTGACGTGGTATTTTTGTGGCAGCAAACAAGTTTTGATGCTTTTGTTAAATAAACGATGACATTGTTGTCAAAAATTCAGTCGTCTTGTAACTTCGTTATTACACAGACGTACAAATTAACATGTTTCCACCATGGGAAATATCAAATAGTGCATATACAAGTGATGAAAATAGTGTTCAGCGTAGAAAAAGACATTTAAGTTCAGACGCTCAAAACATAGTTTTGAGTGTTTACAATAAGCTTTTGAAACGCATGGGTGATAAGGGAGTGATCAAAAAGACATCGGAATTAACAAACGTGCCTATAAGAACTGTTTGTAGAATAGTGTCAGCAGGATCTAATCATCTTCCTCGTAAACGGACCAAGATAAGTTTTAAAAGAATTGATAATTTTACAGAGGAACATGTGAGAAGGACTATTTACAATTTTTACCTCAACAATGAGATTCCAACGTTACGTGAGATTTATCAATCATTGATGAGAAGTGAAGCTGGTTTTGAATATTCAGAAACTACACTCTGGAGACTATTAAAAAAACTTGGATTCAAGTATGGAAAATTAGATGAAAGAAGAACTGTAATGGAAAGTCCCCGACTTTTATTACTAAGGGAAAAATTTATTAATGAAATACGTTTACGAAGGTCGGCAGGAAAAAATATAATATATTTAGACGAAACGTGGTTTGACACTCACGATACTCTAAAAAAGGGGTACACAGACAATTCACCAAGTTGTACAACTAAAGCTCCATGTTCTAGGGGTAAACGTTTAATAATATTACACGCAGGCGGTGAACAGGGCTGGATACCAGGGGCTTTACTGATCTCTAGCAAACATTTGAAAAGCTCTAGTGCAGACTAACATGAAGATATGGATTCTGGATTATTCGAGAAATGGTTCACTGATCAGCTTTTGCCTAATATTCCCAGCAGCAGTGTGATTGTTATGGATAACGCATCATACCACAGCCGACAAATAGAAAAAATTCCCAGCACAAACACTAGGAAAAGTGACATAATAAGTTTTTTAAGAAGTCATAACATTTCTGTGCCAGAGAAATCAACAATTAAAAGTTTGTTGGAAGTCATCAAAAACAATTATTTTGAAAAAAAAATATGTGGTCGATGAATTAGCACAAGAGGCTGGTCATGAGTCAAACGTTACGCCTACAATAGGGGAAAATGTAATCCAAAGTGTACGAAACGTAATAAATTCTACAAATCCCATTTTTTGGAAGAATGTTTGTGACCATGCCATAAGAGTGGAAAACGAATTTTCGAGGGATCGGATACAACCATTTATAATAAATACGTGTCGGACACAGATACCGATGAATGTTCTTCAGAGTGATTGATTAAACAAAATTTTAACAAGTTGTTATAAGTATTTAAAATTAAAGTAATAAAGGTTTTTTATCTACAATTTAATTTGTTTTAATGTTCAAGTACCAAAATTCATCATTCCAGCTATACTGGTTCAGTATTATCAACAGATGCTTAACTTCAAGTGTTAAAGCAATAAAATAATCACACAACAATAGATTAACATTACAGCTGTAATTGCTAAGTCTCAAGTGAAATCCTGCCATCCTATTTGAAATGAACTATACACTGATGTATATGGATAATTCCCACCATAGGGAGGACTTGCCTGAATTATCACATTTGCAAGATTATAAGGTTAGATTAACTTTATTCCTTCATTCATTACTAGTCTATAAACAGTCCACTACTGAACATAGGTCTCCCCAGAGATCGCCTCATAGGGGGAATTTTGCCATAGTTGCCATGCTTGGCAGGCGAGTTGGCAACTGCAGTATTTTTTATAGCTGTTAGTAGGAGAACTGTCCTGCCCATTACCTGGTTTGTTTCCCTCTGTCGCCTTTTATAAAACACGGGACGATATGAAGTAGTGGATATTCTTTCTCAGTAAAGAAAAAATTTATAGCCTGTACATGTTCCACAGCTGTGAAGAGGCTTCCTGTCATTTCTGAGGGGTTTTTTAGGCTAAGGAAGTATCGGATGCTTTGTTTAAATAAGTCTTAGGCTTGCAAGTATCTTCACGATATTTTTCTTCACCGTCGAACACGTGCTGAATAAGCACTTAAAAATGCATGTAACAATTTTATTCATGCTAGCGGGGATCGAAACCGCATTACTAGTATGTGAAATTCTACAAACGCTTGGCATCTGAGCTGCCATCGCTCTACCAAACAGGTGTCAATTGGCTACAATGCCCTCAACGTTCAGGGGAACTGTGTGATTATTTGTTACCCTTAATTCCCCATTCGTTTTAAAACACAACATACCTGAAGCGTGACTCTACCACGTACAAACCACGTACAAACAACTCTCTGAGAACTTCTTCAAAGCCTCAGAGTCGCACTCCAACCATTTTATTTGTGAGGCAGCTACTTATGCAGCCCCACCCCCCTCTCGCTATTGAGTCCGCAGGCCGAGAAACTCTCACTCGGACCCGCCTAATAAACTGTCAAACGACCTGAACTACCTCCTGGCGGTTCAGGCCAACTCTAATTAAATTAAATTATTCATTCATAATTAATTTGCCTTCGTAGGCACTCCCTCAGCGGCTCGTAGCCGCCTGCGCCCTCTTTTCCCAAAAGAGGGTCGCTCCGATACGGCACAATAAAGCTTAATCAGCCAGTTGCCAGTCCCTAAAGGCGGTTTTTAGATGGTATCACTTAGGTTCCCCGGTAGGATGTGAGTCCCTCATAACCACGATAGACCGGCTATCGTGGTATGCGTAATGCATTTTCCGCCTCCCTACGTATAGGGTAGCCTTTTAATTGCTTCGGGCGCAAAAAAAAACCACGCTAAAAGTTATTTGCGAATGCGTTGCTTTGTGTTCAGATTCACACTGTAGCAACAATTTTGGGGTTTCGTGGCTAAACTTGTTGTAATTGTTGAGATACGCACATCTCTGTCAGTTAATTTAAACCTTATTTGGAATTTGTTTAGGTAAGAAGAAAGGAGAGAAAGAAACGTCTTTATTTGAAGCTACATGATACATAACTGCACCATCTGCAGTAACGAAATAATTGTTGAGCTTAGGGTATTATTTGGGTGCCGGTATTATCTTACCCGTTTATTTATATTTTGTATTATATGAATAACCGTTTTTAAAAGTTTCGACTGTCTGTCTGTCTGTCGGACTTATCTTCAAAATGGCTGAACCGATAGTGATGAAATTTTTGAAAAGATAGAGACCAATGCCAGGAGTGATCTCGGCTATAGTTTATCCAAAAAAATGAGACGTTTTTTTGTGAAATCAAAAAATGTATAGAATCGGTTGTTAATGATTATCATCTAAAATCTAAATGATAAGAAATATCATTGAGAGACTTGAGTACTACTGAACTGAAACGGGGCGGGTAGCTAGTGTTACAAATAAATTAGGAGAACAGAATAGTTCTTACCCGGTGGCACTACGAATGAGGTCACAGGCTTCTATTAACATATTTCATTTTGGTTTTTCTTTTCGTTACCTCTGCATCGGTGACCCTAGAATACCAGTGTGTTGGCGCTTTGACAAATTGCATGTGTGCCGTACTGCGCCGTTTCAGAAATTAACTTATAAAGTCGTTTTTAGTAGGTATGTCTATAGCTCAAAGTTTTTATATAGAAATACAGGGTTGTGTATTAGTAGTAACGGTAACCTATTTTTGACGGAGTGGTGCAGTGGCTTGAGTCACAGTGCCTGGGGCCGCGGGTTCGAATCGCTTACGGAACAAGTCTTCGTGTGGCCTGCAAATAACTGAACCGGGTCTGGATGTTTGTGCTTGTGAAGCTTATGTATGTAAATTGCCATGACACAGAAGAAAATCCTAGTGTGTAGGTTACGGTTTAAACAAAGAAAAAGAAACGGTAACCTATTCTTTAGTTGAAAGTAAACTGTGGTAGAACGATGAGCCCGCGCTCAATCGCGTCGGCACTAATTAAATTTATAATTGCAATTATTGAGTATTAACATTTTAAGTGATATCCGCAGTAGAACCAGAGAAATCAACATAACTTAACGGATTAGTAAGCTGAGGTGGCAATGGCTCGCCCGTGTAACTCGAACAACCGACAACCGATGGAGAAAAAAGGTTATAAGCGAATTGTAGCGCGGTTTCCCGTTAGACCAAGCCCTACGGCCATATTCAAAAAATCTATATATGCAGGTGGTCCAGGACCATGCTTTGCGGAATTCATTGGGGGAGGCCTATTTTCAGCAGGGATGTATAGATGATAGTAATGAATGATTTTTTATAGGAGAGGGGGCAAACGAGCATGCGGCTCACATGATGTTAAGTGACTACTGTTGCCCATGAACAATTTAAAGGCTTTGTAGAAAATTACGTGGTATGATTGTATGATGAAGCTTCGATTGATTGCATCAAAAAACTAGTTCTGCGATAAATAAAAAGGTAAAGCTCTATTAAACTTAAAAAAAACGTTAAATTGTACATCCTAGTGTTCTCATTTATGTGATAAGGTTATTATACTGGGTGGGGATTAGGTTATCACATTTTATAGCGCAGCAGTAAATGCAAGTTGATATACGTCTGTTGAAATAATAAAATAAACAATAATATAAAAAATAAAAAGTGCATTTTTCAAACAAAATAAATAGCTTAAAATATTACACGAAATAAATCATCCTGGATAATATGAGTTTATTGACCTGAAGTGACCTGTAAAAACGGCAACGGCGCAGCGATACCTACACTTGCCCGTGGATACGTCTTTTCATTTAATGTGATATCTTCATCGTCACTTTGTATATTGGAATAAAATAACTTATATAAAGTAAAAGCCGCATTTAAATAATTAAAATAAATCAAATAATTATACATTCTGAAGTATGAGCTAAGTAGTAGTGTGTGTATTGAAACGCTAAGCCACTAAAAACGTAAAACCACTAAAGTCGCTTCCCGCCCGCCGTCTGTACGCTTATATCTTTTGAACTACCCGACGGCTTTCGACGCGGATTTCATCACTGGACAGAGAATCACTAAGAAGAAGGTTTATATGTATAATTACATATATATATATATATATATATATATATATATATATATATATATATATATATATATATATATATATATATATATATATGTATATATCATTTTTCTGTCAGTGTGTATGTGGCTGAACTCCTAAGCGGCTGGACAATTTGAGTTTGTGATTAAATTAATGGTTTAGTACCCGGTAGGTGACGCTGTTGTCAAGATCTAGAAATCACCCGAGCGAAGCCGGGCCGGTATAAACAGGCATAGCTTTCTTATAAATCCTCTAAGCTTTTTACCCTTTTGAGTGGACTTAGGGACAACACAATCTCAATCTAGCTTTAATAGTTACATTGAGAGCTTCATCCCCTATTTGGCACCCTCAGGGAATAAATTTATATAGGACCATCCCTGAAGTACAAAAAATTTAATAATAAAATAACTTCAAAACAAGTCTACAATTGACGGAGAAATTGGTGAATATACAAAAAATAAATTACAGACAGTAGAACATAGAACCTCCTCCTTTTTTGAAGTCTGCTAAAATGTAAAATTCTCAGGATCTTTTGATATTAATATAAATGGCCAGTATATACGGCCCCCGCCCACGATACACTTTAATTTGTCTTCAACTCTTTATCCATCCCACACATCCCAAAATACATCCTAATTTATTTTAATTCTAAACTCACCATTACCAGAACCTAATAAAACTACGCAACCCTATATTAAAATATTTTACGCAAGTAAACAGCGAGAAAAATCTGCTAATTGATGCTATTAATCATCCGGACAAATGAAAATTGATAACGCCATTTTTCCCTACGCTGCTTTAACAATTTCGCATTCGAGGCTATACAGATTCTAATGATAATGGTTAAAAGATGGATGCATTGAAACAGATGCAGAGAAAATGTAATTAATTTTATTTTATTTTAACCCATAAGCCCCCACACAAATTCACTGTGCAAAGTGGGTGTCGATGCAGTGACCACTCAAACATAAACCTAATTCACACTCACTTATTCTAGGTAACACGACTATTTTCTGTCTAAGAGTCCGTCTGGGTATATACCATTGTTTAAGCTATTTCAGCCGTAAAACCGCTGTGTTCCGGTCTCAGGTGTACGGGGAGCCAGTATAATTAAGTACTGTGAGGCAAGTCGTTTAGACCTCAGAAGTAACATTTCATCCATTGCCTATGTTTGAAGTTGGCTGCAGATGTCCAGAGGCTGCAGTAACCAATTACCATCAGGTGGACTGTTAATTCGTTTCTCACTGTTACGACTTGAATGTTTTGCAAAGTGTTTCGTGGGTGACTTTGGGAACCAGAGAACAACCAGCCAAGGGCTGGCCAATACGATGATCCCAACCGGTAAGTAAACGAAAATAGCTTTAGAACTGGATTAATAAAAACTGGTAAATAAGACTGGAGTACTCCTCGTGGTTATGGTGAAGTCTAAATATTTATGCTGAAGTTCTAGTGTATACACAGACAGTATACTGCACTTCGAATGTTTATGGACACGAGCAATTGCACGATAGTCTTACAACTTTAATCATTGAGTATTTTTAAACGAGCGGTAACGAACACTGTTTATGCGTACGCAGCCATCTTGCTTTTTATTTTACTTGGCGATATGTGGTGCACCATTCTTGAGTAGTGCGTATATATGGAAGGCGGGAGGATAGAAAATACTCAGGAAAAGGATATTACATCGTGACTGCTCCGAAGCCACAACACTCATTTTAATAATTTTATAAAAATTCCATCAAGTAGACTTAAGGCTCGTATGATACGTATTTAATTGAAATTCGTTTAAATTCATATTCACAAGTCAAAGATGGTAAAACGACAAATTAGTTTTTTTATAAGTAGAATAAGGGAGACAAACTAGCGCCCCATCCACCTGATGGTAAGAGGAAGCTGTGACCCAAAGACATCTATATTTACCCTCGATTAAGAATCAAAACGCAGATGCGTCGCCACACCTGAGGACTAAGATGTAATGCCTCGTTTCCAGTAAAAAAGGGTCTCCGGTTCTCTATATTCACCGTACGAAAGAAAACAGCCTTTAGCTGCTATAGCTACCTTCTATTACCAAATAACAGTGCATACTCTGCTGTTCTCCGTTATGAAAGGTAAGTGAGTGAGTGTTCTCCAGGTTGTGAGCCATTTTATCATATTCTTCAGGGATGAAATGTTTTCCACCGATCATTGGGTGAAAGGTTAGCCCATTTGTCGCTATCATCATGTTAAAAATATATATTTCTATCGAAGTCAAAGTCGATCTAAATCTTAGCCATTATAATATAATTGACATCAAAGCGAATTTTATTAATAGCCATCAGTTTTAAATATAGTGTAAGAAGTTATTTTCATTAAAGGAGAGCAATGGTAGACATTAACTGTCAAAATTCAATACTTGATATTTTGGTATGCTCATTTTCCACTTCCAGTTTAAAAGTGAGGCTGATGCCTTTACAACTTTTGTAAGTCAGTAAGGCATTCGGGAAGGCGATAGAAGCAGGGGGCTCCCCACTGTGCCCGAGTTTTGGGGAATTCTTTGAGGGATGAATAATGATGATGATGATAGAAGAAAATGATGCTTATTTATGTATCAGTAGATATTTTAACCCATATTCTATATGTATTTAAATATCTTCTTACGTATTACGTTCGTAAACACGAACTTACATTTAGGGCGATTTTATATGATCTTGAACGTTAAACTCTGACAGTACGTGTGATTGATGGGCTTAATTTATGAAGCACGTGCTTTTAGACACGTAGCACTAATTGCTGGAAATTCTACTGCAAGTTACTTGGAATTAATAAACAATTTCCACCCACATTGATAAATCGTTTAGTAGCTTCCAACGTTCTGTCAAAAGATGTGTCAAATATATTATGTTTCGCTGTGTGGTATAAATGTTAGAGTCCAAGTCTTGTCAATTAGTCTTGTCAAACCTTTTGTGAAAACGTGTAACTCCATTTATTTATAATTATTTATTGGTTATTCTTGTAAATACATCCATTTTGTTAGTACACTTAAAAACTCGGAGTTGGTAAATTAACATAAGTTATTATTTTATGTTATTAATTGTTAAACATACTGAGCCTGGAACCCATATGCACAATGTTCCAGTGCCTTATCACAGGTCAACCTTGCCTTTCGTATATGAAACCTAGGAGGCCGTTGAAGCTATCTCGGACTTGGTGCATCAAAGAGGCTATTCTTTTCTGAATATTACTAAAAAGCTGTCCTCGCATGACAAATAAACGTGGTGTGCTGCAAAAACGTAGTAGCCCCAACATCTTGAATCCAATCTTGTACTGAATTCGTAGCGTATTGAGAGTTCACTTGGTCCCAGGTGTAGAATGACTGACAGTAAGCTTTGAATAATGTTATCTTAACTTCATTCGTACACCTAGCAAACCATTTCGTAATACCTCTTTACGTGCTAGAGCCATGCTGCAGCAATATTAGTAGTATAGTTGCAGTATGAATGGATCGGCTCGACCGGGGAAGGATCACGCTTCCACAGAATACCAGCGTAATATAACAGCCCAACGCTGCTGTGTTTTGTTTGGCATGTGTAGAGAATCGAAGACACTTTACTGGAAAAGTGGCATTCCATCTTAGTCCTTACGGGCGGGTCCTCAACACATCTGCATTTTTATACTTATTCGAGGATAAATGTAAATGTTTATGTATTACCACTTACAATCAGGTGGACTGTGTGCTCGCTTGTTACCCTTAGCCTATAAAAGAAATCTAGCTTGGTGACAGGCTGCAGTGTCCTTCCCACAATAAAAAAGGATTTAATGATAGGTCCACAGAAAGTTTAGTACTTTTTTACTTTTTGTACTTTGCCAGTATCAAGTTATAAGAAATTAACCCATTTAAACAATAAACACAATTTAAACCTTCCCTTCCAAGTGGCCACGAAACTGCACTTTATTCCATATGTCGACGCCGAGGATTCCGACGCTAACTGAGGCAGCACACGGCATGGGTGGAAATGCATCTGTAGTCCTTTTTGAATGTAGCTGCAGGAGTCTGTAGACTGCAGTAACCACTTACCATCAGGTCGACTGTAAGTTTGTCGGTGACTTCGATTTGATTTATCATAAAACAGCAATGAAAAATAGTATAAATGAAAATTTAAACTTGAAAGTTCTATTAAATACAAAGGAACGTTGAATAAAATTTGAAAAGGCCACACTCTGGTAGCACAATGCACAGTAATCTTCAGCTCGCATTGTCTCAACGCGTGCGAGTATTCACCGTATATCTTTTGTTACAACGTTTTCTCTTTATTATTACAAAAGATACGAAACTTTATATATAAAAGTGTTACGGCAGATAATTTGTTTTGTTATTATTTTATAAAACACATTAGGAGGGCAGGAGGCAGGGGTTCTGCCCTTTAAGGTAGGTGGTGCGACAGT
The DNA here is from genome assembly GCA_036936625.1 of Parnassius smintheus behrii. Taxonomy (NCBI): domain Eukaryota; kingdom Metazoa; phylum Arthropoda; class Insecta; order Lepidoptera; family Papilionidae; genus Parnassius; species Parnassius smintheus. The sequence goes on from JAUPFT010000026.1 coordinate 6,403,127, forward strand.
TTAAATGTACAGTTTATTAACAACGGTTTATTAAATTTTAATGTTAATCTAGATTTAAATATTATTGTGTGTTTTACAATATTTCTATCAAATCACAGAGGACTTGCTTTTTTTATAACAGTGTATACATAGTTAATTGTTCAGACGAACACTTGCAGAAGAAAATTTTGTTAATGCTGCCCTGTGATTTAAACTCAACACATTGATTTGAATAAACATTTTAAACGACTTTAAAACCTTAAAAATAACTTTTTTCGAAAAGTAAAAGCTGATTTCAAAGAGTTAAAAAGAATAAAATAATGTAACATTCTGAAGTCGGTGCTAAGCCGTAGTGTTGAGTAGAATTAAAGCCCCGACTCAATATCTTATTCAGTAAGTGACTTTATAACCTGTTAATTTCGACTGTGTACCTTATTTCTCTGAACTCTTATCTAAAGTTCATGAAAACTGTACAGAAAAGTAGCCCGAATACTTTGATGAAAGGTCACTGTCAAAAGGTATTTGGTACAAGACGATACAACATTGTCTTTCCCACTTCCCTTGGTTTGAAGGCTGCAATATGGGAAGGCAAGAAATTATTACAGCAATGTGGCTTCGTTCTGGACATGTACCATTAAACAAATTTGCGTTTGTAATGAGAAAAGTGAATTCACCAAATTGTGACAAATGTGGAGTTGTGGAAGATGTTATTCATATTATGATGGAATGTGAACGGAACGTAGCATATAGAAAGCAATTAGGTTTTGTTGGATATAATAGTATCCTAGCTTTTCCATTGTCGGATAAGGCTAGGAAACTTTATAAACTTGTATTGTTAGGTACTAAGAACAGGTAATCTTTTATTATTGTTTACGTGAATGTAACATTGTCTGATTATGTGTTTGCTAGTGTACCTATGAGGGTGACTTGATCTAGTAGATCTAACCCTCTATAATAAATAAATTAAAAAAAAACCTGTTAAATAAAAAATATCTTCAAAATTTGATCCACTAGCAAAGATATTGCGTAACGTACATACAAAAAAACTACATATGGGCGAATTTTGAACCTTTTCATTTTTTGAAGTCTATAATAAGTACCGCCTTACGAGTGGAAGTAACAGGCAATATCTGTTTATCCATACGCTTCATAAAATAAGAATCAACACACATTAATTAATGAAAGCAATTCATAATTTACTGTAGGAAAAAGACATCAAATTTATTGTTATTTGCGTCCCGACTTTACAGCGACATGAATGGCTCCGCGACTTATTTTACATGCTGTCTAATTACTTGGGAGCCAAAGTTTTAAACGTTGTGACGGGTTTTGTGGGACATATTTATTTTAGTTGTATTGTGTGATAATCCGTAAACAGTACAATACACTTAGCTTACACTTACTGCCTTGTAGTAATTTAATATGAAAATATGTAAGAAATTTTAGCCGTCGAAGGAAAAGCTGATATCTCCCGCCGGGCAAGGTGTGAACATGCGTCAGTAGATCGCTAAAAGGAAGATGTACGTTTCAGGCTTTAACGTAGTCAAGATAGTAGTGAGTTCCGACGCGCCTTGACTATTTTTATACTTGACTATTTTATGTACAATCTCTGCAAACTTTAGGTAAAAATAAACATTAAATAAGTTATATGATCATTAAATAATAATAAATAGACATTAAATAAGTTGTCCCATGTTGCTCTGGACATATACTGGATGATTTTTTTAACCGGTTGGATAAAAAAGGTGTAACAGGTGAACAGAGTAAAAGCCTATGGCACTGATATCTTTCACTTCTTATTTTAGTTTACATTAACGTAGTATGAAATTGATCTATCAGTAAATACTGCTAATTCCATACTTGTGTAAGACATTAAAAAAAGTAGGTATATGACATCTGTTTTACTTTGCTCAGCATGTTGTAAAAGGCAACTCACGATTGTGAAAGCAATGATATACTAATAGACTTCAAAACTGTTAAAACAGCTATAGCTGGCTCGGTCAATATGCCACACAGTTGTATTATTAATTATGATAATTACTGTTTTTATACAAATACAAAAAATTTGATTATCTAAACTAAACTTCAAATCACGTTGTACACATAAAATAATAACAGTGTTGTCTTATAATGATTTCTTAAATTTTCGCGAACACTACTCATTGAATAAAACTAAATTTACGGATTTTATCGCGTTTATTTCACTACTTTTACTTATTTTTAATTCCCGACGTTTCGGGTGCTTTACAGCAACCATGGTACTGTAAAGCACCCGAAACGTCGGGAATTAAAAATAAGTAAAAGTAGTGAAATAAACGCGATAAAATCCGTAAATTTAGTTTTATTCAATGAGTGTTGTCTTAGTTACCCACATTAAACAAAATCTATGTTAGATTGTCGAATATACCGTTTGCGGTTCACAAAACAAAGAACTGGTCTTCACATCAAATCAAATTAAAGTAAATGAAAATATAGGTAAATAACTTTCTTTTTTTAAAGATTTTTTTATTGAAGAAAAATTGTACGAAAAAGGTTATTATAACATAAATAACTACATAATGAAAATAACCCGTGGGAATGAGGTGATCGCCCCCATGCTGATTCTATAAAAATTCATACAAAAATTGTAACAAAATAAATTTATTGTAAATTTAAAAATATGTTTAAAAAGTCCCGCTGGTTTTCTTGCTAGTTCTTCCCAGGACAGAGGTTTTCTTGCGAACCAGTGGTAAATTAAAAAATTGACTTTCATTAAGTATTATAGGTACAATAATATATATTGAATAAAAATAATTCATTTCATTTCATCCGCTCGTAGTTGATCATATTCGACTAAAGAAGTTATGGCTAAGATCGTAACTTAGTTCACAATGTACTAAGGCCGCAGAGCCCGTCTAGTAGTATACACAGAAGTCTTTGATCAAAAGCCATATTTTTTGCCGGCCAAGCCTGGTCCGAATAGTTCGCTGCTCTTTAGACTTTGCATACCCCCTCTAGGCCAACAATCGTGACGCTATGTATGTATGGAAGTTATACGAATAAAAAGATAGTTCTAAATTAAATATGGAAAATATGTTTTATCTCAATTTTTAAAACCTAGAATAGTTTGAAACTCAATTTTGCAGTCGAGTGAGTGCATGTCATCTGTCTACCGCTGTAACTTAAATAATTGGTAAGTATATCCTGCGATATATGTTGCTACATGATATATTTACATTTGGATTTAGATGTCAGATACTATAAAGTAGTGGAAAGAGGTTGTACAAACATTTTCTTCGAATGACATGCGTACGTGCGTGCACGTTCAAAGTTATAAAAGTACTTTAAATTTTTACTATATTATTATATTAAGTGTCTACTTGTTACACCATTGTATCACTATCTTTCTTTTAAATTGTATTAGTAATAATAAATTGTGATAGCCATACTAAAAATTATCCATACACAGCTTCTGCCCTCGCACGATGGCCAATCATTGGTAAAGTAAGTATTTCAATTCCCTTTGTCATCGCTCACTACACCCACGAGATGATATGGGGTTGTGGATATTAATTACGCTACCACGACCCAGCGTATATTTTTATAATACGCTAGTGGATACTGTATAAGAAGATCTTCGAAAACCACAGAAGAAAATTGTGAGCCGCAATATTTGAGCCCGTTATTAATCTTGTACAGGAAACAAAAAATGTATAACATGGCAACATTTAAAATATTGGTATAGATTAATTGTTTGCATTTCGTTTATAATAGCATTTTTGTATCTCAATGGCATGTTGATTATTGCAATCATTGCGTTTACTCGTTGTGAATATTTTCACCATGTATTTATCAATCAACTAGTGACTTGCTTGTTTGACTGGATAAGATCTATTCATGTGGCCTTATTTGGATTTAAGATAGTCAAAAACCATAAATTTATCTTTTTTTTTTCAAAAACTATTTTTAAGTTTTTTGGATTGAATATAGTCTAGACCCCTCCTGGTGTTGCTCTTTATTTGTTTGTAAAGTTTCATCACAATCGGATAGCCCTGGAAGAAAGACGTATAGGCGAACAGACAAAGACAGATATACAGAGAGACAGACAGACAGAGAGACAGACAGAGCTACATATAGACAGAGATACATACAGATAGAGCTACATACAGACAGAGCTACATACAGACAGAGCCACATACAGACAGAGATACATACAGACAGAGATACATACAGACAGAGCTACATACAGACAGAGCTACATACAGACAGAGATATAGGCAAAGAAGAGAAATAGACAGATAAATAGACAGTGACACAGACAGAAAGATACTGAGACACACTGAAAGGCACAGACAATGAGACAGACATACAGAGACACAAGCAGAGAGGCAGACAGTGAGACAGAGAGAGAGAGAGAGAGAAAGAGAGAGAGAGACAGACCGAGAGACGGATGGACTGTGAGACAGGCAGACAGAGAGACAGACAGACAGAGAGACAGACAGACAAACAGAAAGACAGACAGAGATATAGACAGAGAGACAGATACAAACAGACAAAGAGAGAGAGAGAGAGAGACAGTGAGAAAGACAGACAATTTGTGTTGGCGCGACTACTCACGCCGTCTAGCGACGCACCGGAACACCAAACTTTTATCTACGAATCAGAGCTCGTCATTGTTGGCATCCAATCACAGCACGTCGTGCAATTAGTTATAAGATCTGTCTGTTTAAATTTTGATGATTACCTGATACACACTGTTAGCAATAAGACGACTTAAATATAACCAACAAACGTTCAATAAATCAATCATTGAAGAGCACCTGCCTCCCGTTCCTGTACATAAAGTGGTCCTATCGAGCCGAATAAGGAGTTCAAGCTTGAAATCTCCGGAGATTCGTCGCATCAAAATACGAAGAGGAGATTCACGTATCGAGCGAAGAGCTGCAACGTTAAGGCATCGACAGACAGGAGTGGCAGGTTTGAACTTCCCGTCCGTTTCCCCATCTCATCCCTCGATAGGTGTTGATTTCGTGCTGATATTCCATTTCCAGTGCTTAAGTGGCGGTACCTACCTGCGCAACGGCACCCACCTTGGTTCGCACGCATCTACAAATTGGCAACTGTAAGTACTCTTGATTTCCTTAATTCCCAAAATGAGTGAGCCTAAATTGTCAGATTTAATTAAGAAAAGAGGAGTTTTAAAAGGTCGATTAACTCTGTTTGAAAATTATGTTAAAAAGTTCACTTTACCCTTGACTGAACAACAGTCATTAGAATTAAATTTACGTGTCGAGAGTACTTCGAGTTTGATAGAGATGTATAGTGAAATACAGACTAAAATTGAAGAAGAGGTAGCGGAAGATCTCAATCTTGTAAAACAGCTGGAAGAGAGAGATCGTTTCGAAAATCAATTTTATTGTGCTGTAGCTTCTGCAAAACTTTTATTGAGAAAGGAAGTAGCTGACAAGTCTAGTGTTTCAACATGTAAGCCGATAGGCATAAAGTTACCCGATATTAAAATACCTTCCTTTGACGGTTCATACGATTGCTGGCTAGAGTTTAAAAATTCTTACGTTAGTATGATTCATGATCGCGATGATTTAGGTCCTGTTCAAAAATTTCAGTATTTAAAATCGTCATTGTCCGGTACCGCGGCACACGTCATAGGTGCATTAGAATTTACGGCTCACAACTACTCTCACGCATGGGAGCTATTAGAGAATAGATTTAATAATCCGCGACTATTGGTTCATAATCATGTGAAGGCATTATTTAAAATTCCATCGTTAAATAAAGAGTCCGCTTCCCAGATTAAGAACTTAATAGATATTGTTTTGAGAAATTTGCGTGCCCTTAAAACGTTAGGTGAACCAACAGATTCATGGGACACTTTAATCATTTACATGGTCGTTTCCAAATTAGATCAGGCCACTGAACGCGAATGGGAAGATTTTCAAGGTACAGCTAGTTCTTTAATTGAATCAAGGTCAGCTTTGAAACTGGATGACTTACTTAAATTTCTTAAGGACCGCGCCGACGTTTTAGAAATGATAAAAGTGAACCATAACAAATCCCAAGAGAACAAAGGCGGCGAACAAACGTGCTCTAAGAAACAATATACACATACTCATGTTGCTACGAACGTTACTAACAATAACAATAAGGGTAATACGAAACTAAAACAAAGCCGCGTGTGTGTGATGTGTCATGGTAATCACGCGATTTATTCCTGTTCAAGGTTTCTTAATTCGTCTATCCAAGAAAGGAATAAGATAGTTAAAATGCATCAGCTGTGCATCAATTGTTTACGCGCAACCCACCCACTTGACGAATGCAAGTTTGGGCCATGTAGGTTGTGTGATAAAAGGCACAACAGTTTTCTTCACATTGATGGGCAGGTAGACGGCGCATCACAGGTGAGCGGGTCGAGTGCATCAGCACAGCCGGTCACCGCTAACGTCTCCACTGTCTCGTCATCATTACACGTTACGGCTAACCACTCAGAATCGCAAAACAGTAATCAGGAATATTCGTTATTACCCAACGTTTTGCTGTCCACAGCGTTAGTGGACACAGCAGATTGTAATAACAAATATCACACTGTACGCATTCTGCTTGATAATGGTAGTCAACATTGTTTCATAAAGAAATCGTTATGTGAAACATTAAATGCACCGTTAATACAGTCCACTTATCACGTTGCTGGGGTAGGTCAAACAATTTCGCAGTCCACCCACATTTGTAAAATAAAATTACGTTCAAGATTAAATTCGTTTTGTATGAACATTGATTGTTTAGTGTTGCCGTGCATTACAAATCAATTACCCACATTTAGTGTCGATGTAAATAATATGAGTTTACCTGATAATATTCAACTTGCGGACCGAACTTTCACTCACCGTCAGACATCGATATACTGATAGGCGCGGATAAGTTCTGGGAAATATTGTGTGATGGCAAAATTAAGTTGATTAAAGGACCTTATTTACAAAATACAAAATTGGGTTGGATAATGTCGGGACCTTTACATAATAACCCAATTCCCGTTAAGAGTGTGCAATGTAATTTCTCCCAAACAATTGACACACAGTTGAAATTGTTTTGGGAACTCGAAGAGATAAACAATAACGTTAATAAAAACATCAGTGCTGACGAACGTGCGTGCGAAGACATTTTTGTCAAAACGACAAAACGTATGGAAGATGGTAGGTTTTCCGTTCGCATTCCTTTAAAGGAATCAGCTGATGTGCTCGGAGACAGTTACACAGCGGCTGAAAAACGTTTGTTGTCGTTAGAACGAAAATTCGCTCGTTCGCCACAATTTAGGGAAAAATACGTAGATTTTATGGGGGAATATGAAAGGCTCGGTCATATGAGTTGCGTTGAAACTTATGAGTCACCCCACTATTTTTTGCCGCATCACGGCGTTATTAATGAAAGTAGCAGTACGACTAAACTGCGCACTGTTTTAGATGCAAGCGCAGCGACGTCGTCCGGTAAGTCGTTGAACGATATTCAACATATTGGTCCACCACTTCAGAATGACATTTTTAGCATTTTATTACGCTTTAGGCAATATAAATACGTGGGTTGTGCGGACGTTGAGAAAATGTTTCGGAATTTTCTTGTACAACCAGATCAACGAGATTTACAATTGATATTATGGCGTAAACTTCCGTCGGAACCAGTACGTGTATATCGCCTAAACTCCGTGACGTATGGCACTGCGTCTGCGCCATACCTTAGTATGAGATGTTTACGCCAGCTTGCGCTGGTATGTAAGGATCAGCAGGTTGCGAGAGTAATCCGAGAGGATTTTTTCGTTGATGACGTCATCCTAGGTGACAATGATTTAAATAGCTTACTCGATACCTGTGAGAAGTTACGAAATACTTTAAACTCGGCTTGTTTACCGTTGCGTAAGTGGTTGTTTAACGTTGATATCAGTGACCACGACATATCTAAAGACTTGTCATTAGGCGAACATTGCCAAACTAAGACTTTAGGAGTGGGTTGGTATAATAAAAGTGATGAACTTCATTTTACCACACGAGTAGTTAGACCGAATTTACTAAATAAACGTACAATGTTGTCGATAATCGCACAAATATACGATCCTCTGGGAATTTTAACACCGGCTGTCGTAGTAGCTAAAATATTGATGCAAAAAGTGTGGTTGTGCAAGATAAATTGGGATGATCCCGTTCCCAGTGATGTTGCTTTATCCTGGGAAAAATTTATTGACACACTTCAATATTTGCATAACCCACGTATTCCGCGTCATGTTAAGAGTGCACACACACAGTTTGTAGAATTACATGTATTCACGGACGCGTCGCAGACTGTGTATGGTGCATGCGCATATATTCGCACCTACTCTGATGACTCATCGGTGACTATTAGATTATTGTGTGCAAAGAGTAAAGTTGCACCAACTAAACCAGTCAGCATACCCCGACTAGAACTGTGCGGGGCTTTAATAGGCGCACGATTATATAGGAAAATTATCGAGTCATTGCGTGTTAATTTCCACAAAATTTACTTTTGGACAGACTCAACTATTGTCCTTGGATGGCTACGTATGTCACCACATTCGTTAAAAACATTCGTTCAAAATAGAATAGTGGAGATTAATGAAATAACAAGTAATGCGTTATGGTTACATGTAGGAACCAAAAATAACCCAACGGATCTGGTCACGCGCGGTCTTAGTCTTGATGTACTCATTGACAGTAATCTGTGGTGGAGCGGACCTGAGTTCTTAAAAAATTCAGAGTCAGCATGGTCACAGCAATCTTCGACTACACACTCCGACTTACCAAAACTAAAATCACAAACGACAACGTTTAAGATTTGTGATGTAACAAAGAATAAAATTATTAATTTTGAAAGGTTTCGTTCTTATCAGCGTATCGTGCGCGCCGGCGCCTACCTGTTGCGATACATACATAACTTACGCACACCAAAGAAAGATCGTACACAGGGGACGTTATCAGTAGATGAATTGAATGACTCATTACAGACGTTAGCGCGTCTTGCTCAACGCGAATCGTTTCCGATGGAATATGATAAGTTAAAACGTAACTTACCCTTAAAAAACTTCAGGTTCGATTTCTAGGCTTAATATATTTCTAGATGAAAGGGATATAATTAGAGTAGGTGGCCGTCTTAGTAACTCGCCTGACTTTAATTACGACAAGAAGCACCCGATACTTTTATCAAGTAAACACAACTTCACACAATTGTTGTTTCAACATCAACACAATGAGCTTTTTCATGCTGGTCCCCAGCTGCTATTGGCGTGCGTGAGAATTGGTGGCCGTTAGGGGGTAAAAACCTAGCTAGAAAGGTTGTCCACCAATGTGTCCGCTGCACTCGAATGAAAGGTAAAATCCTAACGCCAATCATGGGCAACCTTCCGTCTGAACGAATAAAACCTGGTTTCCCATTCATTCGATGTAGAGTGGATTATGCGGGTCCCATAAACGTACTGAATCGCAAAGGAAGGGGAGCTAAATTGGAAAAGGGTTATATTTGCATATTCGTTTATTTTGTTACCCGGGCCATTCATCTAGAACTTGTCAGTATGTTAGCTGCTCAAGAATTTATATTAGCACTTAAAAGATTTATCTCACGACGAGGTAAACCAGCTCAAATTTTCTCAGATAACGGTAGAACTTTCATTGGAGCCATGAAAGAGATTAACAAAATGTTAGAGCGAAATTCAAAGCAAATAATTGATAAATTTTCAACCGACAATATTGAATTTAAATTTATTCCCCCTTATGCTCCTCATTTTGGGGGATTGTGGGAAGCAGGAGTAAAATCCTGTAAGTTCCACCTTAAGCGTATCGTGGGTACCGCTAACTTGACGTACGAAGAGTTCAGCACTGTGTTGGCACATATCGAAGCAGTCCTAAACTCCCGTCCTATAAGTCCTATGTCCTCAGATCCACATGATCTTCGTCCACTAAGCCCAGCTCATTTCCTCATCGGCCGGCCACTCACTGCACCAGCCTGCAGAGACCTCACCGAAGCACGGTCTCACAGCTTGACACGGTTTCAAAGAGTGGAACAAATAAAACAGCACTTATGGAAACGCTGGTCACAAGAGTATGTTGCTGAACTTCAGACAAGAACGAAGTGGAAGGCGAACAGTCAAGACATAGCATTAAACACGCTTGTCGTTATTAAGGAGGACAATTTACCACCCCTTAAATGGCGTATGGGCAGATTTACCCATATTTTCCCCGGAAAGGACGGCGTGTCGCGTGTCGCCACCATCCAAACTGCTACTGGTCCTGTACAACGAGCGTTCTCGAAAATCTGCCCTCTGCCTGTATCATCAGCAGAGTACGACAACATGAATGCAGCCTGCGGCATCTCCAATCAAGCGGCAACGTAGATACATCATTGGAAGCTGGAGCTTCCAAGGCGGCCGGCATGTTGGCGCGACTACTCACGCCGTCTAGCGACGCACCGGAACACCAAACTTTTATCTACGAATCAGAGCTCGTCATTGTTGGCAACCAATCACAGCACGTCGTGCAATTAGTTATAAGATCTGTCTGTTTAAATTTTGATGATTACCTGATACACACTGTTAGCAATAAGACGACTTAAATATAACCAACAAACGTTCAATAAATCAATCATTGAAGAGCACCTGCCTCCCGTTCCTGTACAATTTGTTTTAAAATTGTTATTTATATCTTAATAGCATTCAGATAATCTCAAGCTCAATCGCTCTAAGGGATTATTTGCATGTCTATTAAGACCCCAGTTACTTTAATCTTATTTATATGTTAATTTATTAAGTACGTAGTACATATTATCTTTGAATTTCATTTCCCCAAAAGTGTATTCTTATAAAACCGAATCATCCAACAACGTCACAGTGAATGCGCAAATTGTACTGTGATATGTCGCTGCGACAACAGACGTTTATTAAACTCGACGGTAACTTTCTCCGCTAATAAAATTCGCAAATGTACGCAAGGGAATTAAATAAAATGGCTGCGCGTGTTATTTGCGTGTTAACTCTCACTGACAATTTCCAGTCAATAGTTTATAATAAGCTTAAAACATAGAGATATTGCACACCTCCAACGCGATGCGGAGAGGTTAGGCCCTACTGTCGAATTCTTTAAATCACTTGCTTCGCTCAAATTCAGTCGTGCTTACTATTTTAGAGATTAGAGAAGCACATAATTAGAAAGAGAGGATAATAATGAACAAGCCTGATGTTCTTTTTTAATTCAAAAATATATGTTATTATAAAAAAGTCCGATAAAAACTACATTGTGGATAATCTATGTTTCATAAATTCTCTGTATATAAGATGTCTCGAGAACTACTTTGCAAAATGACCTAAGTTTTTTTCTATTAGCTTAAGAATCATGCAGAGCTGATTCCTTTCAATAATCACTTCTGTGTTGTACACTTTTAGACTTTCTATTTTTTTCTCTTCCATTCTATTCCACTTTTTTATTTTAAAGAAAAAAAAATAAAGAAATATACTTTGTCATAAAAATACATAACTACGAGTATAATTAAAAGGCATAATTTTTTTAATGAATACTACTTTAGAATCGTAGTGATTTGAAACTCGGTGAAACAAAAAAGTGACACTAATAAGAGATGAATATATACTAGTACAATCTATGGGATTAAGCCTAAGAGAGAATGAGATAGAATACAGCATAGCAAGCGACAGTAGCCTAATGGCAGGGTGCGGACAGCGAACTCAAAAGGTTGTGTGTTCGAATCGGCAATTCGAGTACTGTCGTGAACAACTCCCAACACAATTATTTTTAGATTAAATACCAGGAGTGATAAGGGAGAATATTAGTAATGCATTGCTAGTGTTTTCTATCATCTCGGTCTCCTATTTGTGCGGTTCTTTAAAGATGGTGAATATAAATTTTAAATGTTGAAATAAACAGTTAAAAAATAACAAATTTAATAAACAAATAAAATTAACCATAATATTGAATAAAATTATCACATCCAATCCACTCCCTAAAATTCACGATTTTATAACTTCGGCCCTATTTTTAACCGAAGGAAAAAAGGAGGAGGATTTTAGTTCCAAATTGGTCCCATATAAATTTGGAAATAAATTCTATCCTATGGTGGAAAAATAGATGTGATTTATTGTTTACTCACAGATTTTAATGATGAGTTGTGTATTACAACATTACATAATACCTCACGATGAATGAGCTTTAAGACCTGTCATTCTCTTGTGTGTAGACCTCTCAGTCTCTGCTTTCCGCTAAAGCTCGATCATCGTGAGATTTGTGTAATGCCTTATTTGGCTCTAGATCAGATAAAGCAATACCCTCAAGTGTTTTTACATTACTCAGTGTCAAATATGCCTGCCCTTTGGCAAACACTATATTTTTATAATATTTCTGAGGTCGATTCGATTACAGATTTAAACAAATAATATTTAAAGTATGATTATATAACAGTTAAAAGCTAAAGTAAGATAAGTAGCTAATTTAAAAGTAATCAGAAATTAAGCATGTAGTAATTATTAGATTATAGCCACAAAAAATTATAAAATAAAAACTTTTTAACAAAAAAATTAAACTGTCGAAAAAACTGCAGAGCAAAAAAATAATATACCTTTTTCTTTTACCCTAATAACTAAGTTCCTTAACTAATGTAAGTATACCTAAGTAATTTTGAGTCGGCGCCAAGCAATCAATGAACAAAGATCACTAAATTACCTTTAATTTAAAGAAATAACCAAATTAAATTAACATTGCAACGTGATATCTTCAATGATAAACATTAACATTTCAAAAAATACGCTCCGCATGACCACACGTGTGTACCCGTTCGGGATGCTGTCTCACTGACATTAACTTCGTGACCGCTCGGAGAAGGGGCGCCGACTATAAATTACTTAGGTATACTTACATTAGTTTAAGAACTTAGTTATTAAGGTTAATTAAAACTCAAAATAATTACAAAAATATATACTTAAGTATTCTTTCTCTTACTATTTCTTTTCATAATGATTTCTTAAATTTACGCTAACACTACACATTGAATAAAACTAAATTTACGGATTTTATGGCGTTTATTTAACTGATTTACTTATTTTTAATTCGCGAAGTTTCAGGTGCTTTACAGCACCCGTGGTCACAGGGGGATGTTTGACGTCCCAATGTCATAGTTAACCCGGCTACCTTCAGTTTTTGAATATTAATTTTCGGTCCGATCTACGCAAAACGAGCTTACAGTATCTTGAAGTATTTCAGTGATATGAATGCTTGGGTTTTGATTTATTTTGTTAATTATATGATCCCAAGCCGATGGCAGTACCCATCCATCTTTTCTATTGAAATTAGGATGTTCTTTAATTTCAATAGCCTCGCGTATCATCCTAAGTAGGAATCAGTGTTATTTTGCGAAGGTTCGTGGTTTATCAAATTTGAAGTAATATAGTGGGGACGATCTTGAACATGTTCACGGACTGCAGACTTCCCGGAGCGTCGGTGCTTCACGTCAGCTATATGTTCTTTCACACAGGTTTTTATCGATCTTTTTGTTTGACCTATATAAGAGAGACCACATTCACAATCTAACTTGTACACTCCTGCATCTTGTAGAGGGATATTACACTTGACTTCTTCGGCGGCTTGTAGTATGTTTTAATGGAAGCTCGCTTCAAAATGTAGCTAACCTTGTCTGTGACTCCTCTGAGATATGGTAGTACAGCAGGTACACGCTCGACTGTGGCCGGCTTCACTCGGTCACTGTGACGTAGGCGCGGGACCTGAAGCTTGTTGTCTTGCAATACTTGCTTGACGTGCTGAAGCTCGGCGGCCAGATGTTTTCTGTCACAGATCCCTCGTGCTCTCTGTAACAAAGATTTGCCCACGGTAGCTGACTGTGAAGGATGATGTTGAGATTCACCATTTAAATATCGGTTGGTATGGGTCTTTTTCCTATACACAGTGTGACCAATAGTGTTATTAGGATTTCGAATGACTAAAACATCTAGGAAAGTTAAAGAAGTATTTGCCTCTAACTCCATTGTGAATTGTATTTTAGAGTTTATAGAGTTAAGGTGGTCAAAAATGCAGTTACTTTGTCAGATTTAAATCGCAGACAATGTCAGACTTAAATTTGGTTAAATTTAAGAAAGTGTCGTCTACGTACCGCTTGTAGAATCTTGGATTTACAGGAGCAGTAAGAAGAGCTATCTCCTCGAAATCCTCCATGAATATGTCGGCGACTATGGGAGATACAGGTGAGCCCATCGCCACACCATCTACTTGCTTGTAGAACTCTTCCTTCCACAATAGATAGTTAGATGTAAGGCAGTGTTTGAGTTATACTGCATATTCAGCAGGCATGTTATTATCCTTTAGCTTCCTAGTCACACTTGAGATGCAGTCTTCAATAGGTAGGCATGAGAATAGTGACTGAACATCAAAACTGACCATAGTTTCATTGTCAGCGAGATGTAGGTCTTTTATCTTACTAACAAAATGGTATGAATCCTTTTTTGTGTGGTCTGGTACGTCCTCTCAATGGTGACAGTATTTGCCAAGTGTTCTGCCAGCTTATAAGTTGGTGAATCGATCTGGCTCACTATGGGACGTAATGGAGCGTTTGGTTTGTGTATCTTCGGTAATCCATACAACCTCGGTGGTTTGGTACATGATGGCATAAGCGAATTCACGTCGAGATTTAATTTTTCGGAGTATTTCTTTATTAAATCGCCAGTTGCTTTAAGCGTGTTAGTTGTGGGGTCTGTTTCGACCTTTTTGTGTGTACTTTGGTCCGATAAAAGTTGTTGTATTTTAAAATTATATTTCCACGTATACATTATTATCCTAGCGTTTCCTTTATCCGCGCGAAGAATCGTGAGCTCTAGTCTGTTCCGTAAGTTAATCAACGCTGTAAATTCTTCTTTAGGAAGGTATGGTTTCAGAACTGCACTACAACGTAACAAGGACGTATATCCTCCAAATCTTCCTTACCGATATTACTCTTAAACAGACAATCCTCAACACTGCAGATAATTTCTTCGTACGGGATTTTTCGAAGTTCATTCCCTTTCATAATACCTTTATTGTCGATTCGTCCAGTGCATGTTTTGACAGATTATAGACCGCGCGTTGTTTACTGTTTGCGTCTGTGGTCAACGGTTGTGTTACATTCTGACGTTGACTTAGATGGTTGGCATTTGATTTGATCGTTAATTTTTGGTATTTTTCTATTTGTTTATTTTTGCATTCATTGTATTTCGGTGTTTCTCGTTTGTTTAAAGTTTCGATGCAATTATTAAAATCAAATGTCGTTAAAACTGTTTTCAGTTAACTGGACAAATTGTCTATGGTGCTGTTTATGGAATATAGATCGAAACGTTTCTGCTGAATCACCGTTCGTAACAACTTTTTACTTGCCTGTTTTTCTTTTCAGTCTTTTCGGCGGTTAAATTATTTTGTTAAAAAGTTTTTATATCGTTTATTTTACGTACCACCTTGTGGGTCACTCAATTTTTATTCGGTAAGATTACTTTATCTATATAATGAAGTACAGGCATTATTACAAAGCAATTTTACTCTAAAGAAAATGTTATTTTGGTTCAATATGATGAAATTTTGGCTTTAAATGTCTAAAACTAAGGATTCTTAATTCGGATTTCGGAATTTATTTACTATTAAATTGTACTTTTGTTTGATATTTTATGCCGCTTTTGTGGTTGAAAATTACAATATTAAGCGAATAACTTGCCGTGAAAACTTTTTAAGTGTTAATGACGTGAAAACTTCTTGAGAATCGTTGTGATTTGAAATTCAATGAAACGAAAAAACGACACTAAAGAGATACAAATATATACATCTATAGGATTTAGTCTGCGAGAGAATGAGATAGAATACTGTATTCGTATAATCGTGTTTAGGCTACCTAGCGTTTATTTCACGTAGCAACTTAGGGGCTCGAATTTTGTTAATACATTAACATACCAATATCTCATATTTCAAAAAAAAAACGTGAAACTGCAAACGGTAAACTTAGTAGGTTTCCTTATGAGAGGGTCTAAATACACCGCTGTGTTTAACGACTGGAAAATTGGAGGCTGGAAAGTAGTACTTAATTATACTGCCGCAGCTGTACTAGATTCGGTCCGTTCATATTTTCTGTGTTATATACGCTGCAAAGTTTGAAATGTCTAGTTATTTCGGTTAAGTTTATTTTGTATAAGTAGGTGATTGTCTGAATATTCAGGAAATTATTCAAATCCACGTAGCAGAGCCATGCTGCAGCTATATTATGGTTGTAGCACGAATAGGTTGCCTCGACCGAGGTAGTACTATGCTCTCACAGATTACCGCTAAATAATAACCGCTAAATAATGTTGCTGTGTTTCGTATGGTCGGTGTAGAGAACCAGAGACCCTTTCTACTGGAAATGAGGCATTTCATCTCGGTCCTCAGGGATTACAATGCATTTGCATTTCGACAGCATTGACCTATATCACTCATAGATATCTACATATTTCCTCAAATAAAAATAAAATTGCATATTCATAATCATTTAAAATTTTAATAACCTCCTAAACAAGGAAGCTGATGATCTTCAAACGGCTGAACCGATTTCGATAAAACTTTTATAACAACCACCACTAGAAAACGTTTTTAAATTAAAAAAACAAAACAAATTAAAATCAGTTCAACCATTGAAGAGCGACGGTGACACAGACAGACACACAGACAGACAGAGAGACATACAAAGCTGTCAAACTTATAACATCCCTCTTTTTTGTCAGGGGTTAAAAACTGACTGTTTAATGTGATTACCACAATAGTTGTATAATGTTAAGGAGGGATCTAAGTACACGTCTGCTCGTCACAATTTTCAGCAAACGATGCGAGAAATGTATTATGTAATTAGAGTAATGCGGTTGGTAAGATATCAAACATTCTCGCCACATTTTGGATAACAAAATTATATAAATTTGCATTGACACTTACTTTGAGCCCTCATTAGTACTTAAATGCCTCGTTGGACTATTGTTCATAAGCGCAACTGAGTCAAGCCAAAACTAGATGTATGGTCTTTGTATCAAGAAATTCTCAGTAGCTGTCTGAAATCAGGTAGTTGGCGGCAATACCCCCTTGCATCGAAGTCGTGGTCCTGCGTCTGATCTGGTGGGTGAATAGAGAGTGTCTCTGTGAAATAACGGCATTTTTATTTTAATTTCTAATCAAGGATAAAAGTAGTTACTATGAAGATTATTGTCCTCACTTGCTTAGCGATAGGCGACCGCGAGATGTTTGAACGATCGAAAGAATCGCAATCGGTGCAAAATTAGAATCGAATAAAAACTGTTTGTTTTTACAATCAAAACTGTTTAAATAAAAAATTCGAAAATATAAGTCTACTCATTACAAAGAGTTAAGCCTGCGATACGAGATTGCACTTAAAATTTATAAATATTTACCTACATACGCATCACCGAGTGCAGCGAGCGAAAGGTTTTAATTATTAAAGAGGTAGTCGATGGTTAAGTATGCAACACACTACATAAAGTTTAAAAATGTTTATGTCATGTTTGCTATAATACTTCGGTTCTACACCTTTCTACATGAAGGAAATAATATGAAGATATTTAACATGACAGCTGTTGTAGACACTATAATACTGATAAAACTAGTGAATATGATACTTTTACATCGTCCTATAATAGACCAATATTTATTTCTCGGATTGTTTAATTTGTTCATCTTTCACTTTGCTAATAGCGTATTGTTATTCCAAGCGGAAATATGTATACTATAGATTGCACGGAAAAATGATACGCGGCTTCACTCGAGATTTAAATCGTGGAATAGCTTGTCTCTAATATACGTATAGTTAATCGTGTACCTTTTAATCAAAAATTGTTCAAACTCACCCTAAATGGAAGATTTGTATTCGATTTTAAATTAATTAACTTTATTAGCTTAATAACAGGAAATGAAGGTATCACCTTAGGATCGAGAAACAGCCTCGCACCGGCCGTTGCCCGGTGGAGCGAACTTTTTTTTTTATAGGATAGGGTGACAAACGAGCACACAGTCCACCTGATGGTAAGTGGTTGCTGTGGCCCATAGACATCTACATCTATCCTCGATTACGAATCAAAATGCAGATGCGTTGTCACCCGTGAGGACTAAGATGGAATGCCTCGTTTCCAGTAAAAAGGGTCTCTGGTTCTCTACACTCACCATGCGAAATACAGCAGCATTAAGCTACTATTTCACGCTGGTATTCTGTGAGAGCGTGGTCTTTCCCAGGTCGAGCCGAGCCATTCGTGCTACAACTATACTACTAATATAACTGCAGCATGGCTCTACCACGTTCGAACTTCCCCTAAATGTAGGGACGACCTATATCTAACGTATCTGGTAAACTGGTTGTATGAGCGTTAAAGTTCAGCAACGGGTTTTATAGCAATTTATCGTGGAGGACTATATTTCTAACAATGAAGATCATAATAATGATGATGAATAATATTGTTGTGTGGTGTCAACGTAAAAGAACTACTTCAATAGGTGGAGACTTCCTTTCCTGCCTAGCAGTCTGTCTGTAGTTGTGTTTCTGTCGCCAAGGAGAAGCGCTTACACAGCTGTGTTTCGGTCTGAAGGTGAAGAGAGCCAGTACATTCACAGGCTGTGAGGCATCTTATTCATCAGAAGTCACAACTTATCTGTCTTCTTTATTTGAAGTTTATTTTTATATTTAAAACGATACAATAGGATATTCTCCTGTATCGTGGAGGCAGCTTACAAACATAAATTGTCCTACATCCAGACCCGGAAAAATTATTTGTAGGTCATACAAAGGTGCGGGATTCGAACCCGCGGCTCCCAGCGCTACAACTCATAGCTAAGTCACTGCACCATGGAACCATCAAAGTTCGTTGCAAGTGTCTATGGGCGCAGTAGCCGTTGACTATCAGGTGGGCTGAAAGTTCGTTCGTTTAATCAATGTTAGAAAAAAATCTCATTGGTTTTGTTGGGAGCGTTAAAAATCTACCAAAAGAAATACTTTAAAAATGTAAAGATAGGAGACTAAATATTTCATTAAATCAACATTAAACAATTTTTTTTTGTTTACTACGATGGTCAGGTTGGGCTGTCCCTCATTATTAGTCTATGAAGTTAGGATCGGAAAAATCCCTAGGGATTTAGATTTTTAGAAAATGCCAAAACTACCCTCTGAATGTAGTATAATCGAGACAACGTATAATTTTAGGTTTTTAGGTTACGGCAATACTGCGCGGAATGCTTTTAAGAAGAAGTTAAGAATTTAAGTAGAAGTCTTTACCCAGAAGTAGATTACTTATGCATTTTGCACGAAGGATAGCGAAAGTATATTATTGTTTTTTTTCACTAAATTTTTCTGAAAACTTGACGTAAGCTAATCACGCCCTAAACTTATTGAAAAAGAGTTCGATGTCCATCAGTGCTGTTAAAATTGTTAAATTTTAATTTTAATTTCTAAAAAAAACTTGTAATACCTAAATAGTAAAAACCGACTTCTAATAACTTTTTCTTTAAAAAAAAATTTCCTCACACTAGGATTTTCTCCTGTATCGTGGGGGCTGTTTACATACACAAATTACACAAGGACAAACATCCAGAGCCGAAACAATTATTTGTAAGCTATACAAATACTTGTTCTGTTCGGGATTCGAACCCGCGGTCCTTGGCGCTGCAACCCAAATAGTAAGTCACTACGCCACGGAGCTAAAAACACTGAAACAATTTCACAATTTAAACTCTGTGTACTAAGACATATTGTGTAGTGGAGCCTCAACTTTATTTTTTACTATTTTTTTTGGTTGTTTGACAGCGGCTTTTAATTTTCATCTAAAGATATTTTTATGCTTTTGAGCGGACATAGGAATATCACAATCTCAATTTCAATGAAATAGTTACATTAAAAATTACACTCTTAATTGGGGCAATTTTTCCCCAAATCGTATATTAAAAATGACATAACCTTTGTAAGAAAAATTATAAAAAAATCATTCCGTAAAATACGTACAAAACCAATACCCAGTCGATTAGCAACTTTTAGTTTCCAGCCGCAAATTTTCACGAACACACATTGCGATAAAATTCACGATATCATCCACACCATCTGGACGCTTGGCGGGCCACCACTGTACATTTTATTAGGAATTTTCTTCTTCGTACGACCTCTCTGTAGAATCTTTTACCACCAGCGATTTTTCTAGACCGATAAGACTTAGGGACCTTTGAGAAATGAGCTTAGTTCTTTCTAAGAGGCCGGCTGCGCACCTGCAATTCCCCTGGTGTTACAGTTATTCATGGGCATTCATGGTCCTTACCTTCAGGTGAGCCACATCCTTGTTGGCCGCCTCTGCTATAAAAAAGTCTTCACTTTTTCTAGAAGTCGCCTAAAATCAAATTGTCTGGCTATCTTATGGCAGCAATACCCGCTAGGATGTATCCAATAGGTTTACCTAACAGTTGAAAAGTACGATAAGCCGATGCGTGAACGTTGCATTTTAACCACTAGGTGTGTTTACTCGGTTCAAGCTTACCTGACGCAAGTACTGTCAGGTACTTGCGTGGTAGAGTCATGCTGCAGTTATATTAGTAGTTTAGTTGTAGCACGAATGGGTCGGCTCGACCGGGGAAGGATCACGCTCTCACAGAATACCAGCGTGAAATAGTAGCTTAATGCTGCTGTATTTCGTATGGTGAGTGTAGAGAACCGGAGACCCTTTTTACTGGAAACGAGGCATTCCATCTTAGTCCTCACGGGTGACAACGCATCTGCATTTTGATTTGTAATCGAGGATAGATGTAGATGTCTCTGGGCCGCAGCAACCACTTACCATCAGGTGGACTGTGTGCTCGTTTGTCACCCCATCCTATAAAAAAAAAAAAAAGGTACAGGAAACTGAAGTTACCCTGGCGTGCACATGATAACATAATATTAAAAAAAAGATGACGATAAGTCTGCATTCTAACAAAGAGGCAGATCTTTTCCTATTCTAATATATGTGTTGATCTAATATCTATTCTACTCGTAATATTTGGTGAATTATGGTTTTTTGTAAGACGGAGTAATTTTCCAAACCAGTACTAACTTAAACTTACGATTGACTCTTTTTAAAGTATAAGGGTATATTATATATATATATATATATATATATATATATATATATATATATATATATATATATATATATATATATATATATATATATATATATATATATATATATATTTATATATATTACATTTACCTACTTGTGTATGAGTTTCTGTCATTTTGTTACTTCAAAATAACTATCATGTTATGTTATTAAATGACCAAAGCAAATGATTTTCATAACAATTTAGAACTTGAATAACAAACCCGTTGGGTTTATCAAACAACTAGAAACTTGTAACTAGTTTCATATAAATCTAGGTAAATCAAATTATAACGCTTTTGGTATTAATCCCTGTAATAAACAACACCTGGCTGAAGGAGCAAAGTTCAGAGTTAGAAATATTTGTAGCCTGAAAATTAGTTAGAATATCTTTGGAAATCCAACATTACAACTGTCACGCATGGTATGCCCATGCTGCAGCTATAGTTGTAGCACGAACGGTTAGCTCGAACGAAGTAGTACTTCGTTATCACAGAACACCAGAAAAAAATAATGCGTCATGAAAAAAATATTGTGTCGTACGGTGAGTATGGAGAACCGGAAACCCTTTTTATTGGAAACTATCTTAGTCTGGGGTTATAATAATTATCTGCATTTTGATTCTTAATCAATGATAGATGTTACAGCATTCAATTACCATCAGATGACTGTGTACTCGTTTTTCTGTGTGAGCGTGGACCTACCCCGGTTGTGCCGACCTATTTGTGCTGAAACTATAACATAGCTGCAGCAGGGCTCTACTACGCTAAAAACATCCGAAAAGAGACAATAAAAAGAAATAGTTCACTACAGTTGTAAAAACTACTTTTACGGATTTTATCGCGTTTATTTTTTGCTTTTAATTACTTTTATTTTTAATTCCCGACGTTTCGGGCGCTTTCCAGCACCTATGGTCACGGGGGACTGAGATGACTGACGTCCCGATGTCATTGTTAAACCCGGAGTGCCTTCAGCTTTTTCAATTATTGTTTTTGCGATAAATTTTCCCGAGAATCAAGCAAAAATGTTTTAAGAGGAATAATCTAAAACATTCATTGCGTGTAGTAGTACACTGGAGTGACTGGCAGTAGCATTACTAGAATGAGTTCCATTGTTATAGGTGAAGCATTTGTTATGCTAATGCATCACAATGAAAAGCTTCACATTGTATCCTATATATATAGTTAGTATATATTTCCCACTTCTGTGCTTGATATAATATAATTTTTAAAATACATGGCAAAGATTATTTTTTATATTTTTCTGTTAACTGATGTGCTTTGACTAAATTTTCATCCGATTCCAGCTTGACGTCGACTTCTGGGACAACCTGTATAATGCGCACATATAAGAATTTACTACAAAAATTGAAACAATCCATCCAACTATCCATCACAAGCCCACTGCTGAACATAGGTCTCCCACATAGATTGCCTCATAGGGGGAATATTCGCCACATTTGCCACATTCGCCACGCTTGGGAAGTGGGTTAGCAACCGCAGTTTTTATTAGGTAGCCGTTATTAGGAAGACGCTACTTACTACCTCCTTATTTAATTCCCTATGTCGCCCCTTACGACACCCAGGGTATGATACAGGCTAGTAGATATTCTTACACCACCACTACTTGGTAAATAATATAATGTTAACATTTAAGAAATTTGGTATAGGGTTAAAGTTAGGATATTAAAATTTAAAAATATCTATCTATCCATATTTCACTTTGCCGCATGCTTGGCGGTAAAGGGAAACATCGTGAGGAAACCAGCATAAGAGAAATAAAAAAGATGTATCAAAGACATGTGGAGTTCGCTAATACGCTTTGAGGCTGCGTGGCGGACACCTCCTTGTCCTAAAACCTCAGTGCGACGTATATAGCCTGTAGCTTTTATTCATTGAAATAATACTAGTTTTTACGGAATTTATCGCGTATATTTAACTTTTTAAATACCCGACGTTTCAAGAGCTTTACAGCACCCGTGGTCACGGGAAGTGACCATGGGTTAAATATGGGAGTTAAATATACGCGATAAATTCCGTAAAAACTAGTATTATTTTAGCTTTTATTCATTGCTTGGTGAATGGAAGAATGGAACTTTTTTTTAAATATATCAGAAGTTATTCTTATTGAAAGTTATTTATAACTTTTAGGAAGAATAAGCTAGAAACTCAGCGGAATCCTTTAAGCAAAGTATATCTATCTATATAAAACACAAAAAAAATGTTTCTACCTTTTCCATAATAGACTTTGAAAACATTCAAATCATTTTGATGAAATTTTTGTGTGTGTTTGAATGGGTCCATAGATGGCTTATATTTACATTTGGACTAGGTAGCGCTGTAATTGTAATCCACAAATCGCCCGCGAAGCCGGGGTGGACATGCAATAAGACACAGATTGTAGGTACAAACTACTTACAAAATGTATTTAAGAACAACTTTGAAGCGACCTACTAATTTTTATCAACGATGTATGTGTAATTTTACAGGTTCAATAAATATCCTAGAGCACATTAGAACTGCGGCTCCCACCAGCGTTTGGCTGAGGTGCCAGGCAGCGGCTTTGCATCCCGCAAGAAATAGATCACGCAATTAATCAAAGCAATAAGTACTTAAGGGTAAATAATTGTTGCACTGTAGTCCATCTATATAAGTATCCGAAGTTGGCTGCGGGTGTCCATGGACGACACCTGGACCACTTACCATTAGGTGGGCCGGGACATCGTTTGTCAATTTAGTTTTGTAAAACACTAAAGCAACTCAAGAGAAAATATAGTCACTATTATTTTTATATCTATTTTAAGCCAAGATGTTTTGAATGGCCTTCAAATGATTATGACGGGACTGGATGTTTGTTTACGGGAATTTTATGTAAGTAAACACTTTCACAATACATGAGCAAATTCAAGCATGTTAAGTGTTTTTTTAAACGATAAAAATCTCTATTCATACTTATAAAGTAAGCTTATTTCATTTTGGAGAGGGTGTTGTTAGGGTAAGGATATATCCACCGCGGTGCCTCAAGGCATGTTGAGTTTCACCTGTCTTCAAAATATTTTTTTAAATATCTCAGACGTGCAGGTTTCCTCACGATGTTTTATTTCACCACTGACTTCGTGGTAAAACAATCCTGAAAAAGCAAATAACCATTTTATTGGTTCCGGCGGTAAATTCATGGAAATGGAACGAGACCTGTGCCCAGCAGGGGGACGCATAAAGGGTGTAACTTTACTTTTTACTTCACGGGTGTAATTGAACCCACTTACTGTAAAATTTACAGCCAGCACTTGGCCCCTGAACCATCATGTCTCATTTACACTTTTATAATATACTGCTTTTCCAGTAAATTTGGTTTGTATTAAACCTAATATTGAAATTCTCCCGAAAGTTAGATTGCATGGGGACTGCAATCAAACTGATTAGTACACAAAATTTACATATTGGAACAAAGCCAAAGCTGATTTGGGACGTTATAAAAACGGAGTTTTGAAGTAAAATAACGAAGAAAGATTTCAATTTTGTTATAAAATGAAACAAGACGAAAATATTGAACTTTCTTTTTCTCAAGAGTCTCTAGATGGGTGTACCAACATCTTAGCAAACAGGATTGTACTACGTAATGTCATGCTTTCGTTATAATTGCTATTCATAAAATAACCTTTGCATTTTACTTTATATAAAAATATAACTGGAATGTTTGTTTTAAGGCAAATGTAATTCACATCCGCTGTATGAGATACTCTAATACTCAAACGACTCTGCTACAATGTGGGCTAATATAATTCATATAAAATCGTACCCTATTAAGAAATCAATCGAGTAAGAGATGCAAAGCCTGCCCTACATAAACTTGATTCGTAAAAACACAATGACTGATGTCAATGGAAATGCCTTTTACGAGATGTGATAACGCTTTAGCAGTTGGATGTAAATACAGAAAACTGACCTCACATTAGCTAATCACACATAATTGTATAAAACTATGATAAAACTATGATAATATTCAATAAAACTACTACGGAGTCTACAGTTTCCTCGTGACCATGGGAACTGCACAAAACCCGAAACGAGATTCAAAAGTATTAAAGTAAAATTCATAATAATTAAAATAACGCGATATAAATGATTAAAAATAGTTATTATGGTAATGCTACTGCTATCTTATGTCTCTTTTTTATCAAGTGTCTTGTCTGATAACTTCAACATTCGGATCAATAAAAAAAAATGGAGCCTGCTAATATCCAGAGGACCAAACATAAATATTGATAATACGATTTGTTTGATTTGTTGTACGATGAGGTGGCTCAACAACATGACGTAGCATTTGTCGAGGGAGGCCTGCAGGACTTGTGGATGGACTGCAATGACAATGATGATGAATTTATTATAATATATTATAAACTAATATATATATATATATATATATATATATATATATATATATATATATATATATATATATATATATATATATATATAAAGTAGTTTCCCTCATTGGCTGGGGGTAAATTTGTTATTTTAACGTGTATTGGTGGTGTAAGAATATCTCCCAATCCACATCATCCTGTGGCCGTCGTAAGAGGCAACAGATTTCCTAATAACGATTAAAAGAATGCGGTTGCCAACCTGATTGCCAAGCGTGGCAACTATGACAGATATATAGTGTAGTCTATGGGGGAGGCATATGTTTAGCTGTGCACTTTAATAGGCGGCAACGGTAACTATGTTAGTAAGCTTCCAGTTTGTATAATGGTATGAAAATACTCAACGAAACCCAATATCAAAAAATGTCGCTAGAACGTTTGGTATTTACGAAGTTTTGAAATTCATTATTATGTCTAAAATATTGTGTAACGATAGACGTACTTCAGTTTCTATATCAGTTTCTATATTTCAAACTATAGGCAAAACTTCTCACATTTATCACAGTTACATAGAATGATCAAACACAATTTGTCACCGCAATAGCTTTCGTATCTAAGTGGAGACCTCAAATAGCTTCAGTCGAGACATTGTCACGTTGTGATGTGGCTAGCCAGTGATCCGTGCAGTTTGTCTTTGTTTAAATGACAAGCAGAAAATTCACTAGTATAATTTCCTGCTATTAAGGCACAATGAGACATTTACAAGAAAACGGAAACATTCGTCTTTATTTTTATTAAAAAGAAAAAAATTTACGTAATATTTACTATTTTATTAATAAAACATTTACTTATTTTATGTTCTTTTATTTATTGTACCAACCACATACATTTATTGCTTCTACCAAAAAAAGGTTTCGTAATATTTACAATTTGGTTGTCAATAAAAACTTATACCTAAAATGCAAGTCTGTACCTGGCAACATTTTTTAATATTCTCCTAGGATTGAATGGCAGAAAATGTCACAAGGTCTATCCAAGGTGATTACAATAAATGATAAAAAATATGTCAGTTACGAGTAAATGCTTCGTTTTTCTATCATCGGATAACCAAACGCTCGGCCAGTCTATTTGAGTGTTCAGACAATAAGTTGAGCATATGTACTCGTACTCTACATTGGTAGCAATCGAATGAGAGTACTGGAAAAAAGCATTTCTATTTGGGAGAAATGCGAGAATTGTACGTAGTAGGTACCCTACTAAAACGAGTATTTTTTTAATTATTACTTCCCCGTGGCTGTTGACATTCTAAACAAACCTGGAGAAGGGCAGCCGCGCATTCCTAATAACTACTAAAATAAAGTACTTCGGTTGCCAACCTGCTTGTCCAGTATCGCAGCTTTGGCAAATATCACCCTTGTGAAGTTATCTATGAGGGACTATGTTGAGCAGTGGACTTCTGATAGTCTGTAACGGAACAAGACAATTTGCTTTATCTTTCATTATGCATTTGCGTTATATTAAGAGAATATCACCTAGTTTTTTCACACTTAGATGTGAATTTCTTTTCTACAAATGTAAATGTGGCTCTTAAGGTATAACCAGTAGCCTAATTATTTTAATAAAATTGCTTAAGATACTGCTGATTAAGATTGCCTAAGATACTACACAAACACAGTCATATTCACACACCTTTTGCGAAGTTGAATAAAAACATGTAGGAATTGGAGGTAAATAGCGTCGATATATTCCTGGTTTGCTTCGTACTGGCGCACACAAAAATTTGTTTAGGCACAGCTGCTCAATTTATCGCATTGTCAATTCGACTAGCTCCAAATCAAATTCGAAACTTTATTGACAGTTCTGTTCACAGATCACTATATACTAGTCTATGAGTACTGTTTGTCAGATTTTGCAGCTTCAATTTTAGAAATGTTTTTAACTAAAGTAAAGTTAGATATTTTTAGCAAAACTGGCAAACGTTGCAACTGTGGTAAAATCACCTTTATGAGCGTATATATAGGGATGCCTATGTTTAGCAGTGGACATTGATAGGCTGTAATGAATGAAATATTGAAGAGAATGCATGTGCAATATACGCTGGAGGCACATAAGTACCCATACTTTTTGCCGTAGTGTCATAAAAGGTGACTTTTTTAAAGAATTTGTAACAAACAAACACACAGTCGTCCAATCAGGACGACTGTGTGTTTAAAAGTCCTGACTAAATGTCAGGACTTTTCTGTGGAAATTAGGTTATTTTTCATTACCTTTTAATTTTATATATAATAAAAGTTTCGTAATATTTACAATTTGGTTGTCAATAAAAACTTATATCTAAAATGCAAGTCTGTACCTGGCAACATTTTTTAATATTCTCCCAGGATTGAATGGCAGAAAATGTCACAAGGTGATTACAATAAATGATAAAAAATATGTCAGTTACGGGTAAATGCACAAAAAGTCCTGACATTTAATTGCAAACGTAAATAAACAAAAGTGATAAAAAAACCATATCATTTATTGGCGTTGCATACTCTAACTATTAACTGGAACCTCGGTAAGCATGGTCGGTATCCGATATTCTTTTTATTTTTTTAACTATTATTATGCCAATATTTGACTACTATCTCAATTCAATAAATTCTTATCCAACCTACATATTATATATTATGTATAAGAAGTTAATAATAAATATATAGTTTTTATAAGAATTTAATAACAATATTACACTAGCACTACAGTAGCCGTTTCTAAATCCCAACTCTATCATGATAATACTTTTGGATATCAGACTTAACTTTTACATCTATATTTCAATTATCTTTGCGGGAACCTGACTTAAATTTTTTGACTTTAATATGTATTTTTCTTTAGAACAGAACTAATGAAAAAAATGAAACAGGTCGTGATATTAGACCGGGAAAGGTTTGGTTAATGACCGTCTGATTGCAGGATTGAACCTGAGACTGCCATTTACCAAGTACCTTCACAAAGCTTAGTTGGCCTCCATTTCTTTAATGATTTCCCTCAGATGCTACTTGAGCAGTTATTTAGTTTACGTATGTACCTAGTCTTTGTTAATTATGACATAAGAACGTTCATACTGCTCAGTCTCCCGTGACCATGGGTATTATTAAGCGATGTAAACGTCGGGAAATTAGTTTTGTCCAACTAAACGTTATAAAATCCGTTAAAGGATTGGTTTGTCTAGAATTCGTGTAAATATAGGAGAATATTCTGTTAAATTTGTTGAAAATTAGAAAGCTACTGTCAAATGTTGCTGATCGGACTACGATCTATTTTTTGTCGCTGTCAACTGCCTGTCGACCCTGGTGAAAATTAGTTAATTAATTTTCTGCCAATTAGCTTCGTAAAAATAAATAATTTTCTTCACCTTCACTTTATGACAGTACCATAACAAAGCAGATAAATTTAAAAAGTAATTCATAATATTATATATTATAGTATATTATATATAAAAATTTGGAAATATCATTAACCAACTGTTTAAAAGGGCAACAGATAAGTAGTTACTGCATGCCTGGAGCATCGTTCAGCTATGTTATTAATAAAATTTATGTTATGAGTAAATTTTGCCCTAATAGTATATTAATCATTTTTGTTGAGAGTAGAAGCAATATTAACAGAAATCAATCATGAAAATACATTGAATACCTTAATAACAAAATATGCATAAAGTTATCTTGTTTACATTGCATTACTTACGGTGGTGGCCACAGGAAAATAAACGAAGCTATAATTTAAATTTAATGATGTATAATTCGACACATAATGATCATTTAAATTTGACCGGCCGGGTGTCGCTACTAAATTATAAGATAATAAATAATAGCATTGGATTGAAAAAAATTATAAGTGGGTTTACTTTAGGTGAAGCATTTTGTAATTTTCATGCTTATTTTCTCAAATATTGTCCATAGATGTCTCGGTAGTCCATGAATATTAAACGATATCGCATTCAGCATCGTAATCCGATTACGGGCATCTTAATCAGCAAGGTAAAATATCCTGTTATTCTGCTGTAAGTTATGAGTATAGGCTGTGTAGGTTGAAACTGACATACTATTCGAACAACAAAGTTATAAAGTACACCACTTTTTACGTTGTAGAGCAACGCTGCAGCTATATTATGATTGTTTCTTTTTCTATATTTTTATTTATATTAATCAAATTAATCACCCATGCAATCTTCTCAGTCGATACGCTCTTGACAGAGCGGTCGTGGTCGTCACTTGGGTGTTGTGGCACGCTTTACAATACGCCTCCACTCCTCCCTAACAGCTGCCTTTCTTGTGCACTCATGCAACGGGACATCCACCGCAGCCCTCACCTGGTCTGTCCATCTCATAGGCGATCTGCCCCGCGCTCTAGTGCCCTCTACTCTTCCCTGGACCACTAGACGTTCAATCGAGATATCATTACGTCTAGACACGTGACCAAAGAAAGTGAGTATGCGAGCTTGCACAATAGATGACAGTCCGGAATTCGGTCCAGGACACTCTCAGCATTCTTCTCCAGCACCACATCTCGAGAGCGTCTATTCTCTTCTTCTCACTTTCTCGCAGGGTCCATGTTTCCGAAGCGTAGAGGAATATGGGGAACACAAGCGCTCTAACTAACCGGGTCTTAGTGGCTTTTGTTATGTTACGGTTCCTCCATATCTTCCGCAACTTATCCATGGCTGTCCTAGATATCGCCATACGTCGTTTTATTTCATCTATGCAGCCCCCGTTGCTCGAAACAATAGAATGCACCCATGCAATAGATGCATCTTTTCCAACGCAGTGGTAGTTTATTGATGCTCTTCTTGAAGAAATTAGCTTAACGGGAGGCAAAAAATTCTTCAATCGCATTTTTTACTGCCTTTCAGGTATTAAATTGTTTATCCCGCCAAAAAGAATTGTGGTAAAATAGATACCTGTAGACGCAAGGACTGGTAAGTTTGGTAGATGACGAAGAGCTTACAACCCTAGTTCTTGTATCTTGGAGTCCACCTATTGTGCAGTAGGAGATCGCGCGTTGTATTGCAGGAGCAGCGAGGAAGAGTGATTGAAGAATGCTGGTTGGAGACGTGCGAGCTTCTCCAACATTGTATTCAGTTCTTCACAGTACACATCTGCAGTAATGCTCGTCCCGTTTGGTAAGAAGCCGTGATAATTCACACCGGCGCTAGACCATCAAACAGTCACCATCTCTATTCTAAGGGTAAGTCTTCGTTTAGGGCATCTTTTTGGTGCTGAACCTGGATCCAAGTAACTTGCGCCAAGCACTTACGATTGTCGAACGGAATCCATTTTTCGTCGGTAACAATGCGGTACAAGGAACGTCTCGACGCGTACTTCGCAGTGGCGATCATTGAGTTCGTGGGATACCCATTTGTAAAAATTTTACCTCGCCGATAGGACGCAAATGAAACAATATTGTTTTGATACTAACGTCGTAACCTGCTGCTAATTCAGCTGTAGATCATCAGCTTCCATATTTACCTTTAATTCGTCATTGTCGACCAATAATTTCTTACGGCAACGGAGTTCATTTTTCAAGTCGAAATTTCCAGAATGTTAGCGGACAAACCAATAAAGGTCGATGCGTTCGTTTGTAGTATTCATTACGTAAACGTCTTTAATGTTGAGTGCCTCTTGTAGCGCACTGCTGCCACGACGGTACCTACTCATATTTCAAAATTACTCGAATTTTTAACGTACGCCTGATGACAAAAATATTTAAATGCTATGAAAACATATCGCTAATCAATAAGCAAATGACTAATATTGAAAGAAGTACTCCGTGTTTTTTAAATAAAATTAATAAAGAATTAGATCTGAGCCAAACAAAAATTATTTTGATTTGAATTGGTCCTTATTGCCGAACAGAAGTTTTATAGGCAAAGGCCTATTATAATACCAGCGTAAAATAGTGTATGCTGCTGTTTAGGTGATGTGATAGGTATGGTGAGTGTAGTAACTCTTTTTAATTGAAACGAAACATTCCATTTTAGTCCTCCGCCTCAGGGGTGACAGCGATATGCATTTGGATTCTTCATCGAGGACTAGGATTTACGGATGTATTCAAAGATAATGCCATCATTGGTCGAATATTTACAGTTTATCAAAAAAACGCAGAATGTTTTACTTACATCTACTACTTAAGGTGATGTAGGCGTGAAGAGCAGATTTCTCACGCTTTATACTGTTCGGTCGTTACGCGCGCTATTCAATCGCGCAATATTTGTTTGATATTTCTTTTTAAAATGATATATACTCTTTTATTAAAAATAAACCTATAATTCACTCAAGTATTTACTGGTGAATACACAGCCTGAATTTAGTTAAAAATTAATTTCATTACATTTGAATGAAACTGCTTATTCACCAAATTTTTTTTTTTACCTAAAATAGTAGATTATGAGGAAATTTTGCGAACTTTTTCTATCGAGCCACAATATGTCAATCGTGTTTGGCCACCATAATTCATTAAGAAAAATCTTTAACTTTCATAATGAATTTAAAAAAATGTAAATTCGTAGTTCTTAATGACAAAAAATTGCACTTTTAAAGCGTGGAAAATGTGCTTTTAGCGCCCACATCATATTAATGAATTTCGTGGACCAACATCGTTTGAAGATCTTCGTACAGTAGACATATCAACGAAGTGGTTCATTATAGAACGATAATCATTGGAAGCAAATAATAAGAGAAACTTCACAAACAGCAAAAACTTAAGAACTACCAGAACATTTTGCTATAATTCTAACATCGTGTAATCCTTCAAACCCAAACAACCTATGGCTGGAATCTTGCGATAGCATGAGTGACGACATTTTGTCGAGTCTGCGTAAAGACAATGTTGATATGGATATTATTATTTTTTTAATATTTATAATAACGCTCTGATATTTTTGGAAGATCGATGCTGAGCAGTAAGTAATCAAAGTTTGATGGAACTTTGAGTACAATATCCCGTAAGAAACCATTTAGATGTGACCTATTCTGAATTATCAAAAGAATCTAATTACAAATGAACAAAATTTAACGCAAACACAACGGATGATATATGACACAACTAGAAATCGTATTAACACGGGTGAAGGAGGAATCACTTTATAAATGCATCAGGAGAAACTGGCGAATCTTTCTTTATTAATTTGATCTTAGCTAAAATTTAAGCAGTTAATAAAATTTCACTGGCTTTGGCTTTGTCAGGAATTGCCTCCATACTAATGGAAGGCAAAAAAACAGCACAATCAGCATCAAATTTTGCTTTAAATATAGCCGAATAAGAATTTAAAACCGGTAATGTTTCAAGATCTTTTAAGCGTGGCCAGATTCTGATGCGGTGGAAAATTATGATATAAAATGAATGTAAAATGGCTCATAGAAAATCACTTGCAGTGTTAAATAGAACATTACAAGTTATCCGTAAAAATAAAAATAAAACTTGTGGGAGTACTTACATTATTATTATCCAGAGATTTTTGTAAACGCTGCCGGTTATTCCAAAATCAACTCTAGCTGATAAAATAAACACATGTTTGAAGCAATTTACATTCTGGAATCGTATTAACAAATTATTATTAACAGAAAATGTGCGAGCAAACATTACTGGACATTTTCGAATCTCCAGTAACTTTTGCTCGCATATTTTTTGACACACACGAGAGTTGTAAATTGTACCTATCCTATAGATTCATAGTCAGGCAAACTTATTCTATCAGAAGAATTGTGTAACGTAGTAGATACAGATGAAGAACTTATTTAAAAAGTTTATCCGTCTATTGAACAGAATTATCTAAATAGGACATGGTTAATAAGCGAACAATTTAAGCTACAATAATGTTGTGGTACACAAAATTAATACAAGGATGTATAATATGATACCAGGAGATGAAAAACTGTAAAAATGAATAAACACAACGATGAATCAAGACGAAAGTATGAACTTTCTAACAAAATTTTTAAATGCACTGAATCCGTTGTTATGTCTCCGCATGTGTTGAAGCTAAAAATTGAATCACCAGTCATATTATTACGAAATCTTAATTCGTGAAAATTATGCAACGGTAGAAGTTTTGTATAAAATAACTTCTCAACAACATTATTGAGGCAGTAATTCTAACTGCCAAAGAAAAAAATCCATTTTTATACAAAGAATTCTATTAACTTACTATTATTTACCGTTCTGTTTCAAACGGTTAGTTTTCTCTACGATTGGTTTCAGTATAACTATCAATAAGGCAAAAGGTCGAACGTTCCAATATTGAGAAGTGAATTTGGTCCTGTTTTTTACGTGGTCAACTCTATTTAGCTTCTTCACGCGTTGGATAGAGAATTTTATTTATTTGTGTAATACATATATTATTTGAATATACGCTCATAACGCCATAAAACATAGCTTATAAACAAGGTATAAAGCCCCGACTTTGGAAGCTACTATATGGAGTTTATTTCTAGTTGCTTGAAGTTAGCTTTTACTTTTTATTATAATTTTTTTTGACTGCAATAAGAATGTTCAAGATATTCACTACGCTAGAATATCATTCACATAGGTACGTAAAAAATTTTCATCCCTATTTATCCAGCATTCTGTATGGAATTTTTCTCAAAATTTGTATGAAGCCACCTCTGAAGCTATTTAATAGAAAAAAGGCTCATCGAAACTAGTATAAATCGCGTACATATGTAGAAAAAATACACGGTGTTGATGTGAAAACTTCTTTAGAATCGTTGTGATTTCGAACTCATTCAAACGAAAAAGCGATACTAAAAAGAGAAAAACATATACATTTATCGGATTTAGTTTGCGAAAGAATGAGACCGAACTACAGTATACAGTGTTTCCTATTGTCTTGTTCTCTAAAATGGTTTATATAGCTTTTAACTGTTAAATAAACAGTTTAAAAATAATTGATTTATTAAATAACAGCTGGTATTCTGTTAGGTTGTAGTACTTCCTCGGTTCGAGCTGCCAATCGTGCTATAACAAAAGCCTCTACCTGGCTCTACCACAGTTAGTTGATTGATGATTGTAGAATATCAACTTGGCTACGTCTTGAAGTAATTATTTTTCTTAAAAATAACTTTACCTACACACTAGGATTTTCTCCTGTATCGTGGGGCAGTTTATATATATATATATATATATATATATATATATATATATATATATATATATATATATATATATATATATATATATATATATATATATAAACAAGTACGAACGTTCAGACCCGGAACAATTATTTGTAGGTCATAGAAATACTTGGAAGCTGAAGAGAGGGAGAGAGTAGAGCCGTGGTAGCTTAGAGACAATGTGCTCGCTGTAAATTCCACAGTACGCAAGCAACCCGGGTTCGAACCCCTTCGGAACAGTGAAATTTTTAATTGTCGTTTTATATGCTGCTTTAGCTTGTGCTCGGTGGTGAAAGAAAATATCGTGAGGAAACCGGCATGTCCAAATAATAATAATAATAAGCAGCCTTTTGTCCGGTGTGAATAAGACACACGCATATAACGGTTGGGTCATGCCTGTCCTCATATATACCTTTGGCATACTCAGGTGGACTCAGACCGAACTTAACGCCCTGGATAGAAAAGTCCGCACTACCATGACGTCCCATAGGATGCATCATCCGAGATCGTCGGTAATGCGGCTGTACTTGCCGCGAAAGCACGGTGGGCGTGGTTTTCTGAGCGCGCTCACCATGCATAATCGCGAAGTGTGCAGCCTCCGTGATTACTTCCTGGCGAGATCGGATGATCCATTCGATCATTCATTTCCAGTGATAAAGGGCTTACCGCTCTATCCTTAGCCCACGAGCAATGGCAGGACCCAGAAGTGCTTAGAATTTCCGACCGGGAGACCGTATGGAAGGAGAAAAAGCTCCACGGGAGGTACTACAGGGCTCTTCATGAGCCCTGCGTAGATACAGTCGCCTCCCTCAACTGGCTATGTTTCGGTGACCTCTTCGGGGAAACCGAGGGTTTTGTCTGTGCAATACAGGATCAGGTTATTAAGACCAACAACTATCGGAGATACATCCTAAATGATGGCACCGTCGACGTCTGTCGAGCTTGTCGCCATCCCGGTGAGTCACTTAGGCATGTCATCTCTGGTTGTTCGGCGCTTTCTAACTCTGAGTACTTGCACAGGCACAACCTAGTAGCCAGAATTCTACACCAGGAGCTCGCTCTGAAATACGGTCTCGTGGACCGGAAATTGCCGTATTACAAGTACTTGCCGGAAGCCGTGCTCGAAAATGTCCGCGCCAGGCTCTACTGGGACCGGGCCATCATCACAGACAGGACTATTCTTGCGAATAAGCCTGATATTGTGCTGATGGACCGGGCACAGTCAAGGATATTTTTGGTCGATATTACCATCCCGTATGACGAGAACCTCGTGAAAGCCGAAACAGATAAGCAATCAAAATATCTGGACCTGGCTCACGAGGTGACCGACATGTGGGGTGGTCTGCCGACCGAAATTATTCCTGTAGTCGTCTCTGCGAATGGGCTAATCCTAGTTAGCCTCTCTGGTCATCTGAGGCGACTGGGACTCCGTGACGGACCGCTCCGGGCTCAAATGCAGAAGGCGGTGCCCCTTGATACTGCCTGCATCATCCGCCGGTTTCTTTCCCTTTCCCCCTAACCCTTGGCCGGTTGGTCTCCCCTACCGAGGGCTTCCATCTGGTTGGGCTTTTATTTATTTATGTATTATTTATTTATTTATGTTAATATATTAAATATATATTTAAGTAAATTTATTTTTCCCTTTATATATTTATACAGCCCAACCAGATGTGACTACTCTAATAATATCCCAATAATAATAATAATAATAATAATAATTTTATTTCAGATAACCAAGTGATCCATAAAATTTGTTAGTAAATATGGAACTTATAACCTATGTTAGTACCTAAATTTAATTCTTAAATATAAGCGCCTTATTAACTAAACATAGGCGGTAATATTGCCTAAGGAGCAATGAGTCGTATCTTTCAGCAATTATTCTCATGATGGAGTTGGAGCTATCCCGCACCCTGCCAAGCAACGAGGCTGTTTTCTTTCTTATAAGGGCGTAATAGTCATCTGTACGCGCCTTTGCAAACATGCCTGATGCACTGCAAAATCGGGGTAGCCCCAACAAGATCCTGAAGCCATTATTATACTGGATACGTAAGGTGTCGACAGTCCGCTGTGAATAACTCGACCACAGGCTGCACGTGTAGAAAACTTGACAGTACTCTTTAAATAGTGTTATCTTTACTTGTTCACTACACCGCGCAAACTTACGTGCCAACATATAACATCGGACTGCCAGCGTCCTACGTTCCCTTTCAATATCAACATTGTCACTTAGGTCATCGGTAACAAAATGCCCTAGGTACTTAAATTTATCAACGCGTTTTAATTCAATGTCATTCAATTTAATTGCAGGCACATTTTCTGGGCTTTTACAGCCAACGGCCCTAAGCACCATGAATTCGCTTTTATTACCATTGTATCGCAAGCCATGGTTTAACGCATACTTCTCACATATCTTAAGGAGTTCTCTGGTGGCCTTAACCGTGGGACTCAGCAACACCATATCATCCGCGTAACTTATGTTGTTAAAACTTACATCGTCGATACGACATCCGACTTTTTTGCTGCTGAGTTCAACGATTAGGTCATTTATGTACAGGTTGAAAAGCTTTGGTGACGTAATTCCTCCCTGTCTGACCCCACATTGCAATCTGTACCTTTCAGAGAACTAATCTTCAAAAGCTCAGCTGGAATCTTTTTCTGGCGTAGCTTATCCCATAATATGTCATAATTTACAAGATCAAAAGCTCTCTAGCTCTCTAGCTCAAAAATAAGTAGTTTTCGCCAAAACGCATTGGGGCAGTTATGCGAACATTTCGTTGCACCAAAACCCTCTCAGAAACGTACAAATACTTGTTCAGTGCGGGATTCAAATCTCAACCCTCAACACTGCAACTTATTGCTATATTACTAAGCCACTGCGCCACGAGGCCGTCAAATATCAAATATGTTATTTTCGGGAAAGCCATATATATATATATATATATATATATATATATATATATATATATATATATATATATATATAGACATTCGACTTTCCTAGCATACCCTTTAATAACATACGTGAGGTTAGTTTATTATATAAGATTATTTAAATTACCATACTACGAAATTCTACTTTTCGTTTCAAATTGCACTGAGAGATTCACTGAAAGAGGCTCTGAGGAATAAAATTTGGCGTCAGGCCATGAAAGTTGGGTGACGCTGTTTGTAGTATACTAAGTAATATAACAGTTCGTTCCACGTACTTATAGTCTCAAGGGTGTCATATAATTTCGAGTAAAACATATTTATATAAGATAATCACAGATATATTATATTACCATATATAGTTACAGTATATGCGTGGCAGAGCCACGTTGCAGATATATTATGGTAGTAGCACGAGTGAGTCGGCTCAAACGGGGTTAGAACTCGCTTCCACAGAATACCAGTGTAATTAGTAACTCCCCTAAGGTACCGAGGACATGTTGACAGGTCCAAGTTTTGTGACCGCTAAGTACCGAGGACATGTATACATGTCCGCATTACGTGCTGCTATTTTCGTCATTAATTGATATAAAAATACAGTATATTTTCGATTGAACACTATTTCATTCAATTCTGAACGAACTAAAGAATATTCTGTAGCATTATATTCACTCGGTTATATAGACATCATCAAATATAACAGCCATTCGCTTTTGCATGCCGGTACGGTCGGTTGCGTAATCGTTGAAGTTTTGTGATTGTGATTTTAGTTGGATTTTCTTTCAAAAAAACTGTAAGTAATGTTATTTATCTTTACTACGTAATGTTTTTGAATGATCTAAGTTACAACAACAGTAACTTTTTATGTTTCAATTGATAAAAAAGTAGAAACAAAAAACCTCTACGCAAACAATTCATAACGATCAAGATTTCTAATAAGATAATAATAGTATATTTCTTATTCGAATACCATAGTAAATACTTTTACTAGGAATTGCTAAATGTTATATCTATATGATTGTATAAGAAAAATAAAGGAAGACACTATAATATATACACAAAAAGGTTTTGAAAATGAGGTTACAAAGCGCGCGCAAACTGTCTATTGTCGAATGTTTTTGCAATTGTTTGCAAGTGAAAAAGTAGAATTATTATAATTATTACATGCATAATTTTGATTCATTTAGGAAGAATATGTTTTATTGATTGTAAGGACATAAAAGTAAAATAAAAACTTACGATATTTCATTCATAAAACAAAATTTATTGTCAGTAAGTACACTTTATAAAGATCCGTTAGAAACAAAGAGCTGTACATAATAAAATAAACATTTAAATGTTATGGTTATTGTTTCTACTTATCGAAAATCTTATCGGCTTTAAATAACTGTAACTAAAACCTCTTTAAACATAAATGAAAGGTCGTGAGAAACATAAATATTTAAAACAAGTGCCGCCAGCTGAGGTGATGACAGAGGCCGCCGTTACAAAGCTGTTTTTTGTTATATGGCGGCCGCAGTAAGGGAAAGGTTAATGCGGCAGCGCTGTCGTCACATCACAAGCGAAACATACTAAAATTTAAATCGCGCTATCAAAGTTCCGAAGTTACCGCACTACATATAGGACGGCTCCGAAATAACACATAGATATATACCAGCTTAATGCTGCTGTGTTTCGTATGGTGAGTGTAGAGAACCGGAGACCCGTTTTACCGGAATCGAGGCATTCCATCTTAGACCTTAAGGGTGATAACGCATCTGCAATTTGAAATGTCTATGAGCCACAGCGTCCACATAACATCAGGTGGACTTTGTTCTCGTTTGTCACCCTAATTCTATATAAAAAAACAGAGCGTTGACCACTTCCCGGGCTGAACACCTTTGAAAGAAAAAGGGGAGCGGGAAATTTCCCCTTTTCCTTTCATGCAAAATAGGTGACCCCGACGTGATGTAAGCAACACGCAACCTAACAACCTTCGGAAACTAAAACTTCAAGTCTTCGTCATCATTCTCAAGGACCCCTACTATTCACTCCTGAGAATCGGCTTCTGCAGTCTTTAGTTGTTATCATAAAGATGCTTCTGGCTTATCTTCTGTTTTAAATTCGTTCTTCCGCCTGATCAAGTAGATTTTTATTTATTTTTCTTTTACTTCGCGACGTTTCATTCATGATAATATATACTATTTACAACAATGACGCAGCGTCATAAGCTGGTCCACATCTCTTTATCTTGATGTCTGGCGTATCGGCAAACATTCTTTATACGTAGATATTACAACATCAACATTTTCTCCACATACAAACTTCTTAAGACCGTATAGCGGCAGTTCATATACTCTTTGATGATCAGACAAAAATCAACTAGAGTTGGGACGCAGCGTATCACGTCTCTTATCGCGTCCTCGTATCGTGATTACACACGATATGCCTCAACGGTGTATCATATGAATACAATTCTGCACCACGCGAGGGAGATACAATATACCAAGATAATCAAATGTGGAGCCAGCCTAATGTTTTATTTGACAAACATAAGCTGCGTCATTGTTACGTTGTTCGTGGAGTGTTTTGTTTCGCAATATTGAAGTCTGATGTTATTAAAATAACAAAAACAGGTTACATTAACCTATTTTGTGTCTTTTTTCCTTATATACAATGTACATTACTAACACACTTATATCCTATTATAATATGGTCGTGAATCGAATAAAATTCGATTCACGGCCATATTGTAACAAATACGATATCGAAATTTGTACGAAAATATGGTGTAACATCGCCGTAAATTATCAATATATTAACCAGGTAAGAATGTAATCTTAAATGTGATATGAGTTACCGTGTAGTAGATGTGTAAGAAAATTCACTACACTACATCATCCCGTGGATGTCGTGAGAGGCGACAGGGAGAAACTGAAACAGGAGGTGGGCAGGAGCATCGTTCTGACCCATGATACCCACTGGCCAAGCATGGCACCTGTGGCAAAATGTCCCCATGAGGCAATGATTTTTCATAAGTTGTAATAGATGGATGGATAAATTGATTATCAAGAATGCAGTCTGTACGTGGTAGCGCCACGCTTCAGTTCTATTAAGGCGACACCGTGAAAAAATGCACCTCCTTTCATCGAATAGCATAAAGACTATGACACCACTATGGAAAGTGAAATTTTGATGTAGGTAATTTCATGTCTTTATCTTGAATTTGATTGTTCAAAAACACGATTGTATAATTTTGACTCGATCATAATTATTTGCGAAAACACCTCTAAACAATCACTACAGTTGAAATTACAACGAAATTACTTAATCTATATGCTTGGAAATCACTCAAATATATTCACAACATCAATAATCATAATTTACTTGCTCATTATTTTGATTATTTAAATCAACAATTTTTTAAAAAATATTTAAAAGTTTCTGAGAATTTCTAAGCGCTTTTAATCGTCGCGGGCGCTGCGCTATTTTAGACCTTATGACGGCGTTTTTCAAGCTTTTGTCGAAATTATGCATTCACTCGGATCAGTACGGCGATAGCCTTTTCGATGTGTCGTCTTAAGTTGTAGCAGCATGTATGTATTATGATTGCATGGTTGTAGGAAAAGTTCACGCTCTCACGGAAAATCAGCGTAAATTGCAGCTTAAGGCCGCTGTGTTTCCTATGGTGAGTGGAGAGAACCGGAGATCCTTTTTACTGGGAACGAGGTATTCCATCTTAGGTCTTAGGGATGACAACGCATCCGCATTTTGAATCTTAATTAACGTAGATGTCTATGGGCCTGAACATCCACTTACTGTCTCGTTTATTTTTAGTGCTGTGTTTTTGTTTAGTTTATTTAAGTCACATGTGTAGTTTGTGACGTATTTATAGTTTCATGAAATTTTGCTATGAAACCATATTTGTTTCGCAAAAGAGGACCGTACGGCCAATTTATAACTTAAATTGTAGAGTCTCTTGGAGAAAAAATTAAAGAAATAAACATATGAACTGCGATGTCAATCGCAACACATTTATGAAATTTTTATGTTTGTGCATGAAAACACGAATAGTTTTAATGATTTCTTAAATTTACACAGACACTACACACCGCGTGTCGAGCGGATCGAAAAGTAATATTAAAAAAATGAAGGTAGCCGGTCTAACTATAACATTGGGATGTCAAACATCTCAGTCCCCCCCGTGACCATGGGTGCAGTAAAGCACCCGAAATTTCGGTAATTTAAAAATAAGTCAATGTAGTTAATTAAATGCGACAAAATCCGTAAATATCGTATTATTCAACGAATAGTTTTGATAAGAATGAGGGTGTTTATACCCCAAACACTAGAAATAAACATAAATTTAAAGTGCCAGTTTCTTGTACACAGAATTAGTAATTGATTTATAGAGCAATGTATACGCTTTTACAACAAAATCCACAAAAATGTTCAGTTTGTCAATAAACAACTTTGAAAGGTTTAATAAAGAAAAAATGTAAAAATAGTGTTATTATAATATCAAAGAATACTATTTAAACTCATATTAAAATTGTACAAAATTATTCTAAGGTTACATATGTTAAAAAATAATATTCAGCTGTGTTTCTTTTGTTCTTCCCAGAACAGAGCTATTTTGTTTGTTCTTCCCAGAACAGAGGTATTTTGTTTGTTCTTCCCAGAACAGAGGTATTTTGATTGTTCTTCCCAGAACAGCGGTATTTTGTTTGTTCTTCCCAGAACAGAGGTATTTTGTTTGTTCTTCCCAGAACTGAGGTATTTTCCGGACCTTCAATAAGCATTCAATAAGTATTATGTAATAATCAATATTGAATAAAAGTTCAATACGGCTCCGTGGCACAGTGGCTTACAATGATTGGCTGCGCCGGGACCCGCGAATCCTGCACGGAACAAATATTTGTATGGCCTACAAATAATTGTTCCGGGTCTGGATGTTTGTCCTTGTGCAATTTATGTTTTAAACCGCCCCCACGATACAGGAGAAAATCCTAGTGTAGGGGTAACTTTTTTTAAAAAGGAAAGAAAGAAGAAAGAAAGAAAGTTATTCTATTCTAATATCTATTAGAATAGAATAACTTTTATTCAATATTAATTCTATCTGTCTATTCTATTCTATCCTGAATCCTGATTAATAATTTCATTGGTGCCGGCGGGAATAAAACTGATATTATTACTAGAATATAATTTTAATTTCACGTAGAGTTCACTGTTCCAACCAAAATCAATATGACGCGATGTCTTCGTCTAATGCCAACCGGTGTTGATGGTTTTTTTTTTTGCGCCCGAAGCAAATATGGGCAACCCTCCGGAAAGCGGGGGAGGGAGGTTGGGAATGCTCATAGCATACCACGCAGCCGGCTGCGTGGTTATGTGGCGACTTTTACCCACTAAACCCAACCTTTTAGGAATTGGCTTAACGATCTGACTAGAGATCTCTAAGCCGTATACGAACGCGACCCTCCTTGGCAGAAAGGAGGGCGCAAGCGGCGGAAAGCCGCTTAGAAGTGTGCCTAGCTAAGGCAGATTAAGGGATGTGTTATGTAGGCTCGGCCTGAGCCGCCAGGAGGCAGTTCAGGTCGGCCGAAAGCTTGTTGGGGGGGTCCAAGAGAGAGTTTCTCGGCCTGCGCACACTGTAGCGAGTGTGGATAGGGGCTGCATAGGCAGCTGTTTCACGAATGAGATGATTTGGGTGGGACTCTGAGGCTTTGAAGAATCTCTCAGAGAGTGATTCAAGGAACTGTTGGATTGTTGGGAGCTCTAAGTCTCGATGTAGGTCAGCATTACGGACATAATAGGGCGAGTTAGTGGCCCTACGACAGAATAGATTTTGAACTATTTGAAGTTCATTTATAGCTTTGGGCTTAGCATGTGCGAAAATGGGGGCCGCGTAGGTCATGACAGGTCGTATGCAGACCTTATATAGGGTTCGCTTGTTGCGGAGGGACATTTCACTGTGTCTGCCCAACATGCTGTTGAGCCTACCCATGTAAAAACGTGCGGTGCGAGTAACTTTCTTGATATGGGGCTCGAAAGTGAGCCTTGCATCAAGGGTGACGCCTAGGTATTTGGCTTTAGTTTGCCATGGGACAGGGGTTCCTAACATCCTGATTGGCGGAGTGGTGGTGAAACGGCGTCGTTTATATTCGAAGCAAACGGCGGAGCTTTTCTCCGGGTTTACGTCGATACGCCATTTTTGGAACCAAGCTCCTAAGTCGCTTACTGACATTTGAATCTTGTTCCGAATCTGTGGTAGTGAGTTGCCTTTGGAGTAAAGGGCTGTGTCATCTGCAAAGAGGGCTAGTTTGACACCATTCGACGGGATAGGGATGTCGTTGGTGAATAGTATGTATAGGAGGGGAGCAAGCACAGAGCCTTGAGGAACACCGGCTTTTATTTGACGGGTAGAGGATAGCGTGCCTTCGTGTCTAAAACGAAAGGTACGATCCTTCAGATAGGAGGCTACAAGGCGAACGAGACGATCTGGGAGGCCTAAGTCGTACAGTTTGTAGATGAGGCCCTCGTGCCAGACTCTGTCGAATGCCTTGGCAATGTCAAAGAAGACCGCGATGGTTTTTTGACGGCGAGGGTAAAAACCGCTGAGGATGTATTCCACTATGCGGTGAACTTGTTGGGGGCACGAGTGTTTGGCTCTAAACCCGAATTGTTGTGGGATGACAAGAGGGTCGCCGTCTGTGGGAAACAAATGGCGCCTCAAGCGCACGAGAATGACTCGTTCGAAAAGTTTGCCCATGGCCT
This sequence comes from Parnassius smintheus behrii, assembly GCA_036936625.1. NCBI lineage: Eukaryota > Metazoa > Arthropoda > Insecta > Lepidoptera > Papilionidae > Parnassius > Parnassius smintheus. The sequence continues at coordinate 6,447,474 of JAUPFT010000026.1, forward strand.
TGAGGAGGCTGATGGGACGGTGATTGGAGGGGAGGTGGAGAGGTGTGCCTGGCTTGGGAATGCCAATGACAGTTGCCTCTTTCCAAGAGGTGGGAAAGTAACTGAGTTCGAAGCAGGCGTTAAAGATAATGGCCAGTAAGGCGATTACCTGCTCCGGGAAGTGTTTGAGTGCTTGGTTGGAGATACCATCCGCACCCGGTGCTTTTTTGGGCTTAAGTCCTTTGATGGTAGATGGAATCTCATCTTTGGACACAGTGATAGGGTCAGCGGCGGTAGGGGGCGAGTTCCTGCGTCGGACCTCGTCCTCCACTAGTTGGATATGTAAGGGGTCAGTGGGTTGTGAGCTGGGAGAGCATTGAGCGGCAACGCTGTCCGCGAAGCACTCAGCCTTTTCTTCGTCTTCGAAGGCAATGGAGCCGTCGGGACGAGACAGAGGGGGAGTATGGGTTGTAGCGTCTATCCGGAGGGCTCTCGCCATCCGGTAGTACGCTGTGTGAGAGGGAGAGATTTTCTCCATGAGATTGCCTTTTTCGTGGTCTCTGTAGTCTTGGAGGCGGTAACGCAGTTTGCGTTGAAGGCGGTGGGCTGCGAGTCTATATTCGGGAGTGGGATAGCGTGCAGCTCTACGGAGGGCAGCTTTTTTGGCTTTTAACAGGTTGCTAATATCTAGGGGAAGACTAGTTTTAGCAACCGGGACAACTTTTTCATTCTCTTTAAGAGAGGATGTTATAAGTGAGGTGAGATTTTCGACCGCGGTGTCTATTTTCTCCGCACTGTCGAGGGCGTCGGAAGAAAGGGTTATGGGAGGGTCCGGAGAGTCTATAGCCGAGGCTAGAGACTTCTTGAAGCCCTTCCAGTCGGTGTAGGTTTTGGAAGTGGGAGTTGGAGATGGCTGATGGCCAAGAAGGAGGGATACAGGACGGTGGTCGGATCCTAGATCGTCGAGAGGCTCGATTGCTCTAAGGTTAAGGGAAACTCCTTTAACTAGAGCAAAGTCTAGCACATCAGGAGCGTAGGTAACAATGTCGGGATAGTGGGTGGCAGTGAGGGGGCTATAGACAGTCAGGTCGAGAGACTGAGTGATATTGAGCAGCACCCTGCCACTACTTGTAGTAGTGCGGCAGGCCCATTCAGTATGCTTGGAGTTAAAGTCTCCAAACATAATGATTGAGTCGCCTAATGCAAGGATGGCTTCGAAGTCACTCTTGACGGGGAGGGTTCCGCTAAGGATATAGCAAGAGGCTATAATGATTGACTGGTGTCCAGTCATGGTTAGTCTAGTGATAGTGGCTTCCATACTGGTAAGCGAAGGAGTAGATATGTGGGAGCAATGAAGGGACTTTTTGTGATAGATAGCAGTGCCGCCGCCTTTGCGGTTGGGTCTATCGTTACGTATGAGTGAATAATTTTTAATAGTAAGGCCTTTAGAGACCTTGGGGCTGAGATGGGTCTCCTGTAGGAGTAGGAGATCGGCTTCGCGATCTCGTAGAAAAAGCCTAAGCTCTGGGAGGTTGTTTCGCAGACCGCGGATATTGAATGAAACAAGCGACAAACCCTTTGGTTTGATACGACCGTGAGATATTGCAGGAGCAGAGGGCTCCGGCATAGTTTAATTACAAGGACCTTAGAAGGTTGATGTGCTCAGTAAGAGCAAGGAGACGGCCCTGAGGGGACTGAGCTGTGCTCAGTTTACCCGCAAGAATAAGAATTTCGTCTAAATTGATCCTATTGAGTGTGTTATACACTAGGTTTAGAAACTCTACTACAGAGTCTGTCTGTTTTTTTGGGTCGGCGGAGGGCCGCGGGATATTTGATTCCTTTTGGAACCAGGGGTTTATTGGAAGTGGCGCTGGCTGAGAGAGCGGAAGGCTCATAAGGGGCCGAGGAGGGCCCTGAGGTGGCCGATAGGGGCCCTGTGGGGGCCGATAGATGCCCTGTGTGGGCTGAGATGAGCCCTGAGGGGGCTGAGGTAGGGGCTGGCCCTGGGCGGGCTTGCGGCTTACAAGAGCCGGGAAGGTTCGGTCATTGACCTGTGGTGGAGCTTTGCGGCTCGGAGGTGGGCGAAGGGCGCGAGGGCAACCTCTATAATTGGCCGGATGGCCTGTTTGTCTGCAGAGGACACATGAGGGTGGGGATTCGGCGTTTTTGGGCCGTGGGCACTCTTTCGAGTGATGGGGTTCTAGGCACTTAATGCACCTGGGTGGAGCTGAGCAGTTGGCTGCCGCGTGTCCATAAAGTTGGCAGCGGTGGCACTGCGCTGGGTAACCGCGCCGGTGAGGGGCTTCGACCTTAACACGCGACAGGCCGCACACAGTGCGTACCTCGCGGAAAATGGCCTTCGCCTCCGGCACATTGGTGAGAACGAGGAGGGCGAGGTTAAACCTTTCGCCCCTGCTGCTGTGCATTTTATGCACACCTTCAATAGGGAAGCCTTGGGATTTAAGGTCTTCCAGAATGTCTTCGTTTGCGAGTTCATAGGGAACTCCGCGGAGGACTGCCTTTACTTTCCTTTCTTCGGCGAGGGCGTATGTGTGGTAGGACACACGCTCGGCCGTGAGTAGGCGGGTTATGTTACGGAAGTCTTCTATAGACGCCGGAATAATTTTGATGGCCTCGCCGACATTAGTGGCTTGGTCATATTTGAAACCCTTATCGTAGAGGGTTTTGGACAGTTGAGTAAATTTCGCCTTGTCTCTGAGAAAGACAGGGAGCGGGACTTGGTTTTTGGCCAGTTCGGGAGCGCAGCGGGTTGCTGGCTTGGCGGTATTGTCTTTCGACTGTGAGGTGGCAGCGTTTGGGGCTGCGGAAGTAGGGGCAACGATCGGAGCTGCGGAGGTAGAGGCAGCGGCGGAGGGAGTGCGGGCGGCGGCGGCCGCTGAGGCGGAGGGAGTGCGAGAAGTGGCAGCGCGTTTCGGGCCGCGCTTTGATTTCACTAACGTGAATTCGGCTTGGGAGTCGGTTATGGTTCCTTCAGAGTCGGAAGAACCCGAGGAGCCGGTGGAGCTGATGGCGGTCCTCTTCCGGGAGGATGAGGTAACGGACGTGGTGTCCGAGTGCTCCATATCGGAGTCGGGGGACGCGGGCGAGTCGGACTGCGGGGCAGCCGCTTGGGTCGCGAGGAAAGCGGCGACGGCGGGCGGGGGTACACATGCCTTAGGGGCACAGGGGGTAAGCTCAATTGAGAAGCTATCTAGGGCTACGCCCTGGGTTCTTAAAAATTGTTGAAAAAGAGCCAAAATTTGGCTAGCATCCATGGACGACATGTTGCTCTGGACAGGGGGGGATGACGTTTTTATTCTAAGAACACTGGAGGTCCCTGTTCTGAGAAGAACAGGGCCTTAGGGGCAGATGGGGAGGACTGACGTTCTATCCCAGAAGCTGGGGTCCCTATGTTCTGATAAGAACAAGGGCTCGCTCTGAGAAGAGCAAGAGACGATCTTCTAAGGATAGTATACACAACAAATAACAGTATAACAAAAACAATAACAATAACAGAAAATTTAACAAATAAAACAAAACAAGCGAAGCGCGTTCAAGCCTCCCCGCCGGAGCAAGGGGGCAGGAACGATGCGAAAACAAAGTGACTCACCAACGGCGTCTGCTCGGCCGGTGTTAGCCGGGGAGAGCGGGGCGCGCGGACAAGCGGTTGCGCTGCGCTACCAAAGAATATATACACTACGCGAAAAGAAACGACACTTAAGCATGTGTGCACGTAAAATCGCTTGCGGCTATGTGTGGGTGTCTGGATGTGTGCGGGGGCCTAGAGAGGCGCGCGGGGCGTGGAACGGGCAGTCACCGACTGCCCTGGCCGAGGGCTAGTAGTAATACCGATATTTGACAGTATTAGTTAATATGAATATATTCGTCAAGTGATATAATATTTCAATTAATATATGAATATTACTGATATCTTAATGTACATATTACTATTCTATTCATGTAGGTATTAAGTTTATGTTACCAAGTAACGTTATTAGTTTTTATAGCCGTGTATGCTAGGTTTATATGCTTTGATAAATATTAAAGTTGTCATTAAATAAATGATATTATAGTATATGTATTACTGAAAGTGATTTTAAGTAATTAGAAATAAAATAAATTCCACTGCACAAAACAAGGGCCCTTGTTTTGTTAGTTTAATTTTTAATAATGTTTTATGATACCTAAAAATATGTGAACTCATTTTAATGAAAGTCGATATGATCTTTTCGAATTATGGGGAAATACCACGACAATAAAACTAATATATCGCCAATAATTTTATTATATTACATTAACTGAAATATACACTATTAAAAATACCACTAGAAAGTCAAGAAATTTTAGATATCTATAAAGAGTTTTTGTATATGTTCATTGTTGTATTTATCGATTATTTCATTAGAAATAGAAATGACTTATCTCAACAGCACATAGGGAACAATTTGTTGGCCGCCATGTCCCAGGAAACCTGCATACCTTTGGATTTTCTAAAAAAAATATGTATATTTTTTATATACATATGTATACATGCTACGAATTTTTGCAATTGTTAGAAATAATAATGAAAATTAAAAAATTAATCGAAAAATTCAAAAATATATAAGAGTAGATTATTTTTAATGGAAATACTAAGTGTTGGTTAATTATTTAAGATTACCATGAACCGTCGTGCATATTTGGTTTTGTTGGAATTTTTAATATTCCTCATTTAATAAAAGTTGATTTAAAATTGAACGTATCTTTCACTACCTTAATACATAAGTTTACATAATATATAACACATATCTACTATTTTATCTTCTTTGGTACAGGTCTATAATATTCCATTTCGGTTTGATATCAACCCTAGCGTTACACGCTTCAACTCAAGGTCACCGGCGCTTAAGAGGGCCCTTCCCGACCCGTCTGTCGTCAACGCGAGTATGGTTGAAAAGCATGTTGTTTCATCTAGCGCAATGTTAGAAAAAGAAGGAAAGCGAAAAGAGAGAGATAGCGCCTGAGCGCTCGGTTGGCGTTCGGTAACATTCGCCGCTGACTCGCGGGCGGTCGACCGCTAGTCTGTAAGCCATTCATGATCATGATAATAATATTGAATTGTTCGCACGCGTCTCGCTACTATGGCCCCACGTGCGCATAGCCATAGTTTTGTAAATTTCTCTGCATACAGGACAGGTGTATACCTACATTTAGTACCGTTTTATTTTATTATATTACATACTTTGTCTAGTACGGACGACGGAAATTAGGTAATTAATTATTAATTAAACTACACATGTATGTTTGGTTGATCAAATAAAGTAGTCTAAATAAAGTTGGGTAAATATCAAATTTAATCTAAAAAACTTTGTTACACTTTACAAACAATACATAAAACGTCAGAAGTGAGTGAAAATTTAGAAAAAAAATATTATTATCTAATACAGTCAATCATCGAATCTATCTCTCATTGGCAGTTTGCGTGGGAAACGTGGGACAATAATTTCTGGCAGAACACATTTAAAGTAAAACTGCGTCAGTTTCAATATTTTATCATCTGACCAAAAAGTTGGATCTTTGTATATCTTTTCATACAAGAATCCCCAGTATAAAAAACAAGATCATTGTAGTAGGTAAAATAGAATTAACTAAAAATAAAATGCAACAGCACATTCGCTTACGCGCAGTCAACAAATTCTATACCTGCTAACAATTCGCGGGAGACCCGAGAGCCGAGCGCGGGTGCACCAGCGTCTCACCCCGTCACAACCCCGCACGACTCGTCCCCCGCATACCTCACCACCACTTGACTAACAAGCGAGTGAGAACGCGATAACAGTCAACGAAAAATATTGTGCGGAAATTTCATAAAACTTGATCCAGGAAATATAATTTTTCAGTAAGTCTTACTGAAAAACACGTATACGTATACATACAATTAAAAACTCCATTATATTTTCGAGTTTTCTATCAAAATATTATCATTGGTTTTATTATTTATGAGTACGTTATGAACGGCCAAAATTCAGGTAATTTTGTGCAAAAAAGCAGATTTTTGGAGGCTTATACTGAATTTGTTTCTCCAAATTTTGATTTTTTGTTTTGACAGAAACTTAGATATAGTGCACAAAATACCTATTAGTTCAAAAATTTCAAAGAAATATCTATTACAATGCCATAATCATGTACGAGCGTTTGTATGAAAAGTAAGACGGGTTGGCTGCTCTTAAGCTCTCACGTACAGGGAGTGTCACCGCTGTGGCGCTACCGAAAGGTCGGAGGCGCGAAAGAACTGTGTGCACGACCGTTCGGGGGCGGCGCGCAAACGGAACTGTTGATGGTTCTTTTTTATATATATAAATACTATATAATATTTCCCTTTCCCCCTGGGTTACTTTCCTCTATGCCCCTGGGTGTGATTGAGTGTAGACGTGTATTTTGTTATTTAAATAGTAATTTAATTTAAGCGATTGAAATAAGTTAAAATTTTAAATAAGTGCCATAGTACCAGGAAAACATAATTTTATAAAGAGTAATTTGCAACTGGATGTGTCTGCTACGACCGCTACGGCAAGCCACGCCCCACAGATGCTACAGCACCTACTATCGCTACGCGCTACGTGATTCGTAAGTTAGTAATCTGCTACGTATCTTAAAACGATCGCTTAGTTAAATCTGTGCTCCTAGTAAGTCGCAAATTGAGCAGTCAATCTTAAAAGGTCTTGCGCTACTTACTTTTATATTATTATTTAAAAAAAATGCCACTTAAAAGGACCCCTCCATCGCAACAGCCGAAGTCGGATACGAATCAGAGTTCAGCTGCTGCTACGGCCACAGATACCGATAATGATAGCTCTAGTAATGTTGCTAGTCGACCTCGTGGCCGAAAGCGCCAACATGATGACGAGGTATATGCTTTTATGTCGGATATGAAACAATCTTTTGATACCCTCAAAAATCAACAAGTTAAAATTCTAAGTAGTATTAGTGACATCCAGAAACAAAATGGGGATATTATTAAATCCATGGACTTTATCTCAAAACAGTATGATGAAATCAAAGATCGATTGTGTAAAATGGAAACCGAAAGAAAAACGCATTTAGCCTATATTCAGACCCTTGAATTAAAAGTGGAGAATCTCGAGAGATTTCAAAAACAGGCAAGTATTGAGATAAAGAATATCCCTGTCAAACATAATGAGACTAAAGATGACTTGTTACAGATAGTAAAAAAAGTTGGTCTAGTTACTAACACCCATACTGAGGACTCTCTCATTCGCGATGTATTTCGCTTGAATGAAGATAAACGGGGGAATAGGCCGATAATAGTAGACTTTTCAACTGCTATTTTAAAAGAAAAGATTTTAACATCCGTCAAAAATTATAACCGGATTAATAATACTAAAAAACTAAACACAGGAGATATGCAATTTGAAGGACTCGCAAAGCCAATTTTCGTAACCGAATGTCTGACTCAAAAAGCAAAAAAACTATACTACCTCGCTCGAGAGTTTAGTAAAAGGAACTCCTATGCCTACTGCTGGACAGCTCACGGGAAAGTTTTCATCCGTAAAAAAGAAGGTGCTCCATCACATCGGATTGATTCGGAAAATGAACTAAACCAATTGCAGTCGCAATCTTCTTCGTGACTAAGCAATTTACTTCGATTTTTATGTATTATTTTTAACATAATTTTATTACTCTCTAAATGGTTAAGTCATTCGTATCCTTATGTTTACGTTGATTTAAAAACTTACTACATATTACCACAAACATTTATCATTGCTTTTCCTAATTGTATAATTTTTAATAATATATACTACTCTCACACACTTACATTACTTAACCTACATCCTAATTCATTAAATCTTTATATCACTAATACTGTAATTCAACAGACTTCAAAATACAAGATTATAATAAATAATCTATTGAATGTAACAACGATTTGCGCCTTTGAATATTCTCTTATTAATAGTTATACTTGATAATATCTCTAATGACATTGATTCAGTTTTTGTTTCCAATTCCATGATATGCACTCCAGAAAACCTAGTTAATCAAATTAATCAGACCAGAAATTCTTTGATAGTGTTTCACAATAACATACGCAGCGTTACTTGTAATTTTGATGCACTAGCCATACTAATGGAAAGAATTTGTATTCAATGCGACATCCTTGTACTGACGGAATGCTGGCTAAGCAAATTATCAGTTATACCTGAAATTACTGGGTATACGTCTTATTCTTCTGAGTATAATAACCAAAACGACGGTGTTCTGATATATATAAAATCTGAAATAAAGCATAGTATACATAAACCTTTAATTTCCGATGCGAATAGTCTTATCGTATATTATGAAAATAAATATGCCATTTTAGCCATAATTCGATCACCTTCACAAAAAAAATATCAATAAATTTTGTGATAGCCTTGATCTCTGTCTTGCATCTTTAGCTTCTGTAAGATCAGTTATCTTGATTGGAAATATCAATATAAATATCTCTCCTAATAATAATGACCTTAATAGCAGTAAATATTTGGATTTAATGGCGCTACACGGATATTTAGCAGCTCATTTAATCCCCACTCGTAATGAAAGTTGTATTGACCATGTAATGTTGAGATCAGATAGATATTCCGCAACATATATACTGGATTCGTTTATTACCGATCATGCTCCGATAGTGTTTCACTTAGATTGCAAAATTATAAGGTATCCATCTAAAAGCACAACTTTCAAAATTGATTATCCATCACTATTAAAACAATTATCTGATGCAGATTTTAGCTTTATATACAATATCAAAGATGCCAATGAAGCAGCTACTGCTTTAACTAAAACAATTACTGATGCCATAACGGTTCATTCCAATAAAATAAAAATTCCTCACCGTAAACGATGTATCAAGTCATGGCTAACTCCAGGATTGGTACGCTGTATAAGACACAGGGACAAATTGCACAAGAAAGCAAAACACGATAAAAACAATGCAATATTACAGATTCCTTACACGAGATATCGCAGTTTTTGCAACAACTTGTTGAAAAAAATTAAAACCGCATATGAGAAAGCCGAGTTCTGTAAAAATAAATGCAATCCAAAGGGTACTTGGAATACTATAAATAAAATCACTAACCTCAAACAATATTCACCCCCTCCATGTGAATTACTAAATCTAACTGATGATCCTCATAAATCTGTCGATATTGTTAATAATTACTTTGCAGAAATTGGCCCATCTTATGCTAACTCAATATTAAAAACTCAGCAATACATTGACCACCCAAAATTGTTAAAGATAGTGATGAATCTAACCGCCTGCATAAATCTATGGTATTGCTTGACACAGACTATTACGAGATAGAAGCTATTATCACAAACTTAAAAAATGATTCAACCACGGGAATCGATAGCATACCTACCCGAGTCATAAAACGTGCCAAAAACAGTCTGATTCCCCCCATAACATATTTGTGTAACCTTTGTTTAAAAACTGGTGTTTTTCCAGATATTTTAAAGAGGGCTCTAGTTCACCCTATACATAAGAGTGGTGACAGAGACACTGTCGAAAATTACAGGCCTATATCTGTACTAAGTGCGATAGCTAAAATTCTTGAAAAAGTTTTAAATCTCAGATTCACAAATTTTCTTAAACATAACAATATAATTTCAGATAATCAATTTGGCTTTGTGAAAGGTAAGTCTACTAAAGATGCAACTTTAATTCTAACTGAGAAAATCGCAAAACATCTTGATAATAAGTTGAAAGTTATAGGTGTTTTTCTTGATTTATCAAAGGCGTTTGACACTGTCTCTATTCCCCTACTTCTGCATAAGATGGAACTGATCGGCGTACGAGGAATTGCTTTAGATATATTTCGATCTTATCTATCTAATCGCACGCAGTTAGTTAAAATCGGTGATTACACTAGTTTACCTACTACTGTCTCGTTCGGTGTACCACAAGGTAGTGTACTAGGCCCAACTCTCTTTCTAGTTTACGTAAATACTTTATGCTCACTTACCTTGCCTAACTGCAAAATCATTTCGTACGCAGACGATACGGCTTTAATTGTATATGGTAAGGACTGGAATGAAGCCCAATACAATACAGAATATGCGCTAGGAAGGGTCATGCAGTGGCTTAGTAGCAATCTATTGACATTAAATGTAAACAAAACTAAATATATTACTTTCACTCACCGTGCCAGTACCCAACCATCAGCGGAATTTTATATCAAAGCACATACATGTGAACAACATAGCTTATGCAACTGCCCAAAACTTACTCGTTCCACTAACATAAGATACCTCGGACTTATCATTGACTACTGCCTATCTTGGTCAGAGTATATAAGCAATGTAACCTGCCGTATTAGAAAACTGATACCAATATTCAGAAAATTGAGGAATTCTGCTGACTTTGAAATATTGATATGTGTTTACTATGCTCTTGATCAAAGTTTACTACAATACTGTATTGTAACATGGGGTGGAATTGTAGAAACAACTTTACTACCCTTAGAACGTGCTCAAAGAGCAATCTTAAAGGTAATGCTAGGTAAATCACAAAGGTTTAGCACCGAACTTATTTTTAAGGAATGCTCTGTACTTACTGTAAGACAGCTTTTCGTCATGTCTGTTATACTACGTAAGCACAAAAATACAGAGTTTAATCCTAATTTAAAACGTAATAAAAATAGAATTTGTGACATGGTTTCTCATAGAACTGCTTTAGCACGTCGTCAATATTATGTCACTAGCAATTATTTATATAATGTTGCAAATAAAGTAAACAATATTTACCCTTTGTCCCTTTATAAATGTAAAGATAAAATCCTAAATTGGTTGCTAAGCCTTAATTACCTGGAAACAGAGAAGTTAATCAGTATTTAAGTTCTAACACACACACACACACGCATACACACACATTACACACACACACACACACACACACACACACACACACACACACACACACACACACACACACACACACACAGAGAGAGAGAGAGACACGCGCGCGCGCGCACTGGTTTGTGGTAATTAGAAAGTTTTCTCTTCATTTTTTAAATTTATTATTATTATTATTTAACTTAATTAACTTTGTTATTTAACTTAACATGGTTGTGTATTATATAGCGAAATAATCTGTAATTTTTTACTGTATTTGTATTGTACTACTCAGGGTGGAAGACGCTGACGGCTGTAACACAGTTTATACTAGTATGGCCGTTAACGCCAACTACTTTGAAATGTAATTTTGTAACTTTAAATAGATATAATACAAAAGTGTTAAACCTGTTAACTGAGAGTCAAATAAACTATTATTATTATTATTATTATTATATATTACCTACATAAGGTATAAAGTTATACCCGTAAAGAGGAAGGGATGAACATTTTAATGTAACTCTTTAGGAGACGTTCAAGTTGCTATATAAATCTAGTCTACCTAAAAGGGCGTGGCGGCACTGTCGTCGCGCCGCAAGCGAAATGCACCGAAACCTAAATCGCGCTACCAAATTTCCGAAGCTACATGACTATACATTACAATAGTGGGGTCGTGGGTTGAAATCCTATATATTAATGACTTATGAAAGTAAGGTCTATGATACAAAAGCAATACTATAGAAGGTCTCTATGATGAGTATGCATTACAATAGTAGGGTCGTGGGTTCGAGCCCTGTACATGAATGACTTATGAAAGTAAGGTCTATGATACAAAAGCAATACTATAGAAGGTCTCCATGATGAATTTGCATTACAATAGTAGAGTCGTGGGTTCGAATCCTATATATGAATGACTTATGAAAGTAAGGTCTATGATACAAAAGCAATATTATAGGATGTCTCCTTGATGCATAAGCATTTTATGGGGTGGTCGGGTGACCGACTGCTCCTAGTACTGTAGCAAAATGACTAGTCCTTATTAGGGACTTGAAAAGGAATATTATGGTGGCGTGTATGCTGCTTCACGAGCAATTGGTCCGAGGTAAACTTGGACTCGCTAATCGATGTGTCCTAGACATATCATCTTAGTGCTGATGGTAAGCGGGTTTGTTGTAGCGATACGGCTTTCCCGTGGACATCGCACTCATACCGTTTGAGGGCGACGTCGTAGCGCATAGCGATGCGTCGTCTATCTTTCGGATTGGGATGATGAGTGTGTTTGGTAGCACTTTTAAGTGTAACAGGCAAACTCAACTTCATGTCTTAGTGCATTAGTGCTATGATACGTGGAGTTTTGTCCACTGGCGTCTTAGTAGCGTCCTACTATGATACGTTGGTGATATTTTTTATATAACAACAATAAAAACCTTGTTACCAAAATTGATAGGGGCCATGTGGATGTGTTGTGAGGGGGCGCCATCGGTATGATAGTTGCATTGATGCTTACTGCAACTTGCGGTATTGCGTCTTGTGATGGATCTGCGGGTGTGCTGCGCCTGATTCGACGCATTTCTGTGGTTCTAGTCGATGGAGGTATACAATTAACATCTTAGTGCCGGTGGTAAGTGGGTTTGTTGTAGCAATACGGCTTTCCCGTGGACATCGCACACCCATACCGTTTGTTGGCGACGTCTTAGCGCATAGCGATGCGTCGTCTATCTTTCGGATTGGGATGATGAGTGTGTTTGGTAGCACTTTTAAGTGTAACAGCATACTCAACTTCATGTCTTAGTGCATTAGCGCTATGATACGTGGAGTTTTGTTCATTGGCGTCTTAGTAGCGTGCTACTATGATACGTTGCTGATATTTTTTTATATAACAGCAATACAAACTTTGTTACCAAAGTCGATAGGGATCATGTGGGTGTGTTGTGAGGGGGCGCCATCCGTATGATAGTTGCATTGATGCTTACTGCTACTTGCGGTATTGCGTCTTGTGATTGATCTGCGGGTGTGCTGCGCCTGATTTCGACGCACTCTTGTGGTTCTGGTCGATGGAGGTATGCGGGTGGTGATGTCTGCTGGGATGTATGGGGGACCTTGGGATGGTGTAAGCCCGACGATAGTCGTATTGATGCTTGTTGCATTCTGCAGCATTGCGTCTCTGCGATGGTTGTTTGGTGGGACGCTATTCTCAGCTTAGACGCAGAGTAGCTTTGCCCAAGTCGGGTCCCTTCATTACGGGGCTGCAGACTGTCTGCTCTCCATGATGTTTTATATAACAACATAATAATATATCTCTGTAACTTTCCCACCTTTGAATGATTGAAGGCAACTTGTTGGTGGGTGAGACAAACATGATCGGAAATGCATTTACTCAACGTCAGTGACACAAACCCTTTCTGATGGCGAATTATTACTCTTATCTTATAACTGCCTGTTTGCTATATCTGCCGTTGTATTGGTTGGTGGAGCATATGTGTCGACCTCATGCGGGTGGTAGTTGGCGGGAGGATATGAGGAGACTCTCAAGGCTGCGGCCGAAAGCCGCACAACGTGGGACCCCATTCCCTTGAGGTGAGCGGTAGACTCATGACACGCTCTGCGGCTAGTAGCCGTGCTGATCATGCAATTGGTGGTGATGCCATACACTTACAACACATCTGCAGGAGCGGCAGTCTGGCAGGTAGTGGCGCTCACGGAGGGTTTACGGCCAGTTTGCCTATTTGCCTAAACTGTGTGACGTACATTCACTGTGGCTGGATTCGTTCGTATTCTGTATGGCGTTTACACGCATTGACATGCGCAACTTCGGTCGATGTTTTTGCTTACGCACTAACAAGGGGCCAAGCCTCTTTTACTGGTTCGCCAGTTATTTTGCTGTGGACTACGGTCCAGTTCCCGAATTAGCGTTCCCTTCGTGTGGAGTGCATCAAAATGGTTGGCGCTCAACGCGCACGGCGTGTGTGGAGCCGTGTGCCTCCCCTACATTTTTTTTAAATAAATGTAGGAGGGCGAAGCCCTTGTATCGTGTATTTTGTATAAATATATTTTGAACCTTTTCCGAGCGGGAAGGAATAAATAATAATAAATTAATAATGTAAACCTGATACAAGTGGAATAGTGACGTTTTATGTTCTTAACCTTTCTCGAGCCCTGTCTTCGTGAAGGGGTTCACTTAGCTTATAAGGCGCTACCAACAGCTTTCATTTGCTCTAGTGAATATTCATTCTTTCAAAAGACACCTAAAATACCTAAGTTACTAAACAAATACAACGTAAATAAGGGTCCTAACTAAGACGATCACGCCAAAAATATTACAAACGGCCTATTATTAAACCTTTTGAAAGATCACTTAGAAAGATCAAAACATATTTTATTAATCCTGGTCCCATATATATAATTTTTAATATAAAGGGGAATATAATACATTTAGTATTTTATATATTTATTATTATGAGAGGGGGGAAGCGTTACACTACTTACACTGAACAATTATTTAGTCATTGACATTATTCGCGAAAAGGTTGAAAACTGAAAAACACTGGTCGAGTCGCTAGTCAAATAATAAATCTGTAACTATAAAACCAGTAACCAGGTATCTAATTTTCTAGATACACCTATAAATAATAATACCTTAACTTTCGGTACCTACCATTAGGTAAGGAATAAAAAGACGACATTCCTATTGTTATTTAAGCTCATGTATACTATGCCTATGTATAGTACCTTTTGGCTTTTTTAGTGGCCAAATTAAAAATAAAACTCAAAAATAAATATCAAAAATACTAAGAGAATAAAATTTTTGGTAATATAAGGCGCGCGTCAACTCGAGCTCGGACGTGTCAGCCTCACGAAATTCGCCCCTTGTAGGGGCCGTGCAGCGTAGGTATATTTTCATGCCTAAAGCCAGAAGTAAGACAAGCCTCCTTTTAGTAAAAAGTAATATTTCTGACAGGGTTTTTAAGCCTCCTCCTCCGCCGCCGCTGCCTCAATGCGTGTTCGCAGACTTCACATGTCTTCGAAATATTTTTTTCTAATTCTCAGATATTCAGGTTTCCTCACGATGTTATACTTCACCGCCAAATACGTTGTAAATCAACACCTAAAATTGCAATTAACAATTTACTGGCGCCGACGGGGATCGAATCCGGGTTGCTCGCGTACTGTAAAATTTACAGCAAGCGCTAACCATTTGAGTTACCACGGTTCAGATGGTTAGTCTTTCAGAAATGAGAGGAGCCGTTTGCCCAACAATGGGGCGTACATAGGCTTAAACTTTAAATTTAACATTTTTAAAAAGTAATATTCGATACATAATACATATTCGATATATAATATTCGACTACAAAGGACTAAAAAAAAAAACTATATACTAAAAATAAAAATATATAAAATAACTTCATATTCTGAAGTCTTAGCTTTAATTTTTCTATACACATTAGCACCATTAACTTTTTTTTCTATAGAACAAATGTGTCAAACGAGCACACAGTCCACCTAAAGGTAAGTGGATGCTGTGGCTCATAGACATCTATATTTATCCTTGATTAAGAATCAAAATGCAGATCCGTTGTCACTGCTGAGGACTAAAATGGAATGCCTCATTTCCAGTAAAATTGGATTTCCGGATCTCTACACTTACGATACGAAACACAGCAATATTAAGCTTCTACTTCAGGCTGTTATTCTGTGAGAGCGTGGTCCTTCCCCGGTCGAGCCGAACCATTCATTCTACAAACATAATATGGACGTGGCTCTACCATGTAGTCTCAGGTCTTATGTGGAAATAAAATAGAAAATTGACACTTGGTAGATTGGCACATGGTAGAACCAAACTATAGCTATATAATATATAAACCATGCTCTCACGGAATACCAGCGCAAAATAGCTGCTAAATGCCGCTGTATTTCGTACGGTGAGTGTATACTCGTAGAAGCGGAGTAGATATCTTTTTTCTTTAAACGAGGCATTATGTCTTAGTCCTCAGAGTGACAAATCTACTAATTGATTGTTAATCGAGTATGGGTGTAGATAAGTGTTAATATGCCGTAGAACTCCCATAATACGTTGTGGTGTGTGTGATTGCTCATTTGTTACCCTTACTTCTTTAAAAAAATAAGAAAAATTCTGAGAAATATCTAGAATAATACTTTAAGGTAAAGTTATGCAACTGTCCATGTATGAGGATTCCCTATACATATATCTTAGAGTTTTCTTCAATGCCTTCAATGGCTTTGCGCAACTCCTGGTCCATTGCCAAAAGTCAGTAGCACGATAATAAAATTTATGTATAAGTAATATAGCGTTTATTTTCTACCACATAAGGGATTTTCTACGACTCCAAAGCGTTGAACATACATACTTATATCGCACACGTACAAATATCCAGACCTGGAATAATTATTTGTGGGTCGTACAAAATTACTTCGATTCGATTTGAGCAAAAGGATTCGAACCCGCGGGATTGCAGTGATGCCAAACGTTTAGCTACTGCGCCATTGATTAAATCATCATTATTATTATCATCATCACCATTACATTTCATAATCAAAATTCTAGTGCATGACATATGCCTCCCCTAAGGAACGCCACAAGGTCCGTTCCTTATCCAACTGCATGCATTGACTTATTGCATCTGTTACCAGATCGTCACTCCCTTCAGTGGAATGATATCCTAGAAAATGGCTCGACTGATTTTGATGAAATTTTTGTGTGTATTTGAGTGAGCCTCTGGATGGTTTAGATTCACTACTGGAGCCGGTAGGTGGCGCTGTTGTCAAGATCCAGAAATCACCCGTGCGAAGCCGGGGCGGATCGCTAGTATTATGTAACTATGTAACAAATTCCGGTTGCCTTGTTATGTCGTCTCGATGTCGAATTACGAATAGATGCTTTCGTTCCAAATATAGACGTCCATGTGTTGACAGTATTTTAATGTTTTTTTACAGTCTCCATTATATTTGGCAGAATTCCATGAAACTTGCCTGCATTCAGCAATATATTCTATTGTTTATAGCATAAAAGTGATATTCATCCAGCATTTACTTACCTTCATAGTCCTGCTGATGATAAGTGAATGTTGAAAGCTGTGCCCCATAGATATCTGTCCTCGATTAAAAATCTAAATTCAGACCCTTCATACTGGAACACGGCGATGTAAAATGTAGTGCACGTGGGTGAGTGTATCACTTTCATGTAGATTTTTTTAAATTACAATATATATTTTTATATAGGATAGGGTGACAAACGAGCACACAGCATACACAGGTAAGTGGTTGCTGTGGCCCATAGACATCTACACCTATATTACGAATCAAAATCCAGATGCGTTGTGACCTGTGAGGAGTAAGATGGAATGTCTTGTGCCAGTAAAAATGGTCTCCGGTTCACTACACTCACCATACGAAACAAAGTAGCATTAAGCTACTTATTTACTACTATTTATTTATTTATATTCTGTAAGAGCGTGTGCTTTCCCCGGTCAAGCCGACCCATTCGTGCTACAACTATACTATAAATATAACTGCAGCATGGCTCTACCACGTATAAAGAATTACACGTATATAGAATTTTCAACAAGCAAACAAATTTAATAACAAAACAAAAACAGAGTAACAAATTTTCAAAGGTATTGTACCTAAATTGCTTAATAAGCATATTATATATTATTTTTTAATCTTTAAAATTGTTTATTATCTCAATCTGTGGTTACTTAAACAGCTGTTAGGATTATAAGACCCTTACGGTATTTGTCGCGTTTAAGGACATAATTTATTCCCCTACAAATTATCGCATGAAAGGAGTTAACAAGGAGATTTATTCAAATAAATCAGCGTAAGTTGTTTACTGTGAAGATTAAAATGAAATGCCTCGTTACCAGCAAAATAGTCTTTCGGTTCTCTACATTCACCATACGAATTACAGCAGTATTGTACTTATATTTCACGCTGGTATATTGTGAAAGCGTAGTGCTCCCGGGTCGAACTGACCAATTCGTGCTTATGTAATATAGCTACAGCAGGGATCTGCCGCATTTAAGATATCTTTAATAATTTTCTATTTTATTTTTTTCTCTTAGATGTATAACTTCTGATGTGGTAGAGCCATGCTGCAGTTATATTAGTAGTGTAGTTGTAGCACGAATGGGTCGGCTCGACCGGGGAAGGACCACGCAGTCACAGAATACCAGCGTAAAATAGTAACTTAATGCTGCTGTGTTTCGTATGGTGAGTGTAGAGAACCGGAGACCCTTTTTACGGGAAACGAGGCATTCCATCTTAGTCCTCACGGGTAACAACGCATCTGAATTTTGATTCTTGATCAAGGATAGGTGTAGATGTCTATGGGCCACAG
This sequence comes from Parnassius smintheus behrii, assembly GCA_036936625.1. Taxonomy (NCBI): domain Eukaryota; kingdom Metazoa; phylum Arthropoda; class Insecta; order Lepidoptera; family Papilionidae; genus Parnassius; species Parnassius smintheus. The sequence goes on from JAUPFT010000026.1 coordinate 6,465,688, forward strand.
CAACCACTTACCATCAGGTGGACTGTGTGCTCGTTTGTCACCCCATACTATAAAAAAAACGAAAAAAAAAAACATGGAAACATGTGTTACGACGGCAATATGCGGCCGTATGTGTTATTCTTGTGAACTGGTAAACTGCTTGTGGAGGATTTGTTTGTTAGGAACTTGTTCGCCGTAGAATGCGAACAGATTCTGTCCCTGCCGACTTCAATGAAATTTGTTAATCGAAATTTGAAGTGCTAATTAACCAAGTGCTAGTCGGCGAAAGCAAACTTCGTGAGGAAATCTGCATGCCTGCGGAATAAAACATGTTGTTGTCATGTGAAGTGCACACACACGCACCGAAGCTGCGCGGTGGACAAACTGCTCTAAAACCCGCTCACAACAAATAGTAGGCCTGAGTTCAGCAATGTTTGCTTTTTTTCCCAGTTTGCTTCATCGTTCATAATGCGTGGAGTGTAATAATTTGCCAGCATCTGAAAATTAGACAGTATCCCCTTTTAGTGTCCAAATGGAGGGTAATATTTAAGCTATAGCGGTATTGGTGTAAGAGAATATATCACCCCATTTCATGCCAGTGGCGTAAGAGGGGGGGGGGGGGAGAATTGCCTCTGAAGCGGATATCCGCAGGCCTTTTTGTTAACATTCGTCCTACTCCCTTATCCACGTCACTTTATTTTGTAAAACGAAAAAATCGTGTCTTTGTCGTACATTTTGAAATATATCTTTGCTTGATTTATTGCTGCCAACTATAGTGAAATTCTCTCTATGAGTTAATCTACGCGGAAGCTGTAAGTTAAGACGTGAGTGAATTAAAACTCGGTTATTCTAAGCTTTACATCAAGTAGTTTTCAAAATATTCCATAATCATCATTACAGCTCTTCACAAGTATTCACTGCTTAACATAAGCCTCCCCCAAAGAATGTATCAAAGGACGGTCCTCAGCCACAATGTTAATGTGTTTAAAACAAACTATTAGCAATGAATAATTAATAGACATTTATCAAGTACAAGAGAGCTTTACAATTTAACGTATCTGTGTATGCGGTAATGAAATCAACAGTCAAAGGATTCTGAGTTCAAAGCAACGGCGTGCTTGAGATTTTGAGAGAGACATGTACGTACACTTTAGTTTCAAGCGTACTACTCTTAACTAATATAATTTAAGTGAAGAGAAGTCAACATACAACTACAACTACAGACTTCCATTTGGCACGATCCTGACACACTTCTCTCGCCTCCTCCACATACATATACCTACTCACACATGCTCGTCGGTAAAGGGTACTCTTAATTTGTCCCACTTTCGATATATGGCCAGTTTGGTCGACAAACTTTCGATGTGACCGAACCACCGAAGTATTCCTTTCTTAATCCTCGTTACATCATCATCTTGCAAACCACTCTTCTCTTATCACACAATTTCTCACCCTGTCACTCAGATTTAGCCCTAACACACTACCAGGCGGTCCCATAATGAACTGGCCTGATATAGTTCAACGCGACATGTCGCTACATGTTGTGTTGCATTAAATAGTACGTTTATCGTGCACTTAATATAAGAAACATGCGTCGACATGAAATGCTTAGTCTTAGTTTATCAGGCATTTGAATAACGAGAGTCGCGTATTTTTTCAAAATGTCGAAAACTGAGTATCGAAGTGTCATAAAGTTTCTGTTTAAAGAAGGTTTATCCCCTGCCCAAATAAAAGAACGATTGGATGGCGTGTATAAGGAGTCTGCCCCCTCCTATAGCACAGTGAAAAATTGGGTGAAAGAGTTTCGCCTCGGGAGAGAAACCGTCGAAGACTTTGGCCACGACGGTCAACCTGTGGAAGTGCTCACTCCCGAAACGATTGCTCTTATCGAAGAGGAGGTTCTGAGTGACCGCCGTTTGAAGATTAAAGAAATTGCAGCAAGGCTTGGGCTCTCTAAGAGTACCATTCATCGCGCGATCCATGAACATCTTCATATGAAAAAAGTGAGTGCAAGATGGGTACCGAAACTTCTTTCAGCGGTACAAAGACAGGAAAGAGTGCGCTGCGCTTCGGAGTTTTTGGATCTTTGTGGCGAAAATCCAAAGACTGTGATCGAGCGGCTAGTGACTGGTGATGAAACTATGATCTTATATTATGATCCACAAAGCAAGCGCGAGTCAATGGAATGGCGTTATAAGGGTGAAAAGCCCCCTAGTAAGGCAAAGGTGCAACAATCGACTAAAAAACTGATGTGCACAATATTTTAGGATTTTCAAGGCATTTCGATGGTGGATTTTAAAGAACGCAATACAGTCGTGAACGGCGAATATTATGCTTCTTTAATATATAAATTACGAGACAAGATAAAGGAAAAACGAAGAGGCAAGCTGTCTAAAGATGTCCTGTTGCTCCATGACAACGCCCCTGTTCATACCGCTGGTGTTTCGAAGGATGCAGTTCGTCAATGCGGGTTCACAGAAGTTCAACATCCACCTTACAGTCCAGACATGGCCCCGTCCGACTATTATTTATTTCCAAATTTAAAGCGGGACTTAAGGGGAAGAAAATTTTCAAGCGATGAAGAGTTGCAGGCGGCCGTCTTCAGTCATTTTGAGGATAAAAAATGTGATTATTTTTATAACGGTTTAGAGATGTTGATTCACAGATGTGTCATATGTTGATTCACAGATGTGTCATAATGATGTGTGTCATAATGACGAAATGTGTCAGAAGTGTGTTAGTATTCATGGTGATTATATTGAAAAATAAAATTGGTTTCATTTCATTTCCTTCATTGGTTCATAGTTAGGCCAATTCATTATGGGACCTCCTACGTACTTAATGACCGCATTTCTACTGCGTTTATTATACTCTAGTGTTTCTTCTGGCATACCTAACTTTCACTACCATACGTTAATGGAGGAATACAGCATTTTGAATTAGCACTATGCCTTTTTTGATACATTTTGACTTTCCAAAATGGAGTGTAAAGCCCCATTAACTCTATTTCCTGCGTTCACTGATCGATAGTATGGTGCATAGACATCTACATCTACACTCAATTAAAATCAAGATCACACACACACACACACACACACACACACACACACACACACACACACACACACACACACGCACGCACGCACGCACGCACGCACGCACTCGCACACGCACACGCACACGAACACAAGCGCGCGCGCGCGCGCACACAAATGGGTTGGTTAGAACAGGAATGAAACACTCACAGAAAACTAACGTAAAATAACAACCTAATGCTGCTGTGTTTCATATGATAAGTATGGAGAGCCGAAGACCCTTTTTACTGGAAACGAGGCATTTTGTCTTAGTGCTCAGGGATTGCAACGCACCTGATTTTGATTCTTAATCGAGAATAGATGTAGATGTTCATGTGCCACAGTATCCACTTAACATCAGGTGGACTGTTCGTTCATTTTTCACCCTTATTCTATAAAATTGTAAACTTTAACTTAATTAAAGATATTATAGCAAAATTTCTGAAATAGAACGTATTATTTCTTATCTTGGTTTACTATTTACTATATACTTGGTTTACTATATAATTTGGTTAAAAACCTACCCACAAGTGCTCGCGGTTGCAGAATCGACTCCGTATATTTTTACAATTTAAAATTATTTCCAGATCATTAATCTAAATATTAATTCATTCAGTACGAAGTAAACATAACAGTAAAGAAGTGAGAGTGCTATTTTGCATTATAATTAAGCAATATTTTAAATATCATTCTAAAACTAACGTGATTATAAACAACTTTCAAGTGTTCAAAAACAATTAATTACTAACTTATCAAATATTAATTAACTTTATTGACATTTTCTAAAACTGTAAGTGAAAACAAAATTTGAAATTGGCAAATTTGTGTAAAATTATTGTTGTGATAATTGTAATAATACTGTAAAGACGGTGTTACTAAATTTCAAATACACTCATTATTTCCACATTTAATGAAAGTTTTGATAATTAGAACGTTATTTTGACTGTAATGTATTAGCTTGGTGTAATGGATTGTAATTAATATGACGACGAATTGAAGAAAATTGAGTTCTAAACCAGCCTAATTAGGTTATAACTTTTTTTATCAGACTTAGTTTTTAGTAGTTGTTTAATGTCGTAGTAATTTAAAAATTATATTTTAGTCTTAATTTATTTAATTTACCTTTTATTGTTTTGTTTGTACTTTGTATACCTAATTTTGAACATTACTTCTGTTATTTATTCAATTTTTTATTTGTTTTAATTAATTTGATATTTGTTTAATTTTTATTTTGCTTTGTAAGGTTATTAGGTAATTGACATTTAATAAAATCTAATAAAATTATGGAAAACATTACAATGAGAAGAAAAAAGAGAACTTTCTCTGACGATCCTGAGAACTTCCAAATGAGTCAGTCGTTAACAAATTACACTCTGTTTGATACAACTGGCCACAGTGACCACTTAATCCACGCCCTAAATAAATCAACTGTCGATGAGTTAAGCCTACAATTGGCCTCAGTAAAAACGGAACTAGAATCAGCGCACAATGAAATTGCAGAACCAAATTCGCAGATTCAATTATTGAATTTAAAACTACAAGAGAAGGACAGAACTATACACTACTTAAAAAACCTCACAGGTGATGATAAGATTACTTGCACACCCATTGCAAAGCTTTTTGCTTAATGGAATAGGTATTCACCTATTCCATTAAGCAAAAAAATGATTTATTTGCAAACTAAGATGCCTAGAATATCACCACTGAACGCTTCTGTAATTATTTGCAAAAAACTTACATATATAAATCCTACTAATACGGGTATAACACATAAATACAGAATTGAAAATGAACCCAAAGATAAAGTGACTTCAGACATGCAAAAATAGAAAAAAATTACTATAAAGAAATTAAAAATATTTCGTCAACACCAAAAATTATAATCTTAGGAGATCAGCAAGTACGAGGACTCGCTCAAGTAATGTATAAGCAGAGATGTAAAAACAAATGGAACAATGTTTACTCTGTTTCTGGAATATGCAAACCAAATGCAACCAGCGTACAAATATTTGACAGTATTGATAATATATTGGAGACTTTGAATACAGATGACATTGTTATTTTAGGAGTAGAAAGTAATGAGAAAAATCCGTACACATTTCTGACTGAACTTTGTTCTACACTTTGCAAGTTAAAGAATAACAATGTCTTTGTATTGAACGTATTTAATAATGAATTTTTAAATGTCAAATTGTTGAATAGAGAAATTATGTTATTTGTTCAGAATTTTTCAAACTGTTATTTTGTTGATATAAGTAATAATTTGGATATTAACACGCATTGGATACCGAAACATTTCTTGTGTTCCAAATAAAATATAGAAATAGATAATTTTAATTACGAAAGACTTGTTCGATCGTTACTAAGATCAAGGTGTGCTGGTATAACACCTGGTAGCAGTAGAGTAAATAAAATGAACTTAAAAGATCTAAGCAAAATAAAAGGAACTATCCCATATTATTTCTACAAACAGAAAGAGAAAAGTAAAGTAGAGTCTAAACAAAATTTAATGAATAATTGTAATGATTCCATTTTTTTTGGATAGTGAAAAAAAATATACCTTACTACAAGAAAACATCGCTGGGATTTTACAAAAAAAAAGACTTATTAGAACTTGCACTTCCTGATTTTGAAAATAAAAATATTAGTATTGATATAATATGCATTAGTGAAACTTTTATGAAACAGGGTACGGAGTCTAATTTAAAGCTTAATAACTACAAATTAGCATCGGCCTTTTCGAGACCGAATCAGCGTAGCGGTGGCATATTATCTATCTGAAAATATTTGTACGCCGGAAACGGCAGAATATTTAGGATTAAAATTCTTTTGTAACAACGGTAATGTACCATATTCTGACAAATAAAGCATCTTATCTTATCTCAATTTGTGGTTGTGATTAAACTGTGAATTATAAAAGCCATGTTATTGTCGCGTTTGAGTACTAAATTATCACCCAAAAAATTGTCACATGAAAGCAGCCAACAAGGGGATTGAAAGCGTTTCCTTACGGTCTTTCTCACATTTCCGGCGCCGCGTTATTAAGAGCCAGTCGCGTGAGGATTCATTTTCAGTGGTTCCCTTTTTCTTTACTTAGTTTGGAAATACAAAAGTATAGAATGACATAGATATGAAAAAATAAATGTTTTGTAATTATATATTACATAATAGACTTCGTAATGAGGATATTCTCAGCAATACCGGATTAACCGATATAGCCCATCGGATCAGTATGTTGAAGTGGCAACTAGTCGATCCAATAGCTTGACGAACTGATTATCCATGGGGAAGAAAATATCTCGAGTGGCACCCTCCTACCGGTAGGCGAAGTGTACAGGGCCATGCACAAGACGGAGTGCCGACCTGTAGGAGACGTAGAAGGTTGAAAGATACAGGCGGCTCAGTACCGTACTTGTTATTTCATACGACGTGCTATTTCATTTCCCTATGTCTTCCCTTACGACACCCACGGGATTACATTCACTTGATTCCCTTACTTCGCCATTACAGAGCACTTTAGATTCCTACTAAAATGTATAGTTACAATTCTCATAACATTGTTTGAGTAATGTTCTTATTTCGGTTAAACGTTTTATATGCCATGTATTCAAAGATGTTTTAAGTCTTTACCAAGTAAGTTTTTTTATGGAATAAGGGTGACAAACGAGACAACCTCATTGTAAGTGTATTTTAAGAAATAATAAATAAGAAATAATAAAACTCAATTAAGAGAAGCTTATTGTACTTGTTATTGTCTTGCTTTCTTCGATAAATATCATTAGCATCATTATCAGTGGCACCTGCATGCTAGTTAGGAAGGAATTATATTATCAACCCATAAAAAACCTACCTAACTCGGTAATTTATACATTTGAATTCTGTGCTATTGAGATAATTACACTAGGTACTTGCGTTGTATGTATATATCGGATTCCAAATTCTAATATAAAATTATTTTTTGAAAAATTTGAACAACTTCTAAATAAACTTACTAAGAAAAATAATAAAAGAATTATAGTTTGTGGAGATTGGAACATAGATATTTTGAAAAATGATATTCATTCTAAAGAACTTTATTCTATTTTATACAATCACAACTTAAATAACTACATTTGTAAACCAACTAGAAAAATGTCGTGTATTGATTTGATTGCCAGTAATCTTCCTAATGTACAACCAAATATTCACTTTTAGCACTATCAGATCATGAAACTTGTCAAACAATAACTTTTCAGGCAAACACAAATAAAATTCTAATTAGGAAATCGTTTTGGTTTGAGGAAAAAAGAGACATTAAAAGTGAAAACGTGAAAAAATTTCTGTCCTATATTTCGACCCTATCATTTTTTGATGTATATGAGACTGAAGATACTAATTTGGCTTTCAACCACTTTCATGACACTCTTACCCCATTTTATAATTTGTGTTTCCCTAAAATTATCGTAAAAATAACAAATAAATCTATTAAAAGTAAGTGGATTACACGGGGTATTAAAAAATGTAGCATTAATAAAAGACGTTTGTATTTGAAATATCGTCTTTCGACAGCAAACAAAAAGAGAAATTGGAAAATATATTACAAATATACAAACATTTTAAGGAAATGCATTATGCAAGCCCAAAAACTGGACAATACACGCTACCTACTTAATTCTAACAACAAAAGTAAGGCAGCTTGGCAAATAATAAAAAATACCCATACAATAATGATATGGCAGTTATTAATGACATTACTACAATAACCTCTAATGGCAATACATATTATCAACCAGATAAAATAGCGGAAGTGTTTAACAATTACTTTATAAATTTAAATAATTACATTAAAACACCAAATAAAATAATAACCAATAATGACTATACGTCTAAATTTACATTTTATCCCAATTCTATATATCTAGTTCCAATACATAACACTGGCATTATAAAAATTATTAATTCTTTAAAAATACAAATTCTACAGATTATGATGATATTAGTACTAAAATCTTAAAACAATGCTCCAAATATTTGTCTTTCCCACTAACTTACATTATCAATTTATCTTTTGTTCAAGGCATTTTCCCAACTAGACTAAAATTTTCTGTCGTTAAACCACTACACAAAAATGGTGATAAAACTGACATAAACAATTATAGGCCCATAAAACTGATATATGTTCAAAAAAATCAACCACTTTAGCATGTTTCAACTTAATAAAACTAATAGCAACTAGCCTAAACAACAAAATACCTATAACTTCCATTTTCATTGATATGTCCAAGGCATTTGACTTCGTTGACCACGAATTATTGTTACACAAACTTAGCAGATATGGTGTAAGAGGCAATGCATTAAAATTAATACAAGATTATTTAAGCCAGCGAAGATAATGCGTTGAGGTATCAAATTACTCAGGACACCATAGAAAAAACTGTAGATCACAGTATTGCGAAAATAAATGCGGAGTGCCAAAAGGAAGTATACTTGGACCTTTATTATTTAAAATCTATATCAACGATCTTTGTAACGTAACTACTCATAAATGTGTGCTATATGCTGATGATTTTACCATTAATATTGAAAATAATAATAAATATTTTGACTACGAACATGAAATAAACAGGACCTTAGAAACAATAATAGATTGGTTAAGACATAATAATTTACAAATTAATATCGAAAAAACTAAGATGATAAGATTTCAGACATATAATAGTAAACAAGAACCACTTAAAATTGAATATGGGAAAAACATAATCGAAGAAGTTAACCATACTAACTTTTTAGGTGTAACAATAGACAAGTTCTGTAATTGGAAGACACATATTGATAGCCTATGTAAAAAGTTAGATAAATTTGTTTTTGTTTTATATCGGTTAAGACGAGTGGCTAACATGGAGGCTGCACTCTCTGCCTATCATGGATATGTTTCTTCGATCCTACGTTACGGCTTAATAATATGGGGTAATTCTGTTGATTTTAGAGCTTTTCGTGGACAGAAAAAATGTGTACGGTCTTTATGTGGAGCACACCAATTAGATAGTTGTATTCCCCTTTTCCGCAAACATAAAATATTGCCGCTTCCAGCATTATACGTTTCCGAAATATCTTTGTTCACAAAAATAGTAATTTATTTGAAAAACACAATGATGTTGTAATTAGGACTAGTAGAAATATACATAAATTGTGTGTACAAAAGCAAAGAATACAACTCTACTCAAAAAATGTATATTGTATGGCAATACATGTTTACAACAAATTGCCTATTTGTTTCAAAGAAATGAATATAGGAATCTTTAAAAGTAAATTGTTTCAATTTCTTTTAAATAAGTGTTATTACTCAGTAAATGACTTCTTAAATGATAAATTTGACTCGAATTGTATTTATTGAATTGCTGAATTTAATTTTTTGAAATGTTTTAACTAAAGTATTATGAATTGATTGATAATTTTTTTGATATAGATTTGGTCTTCATAAATATTGCGGCATGTACCTTAATACTTCTTAATTATACTATAATAATTAGTGTCTTAGTTTTCTACTTAATTCAAAAAATTATCTATCTGAAAATATTTGTACGCCGGAAACGGCAGAATATTTAGGATTAAAATTCTTTTGTAACAACGGTAATGTACCATATTCTGACAAATAAAGCATCTTATCTTATCTTATCTCAATTTGTGGTTGTGATTAAACTGTGAATTATAAAAGCCATGTTATTGTCGCGTTTGAGTACTAAATTATCACCCAAAAAATTGTCACATGAAAGCAGCCAACAAGGGGATTGAAAGCGTTTCCTTACGGTCTTTCTCACATTTCCGGCGCCGCGTTATTAAGAGCCAGTCGCGTGAGGATTCATTTTCAGTGGTTCCCTTTTTCTTTACTTAGTTTGGAAATACAAAAGTATAGAATGACATAGATATGAAAAAATAAATGTTTTGTAATTATATATTACATAATAGACTTCGTAATGAGGATATTCTCAGCAATACCGGATTAACCGATATAGCCCATCGGATCAGTATGTTGAAGTGGCAACTAGTCGATCCAATAGCTTGACGAACTGATTATCCATGGGGAAGAAAATATCTCGAGTGGCACCCTCCTACCGGTAGGCGAAGTGTACAGGGCCATGCACAAGACGGAGTGCCGACCTGTAGGAGACGTAGAAGGTTGAAAGATACAGGCGGCTCAGTACCGTACTTGTTATTTCATACGACGTGCTATTTCATTTCCCTATGTCTTCCCTTACGACACCCACGGGATTACATTCACTTGATTCCCTTACTTCGCCATTACAGAGCACTTTAGATTCCTACTAAAATGTATAGTTACAATTCTCATAACATTGTTTGAGTAATGTTCTTATTTCGGTTAAACGTTTTATATGCCGTGTATTCAAAGATGTTTTAAGTCTTTACCAAGTAAGTTTTTTTATGGAATAAGGGTGACAAACGAGACAACCTCATTGTAAGTGTATTTTAAGAAATAATAAATAAGAAATAATAAAACTCAATTAAGAGAAGCTTATTGTACTTGTTATTGTCTTGCTTTCTTCGATAAATATCATTATTTAGTTGGTTGAACCGTGATTTTCATATATAATATTTTCGCGCCGAAGTACTGTAACTACTAAATTACGTGCACAACATGCCTAGGTTCTTCGAGGTCAGCCACCGCAGCACCACGTATCGTATTATCGACGGTGGTGCTGCTCTCCTGGTGTAGTGGTGTTGGGAGTAGTAGTGCTTTCGTTAACAGTGACGGGGATAATGTACGTAATGAAGGGGGTACGTAGGCAAATTAGGTAAGACACATCATTTTATTTTGTTACGCATATCTTAATTAATTAACTAATTTTAACGTCTTTAATTACTGCAAATAAACGTCTGATTATACTGTGATCGTATTGATTATATTACTTACAATGTAGTTAAATATGATGTTTACAAAGGAACTAAAAAGGAAAGGTGCTGGTGTGCGTGCGTTTCTAGACGTTGTAAGAAGTTTCCGTATTCTCTCTATACCTACTGTCAATATATTTTATAATTACTGTGATCATATTGCCCCTGAGCTACCACGGTTCTAGAAATGATATGTGTAACAAGAAGTATGAGAATATCACCACCACCCCATATTATCCTGTGTGTTATGTAAGATAATGTAACACTTAAAATATAAGAGCTTTTTGTTTTGACATAAACTTCAATCTATTAAAAAGCCGCACTCGGTATCATATAAAATATAGAAGTTATTATTTGTTGGCAACATTTTTTTAATAATTTGGTGACAATATCTACCCTCTCTGTCTTTAGTTAAACACTGCAGTGTAGACTATTATTTATTTGACATTGGTGGTATAAACATAAATCATGAATGTTTCATTTTATTTGATTTATTTACATCACATATCCTTCTCCATACCTGCATCGCGTGGCATGAACGATGCCATCAAAATTGGAACAATTCCAAGTTAAGCATAAATTTAAACACACATTTCCATATTATTGGCTTCAGCACACTTATATCGCTGCAGACGTCGACAGACGTTGTAATCACGATAGCTTGTGCAGACTTCGATAATATGCAAATGAAGTTTCAAAAGCTTTTATATTAACATGGTAAATTTTGTAGATTAACAGATAAAAAATTTCGTATTTCCGGGTGGTGGAGGCGTAAGAAAAACACACGATCCGTTTCGTGTATATATATATATATATATATATATATATATATATATATATATATATATATATATATATATATATATATATATATATGTAGAGAGAGAGAGAGAGTTTTTTACGTATTCCTTTAAATATACGTCGAAACACGACGCAGTCACACGTTCAAATATATAGACGCCAATGCCGGTGTTGCCATATTTTAAAATTTGAAGTTTATTTTTAATTAAAAAGCAATTTTAAATATTTTTTTACATTCATAATATGATGATTTAAAAATATTATTGTCATGCAATACCTAACTAACGTGTGCGGTTTCGTGTCGAGTGTTTTTTTACATATTGTACTAGGTTAATCAATAAGTTTACGGAATATAATACTTATCAATGAGTTATAGAAATCCATTTTATTTTTTTTTCTAGTCTTAAATTTGTAAATAGTAAATTCGTTAAAAACTAAATAAAAACCGTATCCTACTTCTTTTTTAAGCTTCACGTTTGTCGGGAATTTGATACATATGCAAATTGGAAAACTTCTAACTTCGTGCGGTTATTAAATATTTCTGCCTAGATTTTTTACAAAAGTGTTTTTGAAGAACTGCAGTCTCCCTTAGCAGACTCTTACTACTTACTCTATAGTTTTATTCTACGGTGGCATACCGGTTTGCTGAATTTAACTTGTCTCTAACTGAATTTATCGACGTGTGACGATCTTTTATTTAGCTGAGATTCTAAAGCTACAGTTTGAGACAGTTAAGTTTATTTTAACTTATACCCATACATTCAAAAATATGGCCACTGTGTTCCTCGAATGTTAACAGACGCCAAAACAAAATAAAGAGTTGAAATTTCAAAGCAAAATTTGGCAATAATTGAAAAAGATCCAGATTGCTTTTTCGATCGTCTTGTAACCACTTTGACCCGGAGACGAAAAATCAAAGAAAGGTGTGGAAAAGACCGTCCTCCTCCCCGGCCAAGAGATTCAAGGTGTCTGCGACCTCTGTACTAATAAAGCTTTTGTCTTCTCGGATGTGCATGGTATAGAAATGATAGACTATTTAAGTAAAGGATAATCAATAACCAGAGATTATTACGCATTATTAATGAAAAAACTCCGCGAAGAACTAAAGAATAAACGTCAAAGAAAATTGCACGCTGGAGTTCTTTTTCATCATGATAATGCCCTTACTTATCAATCTGATGTTGCCTCCACTGTTACCTGAACTGCTGGGTTACAATTAAGGCAACACCCACCGTATTCTCTAAACCTAGCTCCGAGTAATTTTCACTTTTTTACTCACCTAAAAAAGCACTTGCTTGTGATAATATTCTCCTATTACGATGAGGTTATTTGTGCCTGTATCAAGTCTTTTTCCCAAGCTAATTAAACAACTGCAGAAAGGTTTTCAAGTTGCACTACAAAAATAAATATAATGTTCATATCCTAGGGTTTCATTGCCTTTCCAAAAACTTATTGATCCATCTGGTATAAATGAGTAATCTACTTAAATTTAAACTTATATCTAGAACCTAAAATCATAAACAAGTTACTCTTAAATTGGCACAACAATTACATGAAATCTCTTACATTATAATCATTATACTCGCAAACTTAAAGAGATCTAAAACAAGCGGGTAAGTCATTATTGTCAAAGACAACAAGCCTGATTGCAAAGTGCTTCGGGCATATGTAACACGAGATGGTTAAAAAACCACAAAAGAACTCTTTCGTTTGTGCACATCAGTGTTGGATAATTTTTGTGTATACGACAAATAGTAATAGAGAGAAAGATAAGAGTAGTAGTTTTGTGGGTACGTCATCATTTATTTATTACTGCGTATCGATGCTTTCTTAAAAAAAACTTTAATTATAAGGAAGCATGATAATAGAACAACTTACAATAATTAAAAAGGTAATTTAAAAGTTATAAATATTTTTTTTAAATAAAATGGTGACGACGAACGAACTTATATTACACCGTAGATACCATGCGTGACCTGCAACCAACTTCTAGGTTACAGATACGTTGTCACCTCTGAGGACTAAGATAGAATGTCTCACAACCTGTTGTTATACTGACTCCATACCGTTCTGGTCTTAACACAGCAGTGCACGCATCGCTGCTTGGTGGTAGAAATAGGTGAGAGGGCTGTGTGTATCTGGCCTGACGGACTCCTAGGCTGAATATCAGTGCTATCAGATAGGAAATTCATTTCAAAATAATTTAAGTTTGTAAATGTGAAAAGTACTCGTATATACATGGTGTATTTACATGTATAATCTAGGGTTGCCAATTTATTTTAGAAGTAATAAAATATATCTGATTTCACAGGAGATGAATGAAAGTGCAGATTTAAATAAAGAGTAATAGAGTTATTTAACGATTTTTTGTGTTAGGGCTTTTGCCGGTCAACTATGTGCCAGAAAAGTCACTTAATATAAATTTACGGCAGTTTTAGGCATGTTAGGCAAGTTTATGGCAACAGTGAATTGTATTCCATATCTAAGAGTATAGCATAAAGTATCTAAGAGTATCTTAGCGTATTCTAAGAGTTGTAGATTTTATAGTAAACGTACATAAAATAAAGTACATTATTAAGAGGCACGGTTGCCAACCCTAGTTTACTCGTCTGAATACTGAAGAGGAAGAGAGCGATGCTTTCATTTTAGGTGGTTTTATGAAACCGGTATCTTTTAGATCAAAAACTAGGTCAGGTAACTTTTGAATACTTCTGACAATTGTAGTTTCGGACTCTCTGGTGGTTTTCATATAGAAATAAAATTTGAGGGAAAATTCGTAAAATTACTTCAACTACTAGCCTGCATGGAGTAAGACTTATTAATTTCGAAATAAAAATTACAGTGTTTGTTTTTTCAACTAGTTTTTGTTTTAATTAGTTATGTTAGTTTCAATTTGTTATGTTTAGATGGTTCAGCTTAATGTATACTATAAAATAAAAAAGAAGAGAGAGAAGAAAAGCCGTGGTAGCTAAGATGGTTAGCGGTCGCTGTAAAATTCACAGTACGCGAGCAAACCACGTTCGATCCTCGCTGGCATTAATGAAATTGTTAATTGCAATTTTAAGTGCTTATTTACTACGTGCTCGGTGGTGAAGGAAAACATCGTGAGGAAACCTGCATGTCTAGAAAGAGAAATAAAAAAAATATTTCGAAGACATGTGAAGTTCGCCAACACGCATTGGGGCAGCGCGGCGGATACTTCCTTGCCCTAAAACCCTCTCAGAAATGAGCGGAGGCCTATGCCCAGCAGTGAGACGTTTATAGGCTGTAACTTTACTTTTTTTACTTTTGTACTATAAAATGGACTATAAATTTTACGCATTGACTTTGATTTCAGTACTTTGTATATATTGTTTTATAATTAATTGACACGGAATTAATTACAATTATATCTGACCACGTCTTATTGCTTATTTGAAATACCCGATGTGATGATAATTAGGAATACCAAAATGGTATTCCAAATAACCTTCAGTCAATTTACGGACCGATTTTAAAGAGTTGCTCTTTATGATATGTATCATTTGCATTTATAAGTCTTACATTTTCTTCTAAAACCATGGCCTAATAATAACTAAGTAATGCATAGTAAATATAATTAGGAATACCTCTATTTCAAAATACCTACATCACATGTCGAATACTGAATTCTGACATTTTGCGTTCAACCTAAAATTTTACCTAATAGTCATGACTAGTTGTTTTAAATAGCTCGTAGATTGATAGTTTATGAATTTGGCTTCAATTTAATAAAGGTTTTATTTCCTTAAACTTGTATTCCAAATTACCCTCCTTTCCCACACCTTGTGTCTGTTATTTGAAATTATCTTAACAGAGTAAGTAATAGGTCTTTATTTATAAAATTGTCGTTCTGCAGTGGCCATTTCAAATCAAAATAATTTTTATTTTACTAAGAATTCTAATTTCAAATTAATTTAATGAAAAAAAGGATGGAATTCTTTTTTCAAAATAAGTAAATTGTTTATTGATTAGCGTTACGTTTTCATCGCATTTAAATCTTTTTCATCATGGATACGTTAAAAATGCAATTAATCATGGAATATGAGTACTATCTTCACAGCAACTAGGCACAAGCAGCACGCAGCATCAATGACGTTAACGGAGCGAATACTATTAAACGAATTCGCCACCCGTTATTGGTTTGCCCGCTTCCGTTCTGGAAATTTCGACCTGAAAAATGAATCCTGTGGTCGTCCGAATGCTTCGGTCGACAATTACAAATTAAAGGCTATTGTAGAAAATAATGATAATTAATCTATTGTCCATACCCGGGAATCGAACCCGGGACCTCATGATAGGCAATCGCGTTTATTTTGTACGTGGTAGAGCCACGCTGCAGCTATGTTATAGTTGTAGCACGAATGGGTCGGCTCAACCAGGGCAGGACCACGGTCTCGCAGAATACCAGCGTGAAATAGCAGCGTAATGCTGCTGTGTTTCGTATGGTGCGTGCAGAGAACCGGAGACCCTTTTTACTGGAATCTAGGCGTTCCATTCTCAGGGGTGACAACGCATTTGCATTTTGATTCTTAATTGAAGATAAATGTGGATGTCTATGGGCCTCCCCCAAAGATTGCTTAAAGGAGTCCCCCCCTTTTTATTATTTTTTTAATAATATAAATCCGCACACAAAATTTTATGAAATTCGTTGAAGCCGTTTTCGAGATTCCGATATGTATATATATATATATATATATATACGTATATATATATGTATATATATATATATATATATATATATATATATATATATATATATATATATATATATACGTATATATATATATATACATATATATATAATTATGGTATAAGTGTAAGTATATTATATATACAGGCGCTTATATTTACCTTTCGGTTTTTTCTTTTTAAATAACGCTTAGTGAAAAAGGATGTAAATATTTGAACAGGGTTTATTTAGTGAGATCCGCATTAAAAAGATATACATTACAAAGTTGAAATAGAAAACGAATATAGATATACACTATATATAATATGTTGACGACTTCGTAGTGCAGTGGCTAAGCGTTTAGCTGAAGTGCTGCTGGATGCGGCTTTCAATCCCGCCCGAAGAACCATTTGTTTCTATTGTTTTTAACTTCCCGCTATGAAAATCACTGATTTTCAAAAAACGGGGAAGGTATTGTTTTCATCGCGGTTTTCGAAAATCAAGTTCTCATAAAATCTCGATATTTCGAGGTCCTAGGAAGCTATTCTGGCTATTTTTGCGATGATGTCCGTATGCCTGAATGTATGTACGTGTGTGTGTGTGTGATTGTGCATGTAAACATATCATAACTTTGTAACGGAGTAACCGATCTAATAACGGTTTACGGCATCTAGAAGAGCCTCGCTAAACTTGATTCTCTGTAAATATAAACCGAATCAGCACGGTAGATACTGACAAAACCTTAAAAATTAATTTTTTTAATTTTCAAAAAGTGCTTTTTTTCTTAATTACTTCGACGCCCTTGTTCTGATCAATCATCTCTTATACAAATTTTCATTGTTGCCCTTAATTCAAAACCCATCAATTTAGAGTTGTCTATTACAAAACACTTCGTAATAAATCGTATCAACGACCAAAATTAATCAAAACATTTCGTCCAATAACAAATTTGGTAAAGTGATCCAAACTTTTATTCAAAATGTGTTTTCTTCACCCCTCACCGGGAAAGTTAATATCATTAAGTTTTTTTGACAAGCTTGAATTAATAATTTCTAAGGCAACGCTGCAGACTTCGCTTGAGGCAATATCATTAATACTGCTTAAAGAAAATAACGAGGATTGCGTTATTCCATTGTAAAACTGAAGTGACGAGCAAACTAACAATACACCTGATGGTAAGTGACTGCTGCAAGCTAATCTGCAGCCAGCTTAAAAACATGATGCGTTGCCAAGATGGACTGCCTTCAGTCTGTTATTGTTCTTTGTCTCTATAGCCTTCAGATCGGAATTCAGCAGTGCTAACACTGCTATATAGCGGCCGAAATAGGTAACCGGATGGTATCTACCCAGACGAACTCTTGGGCAGAAAAGAAATTTACATATTTTTGCAAATATTGCTCGAAGAAAATGCTTAGTGGCCGAAGTAGGTGACAGGATGTTACCTATCTAGACTGACTCTTGAGCAGAAAAGAAATTTATATATTTTTGCAAATATTGCTCGGAGAAAATGCTTATAAATTGATGTCGCTAATTAATATAAACACTATCATACATAAATGGGAGTGAAATATTGGTTGATATAGAGTACTAGAAACGTACGGAATCTTTTTGGTATAACTCACAATCGCCTCTTATATCATCCTAGGGCTCGGGACGAACCGGGTGACGGATGCTCATAGGCTCTTAGTGTATTCTTATCTCTATATTACCGTAATGATTTCTTACATTTACGCGAACACTACACATTAAATGAAACTAATTATATGCATTTTATCGCATTTATTTTTAACATTTTAATACCCGACGTTTCAGGTACTTTCATGATCACTGGGAAACTGAGATGTTTGATATTCCAATGACATATTTAGCCCGGATACATTGATTTTTTGTATATTAATTTTTGGTCTGATCTACACAAAACGAGCTTACAGTATCTTAAAGTCTTTTGATGGCATGCTTGAATTTAGGTTTAATTTTATTAATTATAGGATCTCAAGCAGATGGTAGCACCCATCCATTTTCTCTATTGAAATTAGGATGTTTTTTTAATTTCAATAGCTATTGAAATTAAAAAAAAATCCTAATTTCAATAGCCTATATTACGGCTTACAGTGATTTATTTAATAATATAAATTGGATTAGATTTGGATGTTAGCTTTCGTTGAGGAAAAGGATGAATTTTATTTAGTCGGAGCAAACACATTGCGTTCGCTGAGGTAGATTGTATTTATTTAGAGTAAACGTGATGTTTCTTTGTTTTTATTTTTCTTTGCTTCCTTGGTGTGATTTTTTGTACGAATTAGAAGTCGAAATATCGTTTATACGTGGTAGAACCATGCACATATACGAGTACATATTCTAAGTATATGGGTAGAACAAACCGTGTAGTGGTGGGTAAGAATACACATTACCGTATATCTTCTCGTGGGTATCGTAAGAGGTGACAGAGGGAAACTGATGCAGAAGATGGGCAGCAGCACCTTTCTGATAACAGCAAAAAGCAAAAAAAACTGCGGTTGCCAACCCGCTTGCCAAGCGTGGCAGCTATGGCAATATGGGATATATTATGAGCATTGACGTAAAATAAACAGCCCCCAGTCCCTGGCGGTCCCCTATTAGTGGCTACTGTGGCGACCATGGTAACGGTAGGACTGGAGGTGCAAAGAATCTTCGGTGGAGGTTCGGTTGCCACCCAAGACGACTCGACCTGTCAACATGTAACTCATGCACCCTGAGAACTGACGAGAAGATCCTAGAGCTGGACAAAGAGATTGACAAGTTGTGCTGGAATATTATAGGATTATCTAAGGTGCGAAGAGAGGGAAGGACATGGTAATTCTCGAATTCGGCCACTTGTTATATTACCGGGATCATTTGTCCTAAGAAGGTGTTGGATTTATCGTCTACAAGTCTCTCGTCAACAACGTTGTAAAGATTGGGAGTGTGTCGACGAGGGTCGCGTACCTGATACTCAGAATCACCAAACGGTATTCGCTGAAGGTCTTACAGGTTTTCGCACAAAACGTCGGAACATCTCCATGAGGAGTGAGAGTAAATGTATAAGGATATCTCTAGATTCATGCACTCCTTCAAAATCCACTATACGGTATTAATGGCGACTTTAACGCAAAACTGGACTCAAGAGAGAACGGTGAGAGAACGGTGAGACAACGGAACCCAAGGGGCCGACGTTAGGTGAAAATGGAACTTTTTATGATGAACTCTTTCTTCTAGGAGCGGCCCCACAGAAAGTAGACCTGGTCAAGCCACAACGAGCACACAGTCCATCTGATGGTAAGTGGATGCTGTGGCCCATAGACGTCTGTATTTATTCTCAATTAAGAAATAAAATACAGATGCGTTGTCACCGCTCAGAACTGAGATGGAATGTCTCGTTACCAGTAAAAAGGGTCTCCGGTGCTCTACACTCACCATACGAAACACAGCAGCACTTACGGTTACTACGAGCCGACCATTTATGGCATTACCACGTATAGTGGTAATCAAATTAATCCATAACTATATATAATACCAGCTCTTTGCACTACTTCATACTAGCGTTACTTCACACGGGTGATTTTTGGATCTCGACAACGCCACTTACCCGGTCCCATTGTAAATCGTTGAGATCATCCTGGGACCCTCTCCAATACACAAAATAATTTATGAAAATCACCAGGTTTGATTTTTGTCATGTCCAGGACAGCAATTGTATAATATATATATATATATATATATATATATATATATATATATATATATATATATATATATATATATATATATATACTCATATTATAAAGAGGAAAGATTTGTTTGAATTGAATAGGCTCTGAAACTACTGAACCGATTTCAAAAATTCTTTCACTATTAGAATCCTACATTATTCCTGATGAACATAGGCGATAAAACGTTATCAAAAAATTGTAGTAGTATGAAAACTTTGTTAATGTAACCCAAGGTGTGAAAAAAACCTTATATCGCGCACGCTGCGGAAACTATCAACAACAGAGCAAAGTGATGTGCTACAGTTTTATGGCGGACATCAATATCTGCATAAAAGTCTGCAATACCATATGTCTAACTATTATAGTTATCTCACAATAACTACTTTTCCATTTTAAAATATTCAATAGTAACGTCGAAAAATCCTTATATCGCGTACACTGCCAGCACCATGCGATGCGGGTGTCACTGGGGTGTGGGAGGGGAGTCTATGTCAAAAATAAATTGATTTATTGAGATAAAAGTACTCCATTAATTTTGCTAATTTTTTAGCTAAAATGATTGAACTAAATGAGCGAGGTGTCATATCATGTCGCGCGGCAGAGACGCGTGATATACGTGGGTGAAACCGCGGGGTACAGCTAGTATACATATATATATATATATATATATATATATATATATATATATATATATATATATATATATATATATATATATATATATATTTATATATATATATACATACCTTTAATTCCATGTCCGGATATTTCAAATAAAATGCCGCTGGCAATTTTCCAATGCACTAAACGAAACCGCTGTGCATAAAATGAACCTATTGTGTATGATTTCCGCTCGTAATGTATGCTCGACACTTGAACTTTTTAAAATAATTATAGCAACTGTACTTTCGCGGTGAAATAAATTACTTCACTTTTTCAAAGAAGGTAAGAATGCTTTGTTATTTACTTGCATTTTACATTTTTAACTCTTGAAATTTTTCTTTCGTGCACTAACTACACAACTTCAATTTTGACATACTCGTAGACTTACTCATTTGTCATATTATGAAGTCATTATTACGTATTATAATTTGTTTTGTTTTAATAAAACTATGATTTTATCGTGAAGGTAAAAACATAAATTGCACAAGGACAAACATTCAGACCTGAAACAGTAATTTTTTAGTCATACAAATACTTGTTCCGTGTGGGATTCGAACCCGCGGCTCCCAGCGCTATAACTCGTAGCTAAGCCACTGCGCCATGAAACCGTCAAAGTTAGTTGCAAGCGTGCATGGGTCGCAGTAGCCGTTGACTATCAGATGGGCCGAAAGTTCGTTCATTTAATCAACGTTAGAAAATGTTCTGATTGGTTTTGTTGGGAGCCTTAAAAATCTACCAAAAGAAATACTTTGAAATGTAGAGATAGGAGACAAAATATTTCGTAAAATCAACAATTTTTTTGGTGTTTAATACAATGGTCAGATTAATTCAGTCCTTCATTATCAGTTTATGAAATTTGGATCGGAACTTATAAATGGACTTTCTGCAACAATTTGGTGAATCTCGTGAATTTTGGCATTTGGAGAGTAAGTTGCCATATTTCAGCGGAAAATCCCTTCAAAATTAAATTTTTCGAAAATGCAAAAACTACTCTCCGAATCTAGTACAATAGAGACAGGGTATAATTTTTAGGTTACGGCAACACTGCGCGGAAAGCTTTTAGGAAGAAGTTAGGAATTATTAGTCTTCAGGCTAAAGTAGATTGCTCATGCATTTTGAACGAAGGATAGAAAATGTATATTATTGGGTTTTTTTCACTAAATTTTTCTGTAAATAAAACTCGACATACGAATTTTGACGTAAGTGAATCACGCCCTAAATTTATTGACACAGTTCGATGTCCATCAGTGCTGTTAAATTGTAAAATTTTAATTTTAATTAAAAAAAATAGTTGTAATAAATAGTAAAAACCGACTCCAAAGAACACAATACCATACAAACACTCTTTCTGTGCGGGATTCGAAACCGCGGTCCTTAACACTGCAACTCATTGCTAAGCCACTGCGCCACGGAGCTAAAACACTGAAATAATTTCACAATTTAAAGTCTGTTTGTTAAGACATACGAGGGCGACACTGAAAATTTCGGGAATCAAGGAAGTGACACAACATTACCATTTAAAAATGTATTTATTACCTTTCGAAGTATTCTCCGCGAAATTTGACACATGTTTCATACGATGGAACCATCATTGAAGCAACCATACCATTCGGAAGTTGGGGTCTTCAAAATGGCCGTTTTGTAGGCGTCCACAGCTTCTTCAGGTGATGAAAATCTCTGTCCACGCAATTTATTCTTTATTTTAGGGAAAGTATAGAAATCATTAGGGCTTAGGTCGGGGCTGTACGGCGAATGGTTTAAGAATTCTATCTTTTCGTGCTCTAAAAACTTTTTTGTTCTGTGTGTGGTGTGAGAACTCGCATTGTCGCAATGGAGGATGATGCGGCGGTTGCAGTTCTCTTTACGGAGTTCAAACGGAAATGACCTGTGGCAAACAAATGCCAGCTTACCATTCCGCGTTAACCGTTCTTTATCCTTCAAGAGGAATAGTCGTAACATGGCCGGTTTTGGAGACAAACGTGACATTTTTTTTTGCAACACTCCGTGAACGAACAACTCATTTTCGAACACCCAAACTCGTGACTGGTTTTTTGTTTCGGGTTCGTACGCATATATCCAGGATTGGTCACCTGATACGATGTTGTATACAGCATTTGAGGATCCTGCGTGGAATCTTTTGAGACTTCTGACGCACCAAGTAACGTGAGCCGCTTTTTGCTCTTCACAGAGCGAATGCGGTATCTATCGGGAAAACAACTTTTTTACACCTAATTGTTCATGCAAGATTATTTGTATTTGACCCATGCCAATGTCTTAAGTTGCCTGAATTTCGCGGTATGTCACATGTCAATCTTCCTTAATTAGCTTACCGCAAAGCATCAACGTTTTCTTGGGTGACTGCAGTTTTTGGACGACCTTGAGGGGGATCATCACTGAGCATGACTCGTCCACGTTTAAATTCAGCAAACCAGCGATAAATTGTGGTTTAGGATGAGGCTTCATCACCAAATGCAGAAATCATCCGGTCAACACACTGTTTTTGTGTTAAAACACTTCGAAAGTCATAATAAATCATCGCTCTTGAATTTTCTCGAGTCAATTCCATTTTCTCAACGACTATACAAGTTTGACAAAACCTGGTGACAAGACCGAGAACCTTTTTTAAAAAAAATAAATGGTATTCGATTTTTAATACCAAGGAGTTTTCAATTTAAAAGATTTTAATATGACAGGAACAGTGGAAACATTCCATTCCCGATACTTTTAGTGCAGCCTAGTATTGTATAGTGGAGCCCCAATTTTATTTTTTACTATTATTATTTTATTTTTGGTTGTTTGACGGCGGCTTTTAATTTTCATCAATAGATATTTTTACACTTTTGAGCGGACATAGGAATATCACTATCTCAATTTCAATGAAATAGTTACATTAAAAAGTACACTCTTAATTGGAAGAATTTTTCCCAAAATCGAATATGACAAATGACATAACCTTTGTAAAAAAATAATAAAAAAGACATTTTTATTACATATACATGCAAAAATAACACCCAGTCGATTAGCAACTTTTAGTTTCCAGCCACCAAATTTCACGAACGCACATCGAACACAAAATTCACGATACCATCCATACCACCTGAATGCTTGGCGGGCCACCAATGTACGTTTTATAAGGAGTTTTCTTCCTCGTACGACTTCTCTGTAGAATCTTTTACCAGCGGCGATTTTTCTGGACCGATACGACTTAGTGACCTCTAAAAAATGACCTTAATCTTTTCTAAGAGGCCGGCTGCGCACCTGCAATTCCCCCGGTGTTATAGTTATTCCTGAGCAGATGTAGCCACTTACCTTCGGGTGGCCGCCTACTCGTTTGCCACCTCTGCTTTAAGTAAAGTCTTCACTTTTTCTCGAAGTCGTCTCGAAACAACTTGACTGCTTTTCTTGTGGTAGCAGTACACGCAAAGATGTACCAAACAGTACAAACCTATACAGTTCAACAGTACGGTAAGCTGAAGCGTGAACGTTGCATAACCGCTGGGTGTGTTTACTCAGCTAAAGCTTACCTGACGGATGTAACTACACTTGCCTGTGCCTGACAGGTACACCCTGGCGTGTACATGATGATATAATGCGAAAAAAAAATTATGACAAGTCTGCATTCTAACAAAGAGTCAGATATTTTCCTATTCTAATATCTGTGTTGATCTAATATCTATTCTACTCGTAATATTATTCTTAACTTCTCGTTAAGTAAATTGGAAATTTTAAAAAATATGGAAGTTATTGGTTACACCCCGGTTTTCGAAAATCGAGTTTTCATCCCACGAAGCTATTCTGACTAATTTCACGTGGACGTCCGTACGGACGTATGTATGTACGTATGTATGCGTGTATGTGTGTTCCAGGAATGGCCCCTAGGGTCAACAAATTTATTTTCAAAAATAATCCCGCTTTGTTTTTATTGGTTTTTCCTTGGACAGATGAATTTTCCGAAACAGTGGTAAATTAAATTTATGAGTGACTTTTAATAAGTATGGCTTCGTATGAACCTCATCTATATTGAATAAAAGAGTTTCTGCTTGAAATAATTACTTACTTGTATATAAGTTTCTGTCATTTTGTCATTTGTATCCGTCTTATGCTCCCAGCAGTGGTACGTTTATAGTCTGTAGGTAATCCACAGATATTGAATGACTAAAGCAATTGCTTTTCAAAACAATTTAGAAGTTGAATAACAAACCCTTTGGGGATATCAAGCAACTAGAAACTTGTTATTAGTTTCACATAAAGCTAGGTAAATCAAATTACAACAATTTTGTATTGATCCCTATACTAAACTACACCTGGCAGAAGGTGCAAAGTTCAGATTTAGAAATCTTTGTAGCCTGAAAATTTGTTAGCGTATTTTAAAAAATCTCACATTACAACTGTCACACGTGATATGCTCATGCTGCAGCTACATTATGGTTGTAGCACGAACGGTTGGCTCGACCGAAGTAGTACCTACCTCGTTTTTACAGAACACCAGCAAAAAAATAATGCTGCTATGTTTCGTACGGTAAGTATAGAGAACCGGAAACCCTTTTTATTGGAAACGATCTCAGTCTGGGGTGATTATTAATCAATGATACTGAGATGAAGAATGAGACTGTGTGCTCGTTTTTCTGTGTAAGCGTGGACCAACCCCGGTTGAGCCGACCTATTCGTGCCGAAACTGTAACATAGCTGCAGCAGAGCTCTACTACGTTAAAAACATCCGAAAAGAGACAATAAAAGGAAATAGTTGTAACTACAGTTGTAAAAACTGACATCTAGAAAAACGCGATAAATTTTCCTGAGGATCGTGCAATGTTCTAAGAGGAATAATCTGAAACATTCGTTGGGCATAGTACACTGGAGCAGTTGGCAGTAGCATTACTAGACTTAGTTCCATTGTTACAAGTGAAGCATTTGTTATACTAATGCATCGCAATGAAATGTCCTATATATTTTCGCACTTCTGTGCTTGATATGATTTAATTTTTAAAACAAATAGCTTAGACTATTTTTTATTTTTTCTGTTAACTAATATGCTTTGACTGAATTATCATCCGATTACGGCTTGACGTCGACGTCTGGGACACAAGGTGTCCCATAAGTCGACGTCAAGCCGTACAAGCCGATAATGCGCACATATAAAAATTTAGTACAAGAGTTAAGTTTGGATTTAATGAAAATGAAAAAATCCATCAAACTATCCGTCACAAGCCCACTGCAGGACATAGGCCTACGTAGATTGCCTCTTAGGGATATTTGCCACATTTGCCACGCTTGGCAAGTGGGTTGCCAGTTTTTATTAGGAAGCCGTTACTAGGAACGCGCTATTGCCCATCTCCTAATATATGTAATTCCCTCTGTTATCTCTTACGACACCCACGGGATGATACAGGCTAGTAGATAGTCTTATACAACCACTACTCGGTAAATAATATAATGTTAACATTTAAGAAATTTGGTATAGGGTTAAAGTTAGGATATTAAAATTTAAAAATATCTATCTATTCATATTTCACTTTACCGCGTGCTTGACGTGGTAAAGAAAAACATCGTGAGGAAACCTGCATAAGATAAATAAAATAAATTGCGAAGACATGTGGAAACAGCGCGGTAGACACTTCCTTGGCCTAAAACTATATGAGAAATGAGAAAAGGCCTATACCCTGCAGTATGGCGTATATAGGCTGTAGGTTTTGTTCATTCATAATATGCTTGTTTAACGCTTGGTGAATGGAAGAATAGATTTTTTTTTTCTTTAAAATATATTAGTAGTTATTCTTATTGAAAGTCATATATTATTACTTTTAGGAAGAACAAGCTAGAAACTCAGCGGAATCCTTTAAGCAAAGTATATCTATCTATATAAAACACAAAAAATGTTTCTACCTAGTCTGTAATAGACTTTGAAACCATTCAAATGATTTTGATGAAATTTTTTTGTGTGTTTGAATGGCGCCAGAGATGGTTTATATTATTTACATTTGGACTCGGTAGGTGGCGCTGTTGTCATGATCCAGAAATAACCCGTGCGAAGCCGGGGCGGATATACAAAAAGAACATAAATTGTAATTGTAATTGTACAAGCTATGCAGCGACCACCTAATGTTTATCAACCATGAATGAGTAATTTTACAGCTTCAAGAAATACCCTAGAACACATCAGAACTGCGGCTCCCAGCAGCGTTTGGCTGAGGTGCCGGGCAGCGGGTTCGCGTCCCGCAAGAAATAGATCACGCAAAGATTCAAAGCAATAAGTACTTGGTGGTATTAATTTTTGCACATTAGCCCATCTAATTATTCGTCTATATAGTCAGAATTAGCGCCCTCTTACCTATTTTTGTCACCAAATAACAGTGGTTGCACCGACGTATAGGGCACGCAGCAGTGCAGGAACTCTTCTTTGAAGGGATTCACTAAAGAGATTACAGATTACGAGGCACTCCATCTTAGACCTCAGGGGTGACAACACATCTTCAGGCTTCTTTGTTTGAAGTTGGCTGCTGGTGTCCATGGACTACACATGGACCACTTACCATCAGGTGGGCCGAGACATCGTTTGTCTATTTTGTTTTATAAAACACTAAAGCAACTCAAGAGAAAATAAAGTCCTTATTATTTTTCTATCTATTTTAAGTCGAGATATGCCATACAACACGTATGGCCTTCAGATGATTATTACGGGACTGGTTGTTGGTTTATGTGCAATTTATGTAAGTAAACGCTTTCACAATACAAGAGTAAATTCAAGCATGTTAAATGTTTTTTTTGAAAAATCTCTATTCATACT
The DNA here is from genome assembly GCA_036936625.1 of Parnassius smintheus behrii. Lineage (NCBI taxonomy): Eukaryota > Metazoa > Arthropoda > Insecta > Lepidoptera > Papilionidae > Parnassius > Parnassius smintheus. The sequence goes on from JAUPFT010000026.1 coordinate 6,493,294, forward strand.
TATAAAGTAAGCTTATTTCATTTTGGATAGGGTGTTAGGGTATGGATATATCCGCCGCGGTGCCTCAAGGCATGTTGAGTTTCACCTGTCTTCAAAATATTTTTTTAAATTTCTCAGACATGCAGGTTTCCTCACGATGTTTTATTTCACCACCGACTTCGTGGTAAACCAATCCTGAAAAAGCAAATAACCATTTTATTGACTCCGGCGGTAATTTCATGGAAATGGAACGAGACATGTGCCCAGCAGGGGGACGCATAAAGGCTGTAACTTTACTTTTTAGTTCACGGGTTGAACCCACGTCTGTAAAATTTACAGCCAGCACTTAGCTCCTGAACCATCATTTACACTTTTACAATATATTGCTTTTCTAGTAAATTTGGTTTGTATTAAACATAATATTGAAATTCTCCCGAAAGTTAGATTGCATGGGGACTGCAATCAAACTGATCCGTATACGGAATTCACATATTGGAACAAAGCCAATTCGTAACGTTATAAAAATGGGGTTTTAAAGTAAATTAACGAAGAGAGATTTCAATTTTGTTATAAAATGAAACGAGACGAAAATATTGAACTTTCTTTTTTTCAAGAGTCTCTAGACGATAGTTTTAATGCTCATTAATTTCCGTAATTTTTTCGAACCAGCGAAGTCACGTTTTATATATTATAGTAACATGATTGGTTAACCTTTTGTTTCATTTTACATGGGGTGACAAACAAGCACACACCACCAGAGTAAATGGATGCTCATAGACATGTACATCTATTCTTGATTAATATTCAAAATACGTTGCATTGTGATCCTTGAGGACTAAAATGGAACGCCTCGTTACCAGTAAAAGGTTCTTCAGTTCTCTACACTCATAAAATTAAACACAGCAGCATTTGGCTGCTACTTTGTGCTGATATTCAATGACAGCATGGTTCTTCCTTGCTTGAACTGACTCATCCATCCTAGTCTGTTCTCTTAGATAAGGTCGCCTTTGTATCGCGCCGCCTTCGTACGTGCCGCAATTTGTCTAAGGCGCTGCCCTGACATCAAAGGTGGCCGCGTCTGGACTACGTGGAATTTGACATTTTAAAACGAAGCGCCATAGTGAAAGGTTCTTTGTTACGTAAGTTGTGTGTATTTTACGTGGTAGAGCCATGCTGCAGCTATATTAATTGTATAGTTGTAGCACGAATGGGTCGGCTCGACCGGGGAAGGACCACGCTCTCACAGAATACCAGCGTCAAATAGCAGCTTAATACTGCTGTGTTTCGTATGGTGAGTGTAGAGAACCGGAGACCCTTTTTACTGGAAAAGAGGCATTCCATCTTAGTCCTCAAGGCTGACAACGCATCTTCATTTTTATTCGCAAACGAGGATAGATGTAGATGTCTATGGGCCACAGCAACCACTTACCATCAGATGGACTGTGTGCTCGCTTGTCACCCTTTTCCTATAAAAAAAAAATATTATTCATATTGGTATTTTATTATATCATACATAAATATATTCTATTTTATTATATTTTATTTTTAGAATAGAAAAACAATAATTTAACAAACACAATAAATAAAATAATAAAATAAAAGCAAAATAATAAATGCGCCATCAACCACCAACATCTTAGTGAACAGGATTGTACTACGTAATGTCATGCGTTCGTTATAACTGCCTATTCATAAAATAACCTTTGCATATTATTTTATATAAAAATATAACTGTAACGTTTGTTTTAAGGCAAATGTAATTCTCATCCGCTGTATGGGATGCTCAAACGAGTCTGCTACAATATGGGGTAATATAATTCGTATAAAAGCGTACCCTATTAAGAAATCAATCGAATAAGAGATACAAGCCCGCCCTACATAAAATTGATTCGTAAAAACCCAATGACTGATGTCAATTAAAATACTTTTTACGAGATGTGATAACGCTTTAGCAGTTGGATGTGAATACAGAAAAATCACATCATATTAGCTAATCACACATATTTGTATAAAACTATGATAAAACTATGATAATATTGAATAAAACTATTTCTACTGATTTTACAGTTACCATGGGAACTGCACAGTAACCCGAAACGTCAGGAATCAACAATGTTAAAGTTAAATTCATAATAATTAAAATTACACGCGATAAAATCGATTAAAAATAGTTATAATGGTAATGCTATCTTACGTCTCTAACGTATCAAGTGTCTCGTCTGATAACTTCAACATTCGGATCAATACAAATACAATGTTGCCTGCTAATATATATGTATGAAGTAATATATATATATATATATATATATATATATATATATATATATATATATATATATATATATATATATATATATATATATAAACTAGTTTCCCTCATTGACTGGGAGTAGCTTTGTTATTTTAACGTGTATTGGTGGTGTAAGAATATCTCCCAATCCACATCATCCTGTGGCCGTCGTAAGAGGCAACAGATTTCCTAATAACGATTAAAAGAATGCGGTTGCCAACCTGATTGCCAAGCGTGGCAACTTTGAGAGATATATAGTGTAGTCTATGGGGGATGCATATCTTTAGCTGTGCACTTTAATAGGCGGTGACGGTAACTATGTTAGTAAGCTTCCAGTTTGTATAAAAGTATGAAAATGCTCAATGAAACCAAATATCAAAAAATGTCGTTAGAACGTTTTGTATTTTAGAAAATTTGAAATTAATTATTATGTCTAAAATATTGCTTGTAAGATACCGATGGGCGTGCTTTAGGATCTATTTCAGTTTCTATATTTCAAACCTTAGGCGAAACTTTTATCGCAGTTACATAGAATAATAAAATACCATTTGTCACCGCAATAGCTTTCGTAAGTCAGTAGAGACCTCAAATTGCTTAAGTCGAGACATAGTAACGTTGTGATGTGGCTAGCCAGCGATCTGTGCAGTTTGTCTTTATTTAAATGACAAGCAGAAAATCCACTAGTGTAATTTCTCGCTATTACAGTAAGACAACATTCACAAGGAAACGTAAACATTCGTCTTTATTTTTATTAAAAAGACGAAACGTTACGTAATATTTACTATTTTATTAATAAAACTTTGACCTATTTTATTCTTTTATTTATTATACCAACCACACACATTTATTGTTTCTACCAAAAAAATGTTGCGTAATATTTACAATTTGGCTGTCAATAAAAACTTATATCTAAAATGCAAGTATGTACCTGGCAACACTTTTCATATTCTCCCAGGATTGGCTGGCAGAAAATGGCACAAGCTTCATCCAAGGTGATTACAATAAATGATAAAAAATGTCAGTTACGGGTAAATGCTTCATTTTCTATCATCGGATAAGCAGACGCTCAGCAAGTCTATCTGAGTGTTCACACAATAAGTTGAGCATATGTATTATGTACTTTACATTGGTAGCAATCGAATGAGAGTGCTGGAAAAAAGCATTTCCATTTGGGAAAAATGCGAGAATTGTAGGTAGTAGGTACGTAAATAAACACTCACGCCTGTCACCCAGAGGGGTAGGCAGAGACTAGTAGGTAGTAGGTACCATACTAAAATGATTTTTTTTGTTATTAGGTACTTCCCCGTGGTTGTTAACATTCTAAACAAACCTGGAGATGGGCAGCCTCGTCTTCCTAATAACTACTAAAATAAAGAACTTCAGTTGCCAACCCGCTTGGCCAGTGACGCAGCTTTGGCTAATATCACCCTTGTGAAGTTATCTATGAGGGATTATGTTGAGCAGTGGACTTCTGAGAGTCTGTAACGGAACAAGACAATTTGCTTTAACTTTCGTAATGCATTTGCGTTACGTCATTGCGTTTTTTCCACATTTAGGAGTGGATTTTTTTACAAATACAAATGAGTCTCTTAAGATATATATAGTGTCTATTTATTATAAAAGAATCGTGCGTGTACAAAATACAGTCATTATCACAACAATTTTCTTTGCGAAGTTGGATAAAAACACGTAGGCCCTGCAGGCACACAAGTGATTTGTTTAGGCACATATGCTCAATTTATCACATTGTGAATTTGACTGGCTCCAAATCCAATTTGTAACTGTATTGACAGTATTGTATGTCAGATTTTGTAGCCTCAATTTTAGAAATGTTCTTAACTAAAGTACAGTTGAACATTTGTGGCATAACTGCCAAACGTTGCACATGTGGTAAAATCACTCCTATGAGGGTGTCTATGGGGATGACATGATTTTTATAGGATAAGGTGACAGACGAGCATACAGTTCACCTGATGGTAAATGGTTGCTGTGGCCCATAGACATCTACATCCTCGATTACGAATCAAAATGCTGACGCGTTGTCACCCGTGAGGACTAAGATGGAATGCCTTGCTTCCAGCAAAACGGGTCTCCGCTTCTCTACAGTCACCATACTAAGCACAGCAGCGTTAAGCTACTATTTTACGCTGGTATTCTGTGGGTGTGTGGTCCTTCCCCGGTCAAGCCAACCCATTCGTGTTACAACTACAACTATACACATATAGCTATATACATATAACTAACTACAAATATAGCTGCAGCACGGCTCCACCACGTAAACATGTTTAGCAGTGGACATTGATGGGCTGTTACGAATGAATTATTGAAGAGAATGCAAGTGCAATGTGGGCTGGAGACATGAAAGAACCCATACATTTTTGCCCTGGGTGTCACAAAAGGTGACTTTTTGATAGGATAAGTGAGAAGCAAGCACACAGTCTGCTTGATGGTAAGTGGATGCTGTGGCTCATAGACAACTAGATTTATCCTTGATTAAGAATTAAGATGCAGAATATGTTGTCATCTATACATTAATGGATAATCCTTTAGCGACTAATAGTACAGGTATCAGGCGCTCGAATAAAATACAAAAAAAATCTAAGTGGCGCCAAAAATATGAAGGTTTTAAAAAATATGTTTTTATTGACCTTACTGTACTTTCATGTACACCACTGGCCCATTGCGTTTTTCATGTTATCTTATTCCTCACAGACTATTCTATTAGAAATGTGGTAAAGAGTATGAGTATTTATTGTACTTTTTTGCAAATAAAAACTTCAATTGTAAGCATAAAAGTTTATAAAAAAATAATTTTGACAAAAGTTTGAGATCCCAGAAAATGTACAAAATTTGTCAATTAACAGGTTTAAAATGTTTCATTAGAAATAAATTATACAAAAAAGGTTATTATAATATCAAAGAATACATAAATGAAAATAACCCCTGAGAATTAGGTGATTGCCACCATGGTAGTTCTATTAAAATTCGTCTGTAAATTATACAAATATCTATTCTTATCTTTCTTACTGGTTCTTTCCCGGACAGAGGTATTTTCCGAACCAGTTGTGACGGCTCTATATTATTATTAATAATTAAATTCAATATAAAGGGGCGTCAAAAATAGTTTTAAAACATATATATTAAGCAATAAAGTTAAATTAATAAACATAAAGTTAATATATTTCAGACATTATCCCAATAACATAGCAAATTAAAGGCAAAATTATTGTTTCTCGTAATAAGTAAATTTATTATAAAAAACTTGTAAAAATATTTAAAATAAAATAAATAATAGAAATACAAGTCAAAAAATATTATAAAATTAAGTTAAATAACGTTTATAAGATAATTAGAAAATTTGTTAAAAATTGTTTAAGTCATGGGAGGTGTTAGTGTATAAAAGAAAATTTTTCTAAGTTGTGGAAGGAGTTCACGTATAGATGAAATTTTCTAAGTTGTTGAAGGAGTTCATGTATTAAAGAAAATTTTCCTAAGTTATGGAAGGTGTTCACGTATAGACGTCTTGTATGGATGAGGTGCCGGGGATACATACCTGCAGTTGTACATATATATGGGGTGGTCGGGAGCCCGACTGCCTGAAGTACTGTAGCACAATGACTAGTCCTATATTAGGGACTTATGATATTAAACTCAATGATACAAAACCAATACTATAGAAGGTCTCCATGATGAATATGCATTACAATAGTAGGGTCGTGGGTTCGAACCCTATATATGAATGACTTATGAAAGTAAGGTCTATGATTCAAAAGCAATACTATAGAAGGTCTCTGTGATTAATATGCATTACAATAGTAGGGTCGTGGGTTCGAATCCTATATATGAATGACTTATGAAAGTAAGGTCTATGATTCAAAAGCAATACTATAGAAGGTCTCTGTGATTAATATGCATTACAATAGTAGGGTCATGGGTTCGAATCCTATATATACATGACTTATGAAAGTAAGGTCTATGATACAAAAGCAATATTATAGGAGGTCTCCTTGATGCATAAGCATTGTATGGGGTGGTCGGGTGACTGACTGCTCCTAGTACTGTAGCAAAATGACTAGTCCTTATTAGGGACTTGAAAAGGATTATTATGGTGGCGTGTGTGCTGCTTCACGAGCAATTGGTCCGAGGTAAACTTGGACTCGCTAACCGATGTGTCCTAGACATATCATCTTAGTGCCGGTGGTAAGCGGGTTTGTTGTAGCAATACGGCTTTCCCGTGGACATCGCACACCCATACTGTTTGTGGGCGGCGTAGTAGCGCATAGCGAAGCGTCGTCTATATTTCGGATTGGGATGATGAGTGTGTTTGGTAGCACTTTTAAGTGTAACGGGCATACTCAACTTCATGTCTTAGTGCATTAGCGCTATGATACGTGAAGTTTTGTCCACTGGCGTCTTAGTAGCGTGCTACTATGATACGTTGGTGCAGTTTTATATAACAACAATCTTAGTGTCGGTGGTAAGCGGGTTTGTTGTAGCAATACGGCTTTCCCGTGGACATCGCACATCCATACCGTTTGTGGGCGGCGTAGTAGCGCATAGCGATGCGTCGTCTATATTTCGGATTGGGATGATGAGTGTGTTTGGTAGCACTTTTAAGTGTAACAAGCATACTCAACTTCATGTCTTAGTGCATTAGCGCTATGATACGTGGAGTTTTGTTCATTGACGTCTTAGTAGCGTGCTACTATGATACGTTAGTGATATTTTTATATAACAACAATACTAACTTTGTTGCCGAAGTCGATAGGAGTCATGTGGGTGTGTTGTGAGGGTGCGCCGCCCATATGATAGTTGCATTGATGCTTACTGCTACTTGCGGTATTGCGTCTTGTGATGGATCTGCGGGTGTGCTGCGCCTGATTCGACGCTCCTTTGTGGTTCTGGTCGATGGAGGTATACAATTAACATCTTAGTGTCGGTGGTAAGCGGGTTTGTTGTAGCAATACGGCTTTCCCGTGGACATCGCACACCCATACCGTTTGTGGGCGGCGTAGTAGCGCATAGCGATGCGTCGTCTATATTTCGGATTGGGATGATGAGTGTGTTTGGTAGCACTTTTAAGTGTAACAGGCATACTCAACTTCATGTTTTAGTGCATTAGCGCTATAATACGTGGAGTTTTGTTCATTGGCGTCTTAGTAGCGTGCTACTATGATACGTTAGTGATATTTTTTATATAACAACAATACTAACTTTGTTGCCAAAGTCGATAGGAGTCATGTGGGTGTGTTGTGAGGGTGCGCCACCCGTATGATAGTTGCATTGATGCTTACTGCTACTTGCGGTATTGCGTCTTGTGATGGATCTGCGGGTGTGCTGCGCCTGATTCGACGCATTCCTGTTGTTCTGGTCGATGGAGGTGTACAATTAACATCTTAGTGTCGGTGGTAAGCGGGTTTGTTGTAGCAATACGGCTTTCCCGTGGACATCGCACACCCATACCGTTTGTTGGCGGCGTCGTAGTGCATAGCGATGCGTCGTCTATCTTTCGGATAGGGATGATGAGTGTGTTTGGTAGCACTTTTAAGTGTAACAGGCATACTCAGCTTCATGTCTTGGTGCATTAGCGCTATGATACGTGGAGTTTTGTTCATTGGCGTCTTAGTAGCGTGCTACTATGATACGTTGGTGATATTTTTAATATAACAACAATACCAACTTTGTTACCAAAGTCGATAGGGATCATGTTGGGTGTGTTGTGAGGGGGCGCCATCCGTATGATAGTTGCATTGATGCTTACTGCTACTGGCGGTATTGCGTCTTGTGATGGATCTACGGGTGTGCTGCGCCTGATTCGACGCTCTCTGTGGTTCTGGTCGATGGAGGTATACGGGTGATGATGTCTGCTGGGATGTATGGGGGACCTTGGAATGGTGTAAGCCCGACGATAGTCGTATTGATGCTTGTTGCGTTCTGCAGCATTGCGTCTTTGCGATGGTTGTTTGGTGGGACGCTATTCTCAATGGCGCTCTCTGCGTCTTGGTTTGACTCACACCTAAGTAGCTTTGCCCAAGTCGGGTCCCTTCATTGCGGGGCTGCAGACTGTTTGCCCTCCACGATGTTTTATATAACAACATAATATTATATCTCTGTAACTTTCCCACCTTTGAATGATTGAAGGCAACTTGGTGGTGGGTGAGACAACAATGATCGAAAATGCATTTACTCAACGTCAGTGACACAAACCCTTTCTGATGGCGAATTATTACTCTTATCTTATAACTGCCTTTTGGCTATATCTGCCGTTGTATTGGTTGGTGGAGCATATGTGTCGACTTCATGCGGGTGGTAGCTGGCGGGAGGATCTGAGGAGACTCTCAAGGCTGCGGCCGAAAGCCGCACAACGTGGGACCCCATTCCCTTGAGGTGAGCGGTAGACTCATGACACGCTCTGCGGCTAGTAGCCGTGCTGATCATGCAATTGGTGGTAATGCCATACACTTACATCACGTCTGCAGGAGCGGCGGTCTGGCAGGTGGTGGCGCTCACGGAGGGTTTACGGCCAGTGTGCCTATTTGCCTAAACCGTGTGACGTACATTCACTGTGGCTGGATTCGTTCGTATTCTGTATGGCGTTTACACGCATTGACATGCGCGACTTCGGTCGATGTTTGTGCTTACGCACTAACAAGGGGCCAAGCCTCTTTTACTGGTTCGCCAGTTATTTTGCTGTGGACTACGGTCCAGTTCCCGAATTAGCGTTCCCTTCGGAGGGAGTGCATCAAAATGGTTGGCGCTCACCGTGCACGGCGTGTGTGGGGCCGTGTACCTCCCCTACATTTTTTTTTAATAAATGTAGGAGAGCGAAGCCCTTGTATCGGGTATTTTTGTATAAATATATTGTGAGCCTTTTCCAAGCGGGAAGGGATAAATAATAATAAATTAATAATGTCAACCTGATACAAGTGGAATAAAGACGTTTTATGTTCTTAACCTTTTTCGAGCCCTGTCTTCGTGAACGGGGTTCACTTAGCTTATAAGGCACTACCAACAGCTTTCAATTGCCCTAGTGAATATTCATTCTTCCAAAAGACACCTAAAAGAACTAAGTTACTAACCAAACACAACGTAAATAAGGGTCCTAACTAAGACGATCACGCCAAAATATTAAAAACGGCCTATTAATAAACCTTTTGAAAGATCATTTAGAAAGATCAAAACGTATTTTAATAATCCTGGTCTCATATATATAATGTTATTGAAAAGGGGATATTTTTAATATTATAAAATTGTTATTATATACAGGGGGGGGGATCGTTACACAGTGATAAATAAGAAAAAATCTTTCAATAAGTATGATGTAATGGTGTATGAAAGTATTATGTAATAATATAGTTTATTGAAAAAAAAACATTTATTTCATTTCACATATATATTTAATGCCTCCTTTGTTGTAAAGAGATAGATTGTATAAAGACAGCGTCAAATATGGTTTAGTAAATCTGTACACACATAAAATAAATTGAAGTATCTGTGGGTAATATCAAACTGGCTGACTTTAATTAAGCTCAGTCAATTATTTGCACGCTATTAAGACACAAATAACCATTTTAATTTTTTTTTCTCTCTGTTTGTCTAACCTGAATCGATTGTGATGAAACTTTACGAACAGATATAGATTTAATTTAATTCAGGAAATTTGTTTATTCAAAATTTTTTTCATTTGATATTATGCTTGATGTTCTTTTTTGAAAATACGAAAAAAGTTATATTTAATTATCTTAAATGTAATAAACGCTGTAGTAATAATTCTTATCCAGACCGGGGCGTATGGCTAGTAGATAAATATAAAGATAATAAATAATAAAGTTTGATTGAAAAAAAATCATAAGTGCGTTTTATTTAGGTAGAATATTTACTAATTTTCATGCTTATTTTCTCTAATATTGTTCATAGATCTGCCTCGGTATACCATGAATATAGAACGATATCACAGTCAGCATAGTAATCCGCTTACGGGCACCTTAATCAGCAGGGTATAGTATCCCGTTATTCTGTTGTAATTTATGAGTGTAGGCTGTGTAGGTCGAAACTCACATGTTAATCGAACAACAAAGTTATAAACAATATTGAATGATGGTAGAGCAACGCTGTAGCTATATTATGATTGTTACTTTTTCTGTATTTTTTTTTCTATTAATCAAATTAATCACCCATGCAATAGATGCATCTTTTCCAACGCAGTGGTAGTTTATTGATGCCCTTATTGAAGAAATAAGCTGAACGGGAGGCAAAAAATCCTTCAAAGGCAGGTATTGATTTTTTTCTCGCCAAAAAGTGATCCGAAGTGTGGTAAAATAGATGCCTGTGGGCGCATTGTTTGGTGAGTATGGTAGATAACGGAGAGCTTACGACCCTAGTTCTTGTAACATGGAGTTCGTCTGTGGTGCAGTAGGAGATCGAGAAGAGTGATTTACGAATACTGGTTGGAGACGTGTGAGCTTCTCCATCATTGTGTACAGTTTTTCACAGTACACATTTGCAGTAATGATCATCCCGTTTCCTAAAAAGCTGTGATAATTCGAACCGATGCTAGACCACCAAACAGTCACCATCATTTTTCTAGGGGTAAGTTTTCGTTTAGGGCATCGTTTAGGTGCGGAACCAGGATTAACCAACCTTTGCCAAGTGCTTGTGATTGTCAAACATAATCCATTTTTGTTCGCAGGTAACAATGCGGTACTAGGCACGTCTTGATGCGTACTTCTCAGTGGCGATCATTGAGTTCGTGGGATACCCATTTGTCAAGATTTTACCTCGCCGATAGGACGCAAATGAAACAATATTGTTTCGATGCTAACGTCATAAGCTGTTGCTTTAATTCAGCTGTAGATCATCAGCTTCCATAATCACCTTTAATTCGTCGTTGTCGACCAATGTCTTCGTACGACAACAGAGTTCATTTTTCAAGTCAAAATTTCCAGAATGTTAGCGGACAAACCATTAAAAGTTAGTGCGGCGAGAACATTTTGCTATAATTCTAACATCGTGTAATCCTTCACAACCAAAAAATCTATAGCTGGAACTTGAACGAATTAACCACTGGACCCGACATAAAACACATATGTATGAAAACTCGTTCAACCAAGTGGAGAATAACGCGCACAAAGATTTTATTACCTACTTAACGTAGGTAATAAAATATGTACATAAACATAACGTATGTATATAAACATAGAATACGAAATTCCTAGAACGTAGAAATTCACTGTATTTCTTATGCTTGAACGTAGTCAATAAAATATATCGATGAACGACTGAGAAAGAAAAGGCGTATCGTAAATAAGCTGTAAGACAAAGGGATAATGAAGGTGAGGTGTGCTTCCGGTATTTAAATTTTAATTAAAATAAAAGAAGCAGGACATTGTTATGGACTTTTTATTCAATTAGTTATGATAAACGTCAAATTTTTGTTAAGTTTAAATTATTTAAGTAGGTTTACTGACTTTTATTATGTATCATCTTTCTTAAAATGTGTTTCTTAGAATTTTTTTGTTCGCTTATTTTCTTATATAAGCAATTCTAATATTTATATACTTTTCAGCAACGGCTTTTGTTAATTCTTCGACGTGATTCACGTCGTAGTTTTCAAATTTATGGAAATAAATGTCTTCGTACAACGGAAGTTGCAGCAATGTTTCTGTTACTTTGGGCGGGAGAAAGTCTGTTGTGTAATCTTTTTCAAGTCTTTTATTCTGAACACCCTTCGTAAGTTCGAGTTCGCAGTGCTGACAAATTACTTGAGAGTAGTATCAGTTTTCCCTTGTCTTTATGAGCAAGAGATTGCCTTCATTGGTGTCATTTTGTGTTTCTTTGCGTTAGTATTAAAACAGGCTGTATCGAAATGTACACTGCATGCATGCATGGCGCTGTGTTTCGTCGGAATCCAGGTTTCATCTCTACGAACTGCTTCTACCCACTTTCTTTCCCGAGAAGGGTCACTAGGAAATCTGAAAATTCGTGTATATAAGTATTTTAAGTGTTATTGTATTGTACAAATAACATCATCATTCATTCGGTCGTATCGTCAAATATCGATATATTTTTCGACATGGTCAAGCACTAGTCGATGTCAAATTGACTCACTCCACATTTTTAGTTATTCGTTCTGAATGGTATAATCCACCCATTTTGTGGTGGTTGTCAGATGTCAACAATACATAGAAATATCGACTATTTAACATAATTGGATAATACAAAATTTTATTTTACATTCGATTAAATTGTGTGATAAATAACAACAAATGTAATAAAATAATGTACTTACAAGTGAAATAGTGCTGCTTCCGCCACTATAGTTTTTATACCATTTAACTGAAGATATAGCTATTTTTGGGAGATGTTTTGTTGACAAGTAAGTGCTTGAGACTGACGCAAAAACAAACGACTAAGGCTAGAATTTCTTGGTTATTGACAAGACCGGTATAGGTAAGTCTGCTTATATGTTGGGTCCAGTGGTTAATTCGTTCAAGAGCTGGAATTTCGCGATAGCGTGAGTGACGACATTTTGGCCAGTCTGCGTAAAGACAATGTTGATATGGATATTACTTTTTATAAAAATATTTATAATAACGCTTTGATAGTTTTGGAAGATCGATGCTTAGCAGTAAGTAATCAAAGTTTGATGGAACTTGGAGTACAATATCCCGTAAGAAACCACTTAGATATAACCTATATTGAATTATCAAAAGTATCTAATTACAATGTGAAATAATTACAACGTGATATACATATATACACATAGATACACAAATGATATATGACACAACTATAAATCGTATTAAAACGGATGAAGGAGGAATCACTTTATAAATGTATCACGAGGAACTGGCCAAACTTTCCTTATTAATTTGATCTTAGCTAAAATTCAAGCAGTTAATAAAATCGCGTTGGCTTCGTCAGAACTTGCTGCCAAACTAATGGGAGGCGAAAAAACGGCACAATCTGCATCAAATTTGCCTTCAAATATAGCCAAACAAGAATTTCCAATCGGTAATGTTTCAAGATATTTTATGCATGGCTAGGTTTTGATGCGATGGAAAATTATGATATAAGACGAATGTACAATGGTTCATAGAAAGTCACTTGCAGTATTAAATAGAACATTAAAGTTTATCCGTAAAAATAAAAACTTATGAAAATCTGTTTAAAATTGGAAACTGCACCTATCCTATGGATTCATAGTTAGGCAAACTTAATCTATCAGAAGAATTGTGCAACGTAGTAGATACAGAAGAAGAACTTATTGAAAAAATTTATTCGTCTCTTGAACAGAATTATCTAAATAGGACATGGTTAATAAGCGAACAATTTTAGCTACAAAGGAGATACCTACCCTACCAGGAGATGAAAAACTGTATAAATAAATAGACACAATTATGAATCAATACGAAAGTATGAACTTTCTAAAAGATTTTTAAATTCACTGTATCCGTCTGATATGCCTCCGCATGTACTGAAGCTAAAAAAATTGGATCACCAGTCATATTATTACTTTTCTTTTATTATTTCTTAATTCGTAAAAATTATGTAACGGTACAAGATTATGTATAAAACAAATTCTCAACAACATTATTGAAGCAGTATTTCTAACTGCCAAAGAAAAAAAAATTATACAAAGAATTCCATTAATTTACTATTATTTACCATTCTGTTTCAAACGGTTACAGTTTCATCTACGATGGTCGAACTTTCCAATACTGAGGAGTGAATTTCGGAGAATACTGTTTTTCACATGGTCAACTCTATGTAGCTTCTTCACACGCTGGATAGATTTTTTTATGTGTGTATAAGAATGTATTGTATTATAAGTATTCAGAACGTATAATACATCTGTAAAGAATTTTTGTATAATGGATAAAAATATGTTAGTAAGAAAAATAAATTAAAACGAAAAATTTAAAAATTGAACAAGAAAAATTATGGGTTCTTAATTAAATAAATAACACATTTAATAAAATATACATACATGAATAACAGATATAGAGCCGTGGTAGCTCATATGGTTAACGCTCGCTGTAAATATAACAGAACGCGAGTAACCCGGGTTCGATCCCCACCGGCACCAATGAAATTGTTAATTGCAATTTTAAGTGCTGACTTACCACATGCTCGGCGATGAAGGAAGACGTCGTGAGAAAACCTGCATGTCTGAGGAATAAGAAAAAAAATTCTAAGAAATGTGAATTTCGCCAACACGCATTGGGGCAGCGCAGATAATTCCTTGCCTTAAAACCCTCTCAGAAATGAGGGGAGGCCTGTGCCCAGCAGTGGGACGTTTATAGGCTGTGACTTTTACTTTTACTTTTACATGAATAAATATTTGACATAAAATAACTCAGCGAATGGAGTTTTAACAGTTAGTATTTGAATATACGCTCATAATGCCTCAAAACATAACTTATACAAGGTATGAAGCCCCGACTTTGGAAGCTACTGTATGGAGTTTATTTTTAGTTGTTTGAAGTTAGCTTTTACTTTTAATTATAATTTTATTTTTAACTGCAATAAGAATGTTCAAGTTATTCACTAGAATGTCATTCGCATAGCTACGTTAAAAAATTCAACCTCTATTTATCCATCATTTTGTGTGGAATTTTTCTCAAAATTTGTATGAAGCCACCTCTGAAGCTATTTAATAGAAAAAAGGTTCATTGAAACCAGTATGAGGAATAAATTGCATACATACGTAGAAAAAAACACACGATCGAACTGAAAACCTGATGTTGATGTGAAAACTTCTTTAGAATCGTTGTGATTTCGAACTCAATGAAACGAAAAATCGACACTAAAAAGAGAAAAGCATATACATTTATCGGATTTAGTTTGCGAGAGAATGAGACCGAACTACAGTATACAGTGTTTCCTATTGTCTCGTTCTCAAAAATGGTTGATATAGCTTTTAAGCGTTAAATAACCAGTTTAAAAAATAACCAATTTATTAAATAACAGCTGGAATTCTGTTAAGTTGTAGTACTTCCTCGGTGCGAGCTCCCAATCATGCTATATCGAAAGCCTATGCCTGGCTCTACAACTGTTAGTTGATTGATGAATGTAGAGTATCAACTTGACCACGTCTTCTAGTAATTATTTTTCTTAAAAATAACGTTACATACACACTAGGATTTTCTCCTGTATCGTTCGGCAGTTTACATATATTCACAAGTATAAAAGTCCAGGCCCGGAAAAATTATTTGTAGGTCATAAAAATACTTGGTAGGTGAAGAGAGGGAGGAGGTAGAGCCATGGTAGCTCAGAGGCAAAGTGCTCTCTGTAAATTCCACAGTACGCAAGCAACCCGAATTCGATACACTTCGGAACAGTGAAATTTTTTATTGCCATTTTATATGCTGATTTACGTTGCCGTGTGTTGAGAATATCCACTAGCCCATATCTTCCCGTGGGTGTCGTAAGAGGCGACAGAGGAGACAGGCAGGAGATGGGCAGCAGCATCTTCTTAATAACAACAATAATATAATAAAAAACTGCGGTTGCCAGCCCGCTTGCCAAGCGTGGCAACTATGGCAAATATCCTCCTATGAGTAACATACATAAACACTCACGCCTGTCACCCAGAGGGGTAGGTAGAGACTACAGACTTCCATTTGGCACGATCCTGACACACCTCTCTCGCCTCCTCCACATCCACGCATACGCATACATGCTCGTCGGTTAAGGGTGCTCTTAATTTGGCCCGTTCCTATGAGTAACGACGCAAACAAACGGCCCCCAGTCCTCGACGGCCTCGCTATTCCTGGCTATGATGCCGACCGTGGTAACGGTGGGGCAGGGGGTGCTAAGAATCCCCCTGTGGAGGTTCGGTTGCCACCTACGACGACTCGACCTGGCAACACATAACGCACGCGCCCTGAGGACTGACGAGAAGATACTGGAGCTGGAAGAACAGGTAGACAAGTTGCGCTGGCATATTATTGGATTATCCGAGGTCCGAAGTAGGGGGAAGACACGGTAATCCTCGAGTCCGGCAACTTGTTCTATCACCGGAAGGGCGACCATCTGTCCCAAGGAGGTGTCGGATTTATCGTCCATAAGTCTCTCGTCAACAACGTTATAAAGATTGGGAGTGTGTGGACGAGGGTCTCGTACCAGATACTCAGAATCAGGTATACGCACCAACCTCGGCACATCCCTATGAGGAGGTGGAGGAAATGTATGAGGATATTTCTAGAGCCATGCATTTCTCCAAAACCACGGTGTTGATGGGAGACTTCAACGCAAAACTAGACAAACTAGGACACAAGAGAAAGCGGTGAGCTGAAGTTAGGGAAATTTGGAGTAGAGCAACGGAACCGTAGGGGCCAGCAGCTGCTCGACGCAACTTATTGCTATATTGCTAAGCCACTATTCCACGAAGCCGTCAAATGTCAAATATGTAATTTTCGGTAAAGCCACCTATTAAAGACATTCGACTATCCTAGCATAACCTTTAATAACATACGTGAGGTTAGTTTATTATATAAGATTATTTAAATTACTATACTACGAAATTACACTTTTCGTTTTAAATTGCACTTAGAGATTCACTAAAACAGGCTTTAAAGAATAAAATTTGGCGTCAGGCCATGAAAGTTAGGTGATGCTGTTCGTAGAATATTAAGTAATATAACAGTTCGTTCACGTACTTATGGTCTCATGGGAGTCATATAATTTCGAGTAAAAAAACTTTTATTTTGTACTTATTCTATGCGCACAAAATATGGCAAGAACAATTTTACAACTCGTGCATGTAATTCTTATAATAACAACTTTTCACATGTTAATATATTTTCTCTGTCATATGGACAGTTTAAAAAGGAAATTGGAGCTGTAATGGATAATAGTTATATTAATAGCTAAGTTATCATTTCACTTTAATATCACACATTACTTTGACTTAACTTCACTTTAGTTTTTGCACACCTAAGTATGTCACGATGTTCGCTTGTTGTCGATGCGTTACTTAGCTGTGGAAACTTTGTTGTTAAATGTAAGATTAATGTGTGTTATGTAATATATAATAATTTCCCTTAAAGATAAAACAATAAATATACATGTTTATATGAGATAATCACAGATATATTAAATTAGCACATATAGTTACAATGTATGCGTCGTAGAGCCTGGTTACAGTTATATTATTATGGTAGTAGCACGAGTGAGTCGGCTCGAACGGGGTTAGAACTCGCTTCCACAGAATACCAGCGTAATTAGTAGCTTAATGCGGCGGTGCTCTCGCAACAAGCGAAACATACTGAAATCTAAATCGCGCTATCAAAATTCCGAAGTTACTACACTACATATAGGATAGCTCAGAAATATATAACAGCGTAAAATAGCAGCTTAATGCTGCTGTGTTTCGTATGGTGAGTGTAGAGAACCGGAGACCCGTTTTATTGGAATCGAGGCATTCCATCTTAGTCCTCAAGGTTGACAACGTATCTACCTTTTGATTCTTAAGCGATGTCAAATGTAGATTTCTATGAGCTACAATCTCCACTTACCATCAGATGGACTGTGTGTTCGTTTGTCACCCTTATCCTATAAAAAAATGAAGCGTTGACCGCTTCCCGGGCTGAATACCTTTGAAAGAAAAAAGGGGAGCGGGAAACTTCCCCTTTTCTCTTTCATGGCCAAATAGATGACCCCGACGTGATTTGAACACCACGCAACCAAACAACCTTCGGAAACTAAAACTTCAAGTCTTCGTCATCATTCTCAAGGACCCCTATTATTCGCTCCTGAGAATCGTCTGCAGTCTTTAGTTATTATCAGAAAGATGCTGCTGTTTGCTGGCTCATCTTCGGTTCTAGATTCGTTCATGATCAAATAGATTTTTATTTCTTTTTCTTTCACCTCGCGACGTTTCATTCATGACAATATGTACTATTCACAACAATGACACAGCAACTTATGCTTGGTTCACATTTTCTCATATTGGCGTATCTTGATTAGTCATATCGTATCACGTACATGTATCTTACAAATGTGTGGCGTATCGGCAAACGTTCTTTATATGTAGATATTACAATTTTTTGTTAATTTCTCGTATTTTTCCACATACACACTTTTTAAGGCCGTATAGCAGCCTTTCATATAATTGTTGATGATTAGAGAAAAACCAACTAGAGTTGGTACGCAGCGTAAAACGTATCGAATCGCGTCTTCGTATTGTGAAACGTGTATCACATGTATGTCTCAACGGTGTTTCACATGTATACAATTCTGCGTCACGCAACGGAGATACGATATACCAAGATAATCAAATGTGGAGCCAGCCTAATGTTTTATTTGACAAACATTACATGGTACGTTGTTCCCTGGAGTGATTTGTTTTGCAACAACGAAGTCTCACGTTATTAAGATAACAAAAACAGGTTACATCAACCTGTTGTGCGTCTTTTTTTCCTAATATACAATGTACATTACTTACACTCTCATAACCTATATGGTTATTAATATATGGTCGTGAATCGAATTATAGTCAGAGTCCAAATTTGTACGAAAATATAGCGTAACCTTGCCGTAAATTATTAATATATAAAAGAGGTAAGAATTTAATCTTAAATGTGATATGAGTTACCGTGTAGTAGAGGTGTAAGAAAATTCACTATACTATATCATCCCATGGGTGTCGTGAGAGGTGACAAAGAGAAACTGAAACAGGAGGTGGGCAGCAGCAACGTTCTGACCCACGATACCCACTGGCCAAGCATGGCAACTGTGGCAAAATGTCCCAATGAGGCAATCTATGGAGGAAATCTATCTTCAGCAATGAACTTTCATAATATTTGTACATCAAACCATGAACGGTTTTAATTATTTCTTAAATTTACGCAAACACTACACATCGCGCGTCGATCGGACTGAAAATTAATATTAAAAAAACAGCCGCAAAAGGTAGCCGGGCTAACTATGACATTGGGACGTCATACATCTCAGTCCCCGTGACAATTGGTGCTGAAAAGCACCCGAAACGTAGGGAATTTAAAAATAAGTTAAAGCAGTTAATTAAACGCGATAAAATCCGTGAATATAGTTTTATTCAATGAATAGTTTTGATAAGAATGAGGTTTTTTATACCTCAAAATAGAAATAAACATAAATTTAAGTGCCAGTTACTTGTACACAGAATTAGTAATTTATTTATGGAACAATGTATACGCTTTTACAACAAAATGCACGAAAATGTTTAAAGTTTATCAATAAACAACTTTGAAAGGTTTAATAAAGAAATGTACAAATCGTGTTATTATTATACCAAAGAATACATGAAAGAAAATAACCCCTGGGTATGAGGTAAGCGCCACGATGCTGGTTATATTAAAACTCATATTAAAATTGTACTAAATTATTGTAAAGTTACATATGTTAAAAAAATTATATCCCGCTGTTCTTCATAGAACAGAGGTATTCGCCGGACTGGTGGTAAATAAAAAAATGGCTTTCAATAAGTATTATATAATAATCAATATTGAATAAAAGTTATTCTATTTTAATCTATCCTGATTAACAGTTTCATTAATGCCGGCGCGAATAAAACCAAAATTATTAATTGAATATAATTTTAACTTCTCGTAGAGCCCGAGCTAAGCGCTCGCTGTAAATTCACTGTACGTTAAAAACCCGGGTTCGATCCTCGCCGGCACAGATGAAATTTTGAATTGTAATTTTATGTGCTGACATACCAAGCGCTCGGCGGTGGAAGAACACATCGTAAGGAAACTTGCATGTCTGAGAAATAAAAATAAATGTATTTCGAATAGTATGAAATTCGCCAACTCACATTTAGGTAGCGCAGCGGCAACTTCCTTGCCCTTAAACCCTCTCAGAAATGAGAGGAGACTTGTGCCCAGCTGTGCGATGTTTATAGGTTGTAATTTTACTTTTACGTTTAATTTCACGTTGTTCTATTTCTCCTGCCATGAATTTTGCTAATATAAATAAAAAGCCCAGCCCTTTATCGCAATGCCTTATATTTGCAATCATTTCCATCAATTTACATATATATTTTCTGAAGGCTCATTCGCGCGTGTTAAGAACCTTTTGAAGGATGCTAATATTCGTTTTTAAATAACTTTAATAAAAAAAAATAGGATTTAATGTAATATTCGCGTGAATATCATAAATCACTACTTTTTTAATATGTACTTATTTATTACAAGCAAGTGCTTGACCACAATTCCAACTGGTGTTAAGTGGTGATGTAGCCCCAGATTGTAAATCGCACTGTCTTAGCGTAACAAAAGCCTTTTCACTCTTGGCTTGAAGACATCTAGCTTTTTTTCGTACGGAAATTTAGTCGCCTGCAGTAGATTTAATGGGTGGAATATCGACACGAAATAGGTAAAGACCCGCCGAAACGCACCGAAGCTTAAATCACGCTATCAATGTTCCGAAGCTACATGGCTATGTATAGAACAGCTTTGAGAGTGGTGGCCGCTCCCCAAGCTGAACACCTTGTCCGGCAGAGAATCACCCCTTTTCCTTCCATGGCCACAAGGGTAAAATTTGCAAATACTTTTACAATAATTCTTTCATACACTTTAGAACCATCAACTTAAGTTTTTTTTTTAAATTGTTAATCGAGTATGGGTGTAGATAAGTGTTAACATGCCGTAGAAATCCCATAGCATGTTGTGGACTCTGTGATTGCACATTAGTTCCCCTTAATTCTTTAAAAAAAATAGAAAAATTCTGAGAAATATCTAGAATAATTCTTTAAAATAAAGTTATGCAACTAGCTCCATGTATGTGCATTCCCGATACATAAATCTTAGATTTTTCTTCAATGCTTTCAATAGCTTTGCGTAACTCCTGGTACATTGCCAAGAGTAAGTAGCACGATAATAATATTTGAGTATAAGTAATATAGTATTTATTTTCTACCACATTAGGGATCTACTACTGCAAGGCGTTGAAAACACATACTTATGTTGCACACGTACAAATATCCAGACTTTGAATAATTATTTGTGGGTCACACATAAATTCTACGATTCGATTCGAGAAAAAGGATTCGAACCTGCAGCATTGCAGTGCTAAAGTCAAACGTTTAGCTACTGCGTTATTGAACTTCCTAAATTAAAGATTTAGAGATTAGAGATTAGAGATTACATTTCATCATCGAAATTCTAATGCATGACATATGCTTCCCCTATGGAATGTCAATAAATCCGGTCCTTAGTCAACCGCATGCGTCGACTTATTGCATCCCTTTAGCGGAATAAAACCCTAGAAAATGACTCGATTGATTTTGAAGAAATTTTTGTGTGTGAGTGAGCCTCTGGGTGGTTTAGATTCACTATTGGAGCCGGAAGGTGGCGCTGTTGTCAAGATCCAGAAGTCACCTGTGCGAAGCCGGGGTGAGTCGATAGTATTATGTAACTATGTAACAAATTCTGGTTGCCCTGTTATGTCGTCGCGATATCAAATTACGAATAGATGCTATCGTTCCAAATACAGACGTACATGTGTTGACAGTATTTTTATGTTTTTTACAGTTTCCATTATATTTGGCAGAATTCCATGAAACTTGCCTGCATTCACCAATTTATTCTATTGTTTATAGCATAAGAGTGATATTCATCTATCATTCACTTACCTTCATAGTCCTACTGATGGTAAGTGAATGCTGGATGCTGTGTCCCGTAGACATCTGCCCTTGACTAAGAATCAAAATTCAGAACCTTTATACCGGGGCACAGCGGTGCAAAATGTAGTGCACATGGGTGAGTGTATCATTTTCATGTAGATTTTTTAAATTACAATATACATATTTTTATACAGGATAGAGTGACAAACGAGCACACAGCACACACAGATAAATGGTTGCTGTGGCCCATAGACATCTACACCTATCCTCTATTACGAATCAAAATGCAGATACGATTGTCACCTGTGAGGACTAGGATGGAATATCTTGTGCCAATAAAAAGGGTCTCCAGTTCTCTACACTCACCAAACGAAACAGTAGCATTAGACTACTATTTCGCACTGGCATTATATAAGAGCTTTCCCCGGTGGAGCCAGCCCATTCGTGCTACAACTGTACTACTAATAGAACTGTAGCGTGGCTCTACCAAGTATAAAGAATTACACGTATACAGAATTTTCAACAAATAAACAAATTTAGTAACCAAACGAAAACAAAGTAACAAATTTTTAAAAGTATTGTAACTAAATTGCTTAGTAAGCATATTATATACTATTTTTTAATCTTTAAGATGGTTTCTTATCTCAATCTGTGGTTGTGTTATGGCTGTTAGAATTATAAGACGCTTTTGGTATTTGTCGCGTTTGAGGACAAAATTTGTTCCCCTACAAATTATCGCATGAAAGAAGTTAACAAGGAGATTCGTTCGAATAAATCATCGTGAGTTGTTTACTCTGAAGATTAAAATGGAATGCCTCGTTCCCAGCCAAATGGTTTTTCGGTTATCTACACTCAATATACGAATTACAGCAGTATTGAACCAATATTTCACGTTGGTGTATTGTAAAAGCGTAGTCTTTCCCCGGTCAAGCTGACCAATTCGTGCAACTGTAATATAGCTACAGCAGGGATCTGCCGCATTTAATATATCTTTAATAGTTTTCTATTTTATTTTTTTCTCTTAGATGTATAACATCGAAACATTTGTTAACGGCAATATGCGGCGTTATTCCTGTGAACAGGTAAACTGCTTGTGGGGGACTTGTTTGCTAGGAACTTGTTCGCCGTAGAATGCTAGCAGAGTCTGTCCTCGCCGACTCCAATGAAATTTGTTATTCGCAATTCGAAGTGCTGATTAACCAAGTGCTAGTCGGCGAAAGCAAACGTCGTGAGGAAATCTGCATGCCTGCGGAATAAAACATGTTGTTGTCATGTGAAGTCCACCCACACGCACTGAAGCTGCGCTGTAGACAAATTGCTCTAAACCCGCTCAAAACAAATAGTAGGCCTGTGTTCAGCAATGGAAAATATAGAGGCAACAATAACGTTAACTTTACAACAAACCAGTTTGCTTCGTCGTTCATAATGCGTACAGCGCAGGAGTGAAATAATTTGCCAGCATCTGAAAATTAGACAGTATCCCCTTTTTAGTGCCCAAAGGGAGGGTAATATTTTAAGCTATAGTGGTATTGGTGTAAGAGAATATATCACCCCATTTCATGCCATGGGTGTCGTAAAAGGTGACTATTCGGAATGTCAGAAATATGTTAACGCTTCCGAAAGGTGACATTATTAACATTTCTTCACTTGTAATATTTTTAAGCTGCTTATAGGAAAAATATAAAATAGGGGCAAATTGCGGTGGATTGGACTGTGAGTCTCCGACGGTAACTTAGGCTTCTATGTTTATGTGGGCTTTTTATCTATCAAATGTCTACTGTAATTAATGAACACATGGAAGCTTTTATCAGTTCTATTACAAACTCAGCTACTCCCTCAGTTTCGTATAATTTCAAACACCTGTTTTAAAAGATCCGTGAAATCCTTTTGAGCAATAAGTTTAAATTCTAGATAACATTCGTTGCACCTTGTAGGTTTTTGCAGTGGAGAGAGTTAAATAATGCTTCACATTGAAATTAATTCTCCGTATAACGTTTTTCCCATTATTGAACTGCCGTAGAAGATGGGAAAAAGTTTTTTTTTAAATAAAAAGGGTGTCAAACGAGCACACAGACTGCTGCTGTGGCTCATAGATATATTCATCCATCGTCAATTAAGAATCAAAATGCAGATGCATTGTAACCCAGTTTTCATCAAAAAGGGTCTTTAAATCTCTACACTCACCATACGAATCAAAGCAGCATTAAGCTGCTAATTTACGTAAATGTTCTGTGAGAGCGTGATCTTCCCCCGGTCGAGCCGACACATTCGTACTCTAACTGTAATATAGCTGCAGTGTGTCTGCCACGTACGAGTGGTGTTTATATGTTTGCGGCTCCTAAGCATACCGTGCCGGCTTGATACGCATTGACCATCGCTACATAAAGAAATAACTTAATAAAAACGATAAGGAAAGTGTGAGTGGCAGCCTTGTAGCGGCGAGGAAAGTATTGGGAGCCCACCACTAGATGTAGCGATAATTTGGTAAAAGATGCAGGAAGTCGATGGTTGCAGGTGGCTTAGGACCACGTTTTCTGACATTCCGTGGAGGAGGTCTGTCTTCAGCAATAAACTTATAATTAGTTGCAAAGACTATGATAATGATGATGATGTCTTTTTAGAGCTTAAACCGTACCAATACTAGGTGAACCTGACTATAATGGTATCTTTTGTTTTTGCACAAACTTATTAACGCCCTTATCCTTTCCCTTACTCAGAAAAGATCAAAAATGTTTCCTTTTTTTTCTATAGGATAGGGTGACAAACGAGCACACAGTCCACCTGATTATAAGTGGTTACTGCGGCCCATAGACATCTTCATCTATCCCCGATTACAAATCAAAATGCAGATGCGTTGTCACCCGTGATGACAAAGATGGAATGCCTCGTTTCCAGTAAAAAGGGTCTCCGGTTCTCTACACTCACCATACGAAACACAGCAGCATTTTGCTACTATTTAACGCTGGTATTCTGTAAGAGTGCGGTACTTCCACGGTCGATCTGGATCCATTCATGCTACAACTATACTATTAATATAACTGCAGCATGGCTCTACCACATATAAAACGAGGCCACGTATAAACGGTTAGTGAGACTAAATTGTAAACTGTTACATAATATGTACTAATATGTACTTCTTGTCAGTCCAGGAGTCCGTCTGGATGGGTGCCTCCCACTCACCCACTTACCACCAGATGCAGTGCATGCACTGATGTGACCCGGTCTGCAGGATGTAGAGAGCCGGTATAGTTACGGGGCACACCCCGTACCTCACAAGGTATTCCATCTTAGTGTTCAGAGGTGACGACGCAGTCTAGCTTTCTTTGTTTCAATTTGGATTCAGGTGTCTTTCTTAGGTATATGTTTTTCTTTATTTGGAAGATTTTAGAACATACACATAAAGACAGAGTGTTGTAGAGAATATACGTAGAGCAATTATAACCAGCTCCCAAACGACTGTCGTGCAATAACACAAACACGGTGTAAAAACACAAACACCTAAAATATTAGCTTGTTTATTAAGTTAGTATTACAAAATACACTTAATAATAATAAAGATTCTTCGTAAGTAAGTAAGTTAAATGATTATCCGTTCTGAAGAAGAAGTAAAAAGAAGAAAAAAAAGAATTTGAGAGAAGTCAACATAAATAACCACTCACACCTGTCACCCAGAGGGGTAAGCAGAGACTACAGACTTCCATTTGGCACGATCCTGACACACTTCTCTCGCCTCCTTCACATACACATACCTACGCACACATTTTCGTCGGTTAAGGGTACACTTAATTTGGCCCATTTTCAATATATGGCCAATTTGGTCGAAAAACTTTCGCCTAGGGCGGCCCTTTTCGACTCTTCCATTCACTTCTGCAACATAAATTTGCTTTGTCACTCTTTCCTCATTCATTCTTTCTACGTGACCAACCACCGAAGCATTCCTTTTTTAATCCTCGTCACAACATCATCTTGCAAACCACATTCTTCTCTTATCACACAATTTCTCACTCTGTCCCTCAGATTTAGCCCTAACATACTCCTTAAAGACCGCATTTCTACTGCGTTTATTCTACTCTCGTGCTTGGTACACCCAACTTTCATTACCATACGTTAATTAATGAAGGGACTAACACAGTATTTAGAATTGCAATACGTGCCTTTTTTTAAACATTCAGACATTCCACAATAGAGTGTAGAGCCACATTTAGTCTATTTCCTGCGTTCACTCATCGATACTATGGTGCATAGACATCTACATCTACCCTCAATTAAAATCAAAATGTATGAGCACTGTCACCTAGAGGGTTAAAATGGAATGACTAGATACACACACACACACACACATACACACATACACACACACACACACACACACACACACACACACACACACACACACATTCACACACGCGCGCGCGCGCTTACCACGCACACATACTTATATATTTCACATCCCACTGCAGGGCAAAGTCGCAGTGCACGCGAATTATACCTACGTGGTAGAGCCTCGCTGCTTCTAAGTTTTAGTTGCACCACGAATGGGTTAATTCGAACAGGGTGGACCACAATTTCACAGAAAAGTAACGTAAAATAACAACTTAATGCTGCTGTGTTTCATATGATGAATATGGAGACCCGAAGACCGTTTTTACCGGAAACGAGGCATTTCGTCTTAGTCCTCATGGGCTGCAATGCACCTGATTTCGATTCTTAATCGAGGATAGATGTAGATGTTTATGGACTACACTATCCACTAAAGATCAGATGGACTGTTCGTTCGTTTTTGACCCTAATTCTATAAAATTGTAAACTTTCATTTGGTAAAAGATATTATACCAAAATTGCTGTAATAGAACATACTATTTTTTATCTTGGTTTACTATTTCAAATTGTGGTTGTGTTTAAGCCGTTAGAATTATAAAAGCTATGTTATTTGTCGCGTTTGAGTAACAAATTATCACCCTACTAATTGTCACACGAAAGGAGCTAACAGCTAACAAGGGGATTCATTATAATAAATCTGCTTAAGAGATTAGAAAGCATTTCCTTACGGTCTTTCTCGCATTTCTGGCGCCGCGTTATTAAGAGCCAGTCGCGTGAGGATTGATTTTCAGTGGTTCCCTTTTTGTTTACTTATTTTGAGAAAACAAAAGTATAGCATGACATAGGAATTAAAAAATAAATGTTTTGTAATTATATATTACATAATAGACTTCGTAATGAGGATGTTCTCAGTTATACCGGATTAACCGATATAGCCCATCGGATCAGTATGTTGAAATGGCAATTGGTTGATCCAATAGCTTGACGAACTGATTATCGATGGAGAAGAAAATATCTCTAGTGGCAGCCTAGTACCGGTAGGCGTAGTGTTCAGGGCCATCCACAAGACGGAGTGACGACCTGTAGGAGACGTAGAAGGTTGAAAGATACAGGCGGCTCATACCATACTTTGTAGCGTTCCTTTGGGGGTGGGGGCGGAAAGTTCAGCAGTGGGCTTGTGAAGGGTTGTAATGAATAAATAATGATGAAGTTAATATCGGGGATGTCCTACTGCCCACCTGCTATTTCATTTCCCTGTCTCCTCTAACGCCACCCACGGGATCATATTCACTGGATTCCCTTACTTCGCCATTACACAGCACTTTAGATTCCTACTAAAAATGTATAGTTACAATTCTCATAACATTGTTTGAGTAATTTTCTTATTTCGCTTAAACGTTTTATATGCAGTGTATTCAAAGATGTTTTAAGTCTTTACCAAGTTAAGGTTAATAAGTATTTATGTAGAATAAGGGTGCAAACGATACCACCTCACTGTAAGTGAATTCTGTGACCCACAGACATCTCCATGTATCCTTAATTAGGTATCAAAATGCAGATACGTTCTCACCCATGAGGAACATGGTGAATGATCTCGTTACCAGTTGAAAGGATCCTCGGTTCTCTACATTCACCTTACGAAACATGGTAAGATTGAGCTGCAATTTCACGATAGTACTATGTAAGTATGTCTGAACTCGCATGAAGTATCTTTATGCTCGTAGCCAGCGAAGTGAGCCGCTGTTACATCATTAATTCATGAAAATAAATGAAACTGAATTACGAGAAGCTTATTTTACTTGTTATTGTCTTTTTTCTTCGATAAATATCATTATTTAATTGGTTGAATAAGGCTTTCATGTATAATATTTTCGCCGAATCGTATTATCGACGGTGGTGCTGCTCTCGTGGTCTAGTGGTGTTGGGAGTAGTGGTGCTTTAATTAATGGTGACGGGGATAGTGTACGTTATTAAAAAGCGCCACTCCTTTAATTACGTTAGACGTAATTAAAGTGGTACGTAGGCAAATTAGGTAAGACACATGATTTTATTTTGTTACGCATATCTTTGTTAATTAACTAATTTTTAACGTCTTTAATTACTGCAAAGTAACACCTGATTATATTACTTACAATGTAATAGTTAAATATCATGTTTACAAAGGAACTAAAAACGAAAGGCGTTTTTGTGCGTGCGTTTCTAAACGTTTTAAGAAGTTTCCGTATTCTCTCTGTACCTACTGTGAATATATTTTTATATTTACTGTGATTGCATTGCCCCTGAGCTACCACAGCTCTAGAAATATTACGTGTAACAAGAAGTATAAGAATATACCCACCACCCCATATCATCCTGTGGGTTTTGTAAGAGGTGAGAGAGGAAAATTGAACCAGGAAATGGGCAGCAGCATGCTTCTGATTACAGATGAATGAACAAACTGTGGTGCCAGCCCGCTTGCAAGAGTGGTAACTATGGCATACATCCTCATCCTCTATTAGTCCATCTATGGAGGCCTAAGTTCAGTAGTGGACCTTTGGATATCCTGTAATAGCAACGGTATGGTGACCCTTTTTTTACTTGAAACGAAGCACTCCATCTTAACTCTCGGGAAATACAACGTATCTGCGCTTAATGTAGATGTCTATGGGCCACAGCATCCACTTACCTTTTTCACCTTAATTCTATAAAAAAACTACTTTGACTACCTTCAATAGTATTTGCTGGTTGTCGTCGAGTGGTCGAAGCGAACTTTAATTCATTAAATTTTTATGTATATACATATATTGAAAAGCTGTATTTTACTTTTAACTGCACATACTTTTCCGATGTTTACATAATGTACCACATATAAAATTAAAGCATTTTGTTTTGACATAAACTTTAGTCTATTAAAAAGCAACATTCGGGGTCATATAAAATGTAGAAGTTATTATTTGTGGGCAACATTTTTAAATAATTTCGTGACAATATCTACTCTCTCTCTCTCTCTCTCTCTCTGTCTTTAGTTAAACACTGCTGTGTAGACTATTATTTGTTTGACATTGGTGGTATATACGTAAACAATAAATGTTTCATTTAATTTGATTTATTTACATCACATATCCTTCTCCATATAAAATTTAACTACGCTAAATCTCACACCTATGCGCGCACATTCTTAAAATAGTTACAAAGTTTTCTCTACGCGTATTCAAATATTGATAAGTTAACCTTATACTATCATGTTATTGTCTAAGAGGATAACTTAATATTATCGGTTTTTTAACTTTCATAAATTATAAAGGAACACTGAGTGGTAGGATTCGTTTCCTACCTAAGCGTCGGTCTAGATAGGTACCGTCGGTATTACTGTCAATACTTTAATCTAGGCGGACCTGCATCGCGTGACATGAACGATGCCGTCAAAATTGGAACAATTCCAAGTTAAGCATAAATTCAAACACACATTTCCATATTATTGGCTTCAGCACACTTATATCGCTGCAGACGGCGACAGATGTTGTAATCACGATAGCTGTTGCAGACTTCGATAATATACAAATGAAGTTTCGAAAGCTTTTATTTTAATATGGCCGCCAAATTTAATTTTGTAGATTAATAAATGAGTAACTTTGTTTTGCCGAGAAAAACAAACAACTGGTTTCGGATGTTTTTTTTTATCACTCCGTATATTTATTCAAAAATTTTTTTGTGTCGAAACACGACGAAGTCACACGTTCAAATATACTGACGCCGACGCCGGAGTTGAAAGGTTTTACAAAATCACATTTATTTCAAATTTAAAAACGTTTTTAAATAAAAGTTACGTTATTTTTATGTTCATAAAATGATAATTTAAAAAAAATTCATGCGATATCTAACTACCGCTTGCCGTTTTAAGTCTGGTGTATTTTACGTGTTGCACTAGGTTGATCAAAAAGTTTTTGGAATAGGACACTTATCAATGAGTTATAGAAATGCGTTTTTTTTTTCGAATCTTAAATTAGTTAAAAGTAAATTCTTTAAAAAAATATACCCAATTTCTTTTTCAAACTTCACATTTGTCGGGAATTCGATTCGTATGCGAAATGGAGACACCCAACATCGTGTGGTTATTAAATATTTAAAAAGCTGGCTGAATTTTTTTTTCTAAAAGTGTTTTTGAAGAACTACAGTCTCCTTTGGCAGACTCTTACTACTTACTCTAGAGTCATATGCTACGGTGGCATACTATTGTGCTGAATTTAAACGCGGCAGAATCACTTGTAATTACGACACTCTCCGGTGGCCAACAACGGCCGCTAAAAATCATAGAAATTGTTAGGGTAGATCGTGTGTTAAAAATTACACCAAACTCTCTTAGATTATATTAATTATGTTCATACTC
Source organism: Parnassius smintheus behrii (assembly GCA_036936625.1). Taxonomy (NCBI): domain Eukaryota; kingdom Metazoa; phylum Arthropoda; class Insecta; order Lepidoptera; family Papilionidae; genus Parnassius; species Parnassius smintheus. The sequence goes on from JAUPFT010000026.1 coordinate 6,523,861, forward strand.
GCAAACTTCAAGAGATCTAAAACTAGCGGGCAAGTCATTAGTGTCAAATACAACAAGACTGAGTGCAAAGTGCTTCAGACAAATTTAACACGAGATGGTTAAAAAAACCACAAAAGAACTCTTCCGTTTGTGCATCTCAGTGTTGAATAATTTTTGTGTATACGGCAAATAGTAATAGAGAGAAAGATGAAAGTCTGAGTTTGGTGAGGACGTCATCGCTTATTTATTACAGCATATCAATACTTACTTATCTTCACGCACAATCCCTAACGGGGTAGCCAGAGAGAACACATCGCCAAGTGTCACGATCCTTACATACCTATTTCGCTTCTTTCAGGTTCATTAACTGCTTCATACATGCACGTCTAGGTATCCGAGTACTCTTGACCCTCCCCTCTTAGAGCAATTTGCTCACATGGTCTTCGAAAGTTAGTCTCGGTCTACCTCGACACCTTTTAATATTTACTTTCGCTCTATATATTTTCTTCACCATTCGGTCTTCACTTATTCGTTCAACGTGCCCAAACCATTAGAGTACGCCCCTATCAATTTTTGTGATAAGGTCATCTTTCAATCCTGCCATATTGCGAATCTCTTCGTTTCGCTTTCGGTCGGCTATGGTAACGCCACACATTTTACGAAGAGATCGCATCTCCACTGCATTCAACTTGCTTTTATGCTTCTTCTGGCATACCCAGCTTTCGCTGCCATATAACAAAGTCGGTACCAACACTGCGTTATGTATTGCAAGGCGTGCACTCTTCACCACGCCATGCCTTTTTACTAATGCATTCAGGGTACCATTGACTTTGTTTCCGACAGCGACACGCCTATCCACATCTAAATCACATCTTCCATCCCGGCTGAAAGCACTCCCCAAGTATACAATTTCATTTACCTGTTCTAGACATTCCTGATTTACTTTTACCCATATTTCACATTTCTTTCTCTCTTCGTCCTTTTCAAATACCAGAACCTTAGTTTTATTAGCATTCAAACGTAGACCTTTAATTTCACATTCCTCTTGCATACACGTGACTAATGCCTGCAGTTCTGCTTCTGATGGTGCAATAAGCACTACATCATCAGCATACAGCAGACAATTAACTTTTATGTCACCCAATTTCACACCCAAACAGCTATCTTTCAGCTTCTGTAAACAGCTGTCGAGATACAGTACGAACAGCCAGGAAGACATGACACAACCCTGTTTTAAGCCCGCTTGGACGCTAAACATGGGTGACAGGTCATGCCCTACCCGCACACAGGCTTTACAGTCATAGTAAAGTGACTGCACAGCCCTTAACAATCAACCATCATATCCCGGCAACAGTTCCCACATTTTCTTCCTTATAACTTGCTTTCTTCCATTTCCATCCACAAAAGCACAGAAAATCCGCTGGTTAACACTCAGAAGCTTCTCCGTGATCATGTGGAGAGAAAACATTTGATCCGTGCATCCTCTTCCAGGTCTAAATCCGCATTTTGCCACCCATAAGAATGTTTCCGATTTCTCTTGCATCCTACGTGTCGAAACCTTCGAGTAAACTTTACTTGCTAAACTGGTCAAGCTGATCGCCCGATAGCACCCGCAGTCAAAATGTGAACCTTTACCTTTATATAAAGGCACAATGACTGCGGATCGCCAATCATCCGGGACATCTCCCGTCCGCCAGCACAAATTGCGCAGCAGATGAAAGCTGTCCCAGACGCGAGGCCTACCGTACTTGACCATTTCAGCAGTAACTCTGTCTAGTCCCGCAGCCTTACCACATTTCAAACTTCGAATTGCACGTTCAATCTCTTTCATGCTGATGATCTCAGTGTCATCGAGGTCCGTGTCTGGCGTGCCAGTCACGGCGTCATCCCCGGATCCTTCACTAAGATCATGACACGAATACATTTCTCTATAAAATTCACTCCATCGCTGCATGACGTCCGAGAGGACGTTTTTTCTGAGAGGACGTCATTGGTTCTCGAAAGCACTTTGTTCATTCTTAAGGCTGTCACACCACTCCGGGACCTTCCAACCTCTTTCCAGAAGAGTTTGGAGTTTTCCTCAAAGTTGTGCGACAACCTTTCGTCCGCTTCTATTCTACACCTTTCACGTACTTCCTCAATTAGTGTTTTCGCATGAACTTTCTGCAGCTTATATCTTTCTTTCATCTTCTCTTTCACACGCTTATCGTTACTAGAGGCCAAGTAGTCTAATCATGTTTTTTTCTTCTTTTTTACAGCTTTCCTCACTTCATCATTCCACCATGCATCTCTTCTCTTACTACTACCTCTTTTTGTCGTTCCACATACTTCTTCCGCTGCACTTACCATTCCATCCCTAAGGTTCTGCCATGTTCTCTCCACACATTCTTTCCTGCCATCGATGGTGTCAAGCTTTTCGGCTACCCTCGTGTGATATTTTTCCCTAGTATCCGCTTCCTGAAGCTTCCAGCTTCGGATGCGACAGACCGACTGTGGTTCTGTTACTGCCGTCCGGTAGCGCCAACCCGCGAACAAACCCCTAAATCCAGTAATTACTAGATAGTGATCCGTTCCCAGGTCAGCACCCCTGAACACTCGTGTATCCATAACCTGTTTTCGCAGTCGGTCATCCACCAGGAACAAATCAATCATACTTCTCTCATTCTTTCTCTCTCTAGTGTACATATGGATTTTCCTGTGATTAAACATAGTGTTTGTCACAAGAAGACCCTTTCCTTGCATACAGCCAGTATAAGCTTGCCAGCATCATTAACTCTTTTATCGCCAAACTTTCCAAGCACCGACTCGTATCCTAGTCGAGCGATACCTACCCATCCATTCAAATCACCACATACAACAGTTCTTTCGTTTCCCTTAACCAAATCTAGAACTTCTCTTACATTCTCCCAAAACTCCTCCAGCTCAGCCCTGGACGACGAAGCTACCGGCGCATAAACAGCCATAAGGAATAACTTCGTCAGTCCCATTTTGAAGCGAACCCAGAGAAGTCTTGAGTTCACAACCTTGTATTCAGTCATAAGATCGACCAACCGGGACGACAACAGCATTCCCACTCCCTGGCAGGCGTTCTCGCTTTCCGGGACTCCGGACCATATAGCTAACGTCCCGCCAGGGAGCTCTTCAGTACCACTGCCTTTCCGTTTGGTCTCCGACATACACACGACATCTAATTCTCTTTCTTTCATTATTTCGATCAACTCATTCGTCTTATCTCTCATGCCCCCTCTAACATTCCACGTGCCAACTCTGCACTCCGTCCTCCACCTTTCACCGTGTCGGGCTGTGCGTGACGGGTGGCGGTCCCCATCGCCGCTTTGCGCGCTGCATTCCACACCAACGGGGGCGAGCTGGTGTGCATCGCCTTGGGGGGACGCCCTAACCCTCGTTTGCATGGGTGCGCAGCTGTGTAGAATTGCAGCCCTGAAAAGGGCTGGCAGGGGTCGCGACGAGCACGCTTCTACAATAACCCCCATATCGATGCTTTCTTAAAAAAACTTGAATTATAGGGAGGCAATGATATTGGAACAATTTACAATAATTAATTACGACGTAATTTAAAAGGCATAAATATTTTTTTAATAAAATGGTGATGACAAACAAACTTACAGTCCACCGTAGACACATGCGTGACCTGCAACCGACTTCAAACAAAGAACGCTACAGATACGTTGTCACCTCTGAGAACTAAGATGGAATGTCTCACAACCTGCTATTACACTGGCTCTATACCCTTCAGGTCTTAACACAGCAGTGCGCGCATTGCTGTTCGGTGGTAGAAATAGGTAAGAGGGTTTTATCGATCCTAACCTGACCAGACTTAGGCTGAAAATCAGTGCTATCGGATGGGAAATTCTTTAAAAAATTAAGTTTGTAAAAGTGAAAAGCACTCGTATATACATGCTGTATTTACGTGTATAATCTAGGGTTGCCAGCATATTTTAGAAGTAATAAAGTATATCCGATTTCACATGAGGTAAAAGGAGTGCAGAGTTAAATAATGAGTTTTAGAATTATATAACGATTTTTTGTGTTGGGGCTTTTGGTGCCAGAAAAGTTACTTAATGTAAATTCACGGCAGTTTTAGTTATGGCACCAGTGAACTGTATTCCATATCTAAAGGTATAGCAGAAAGTATCTAAGAGTATCTTAGCGTATTCTAAGAGTTTTAAATTTCATGGTAAACGTACATAAAATAAAATACATTATTAAGAGGCACGGTTGCCAACCCTAGTTTAGTCGTCTAAATACTGAAGAGGAAGGGAGCGATGCTTTCATTTTAGGTGGTTCTATGAAAGCGGTATCTTTTAGATCAAAAACTAGGTCAGCTAACCTTTGTATACTTCTGACTATTGTAGTTTCGGACTCCCTAGTGGTTCTCATATAAAAATAAAATTTGAGGGGAAATTCGTAAAATTACTTCAACTAAAATTATAGTGCTCGTTCATTTTTAACGGTGTAATCGCTTCAGACCCTCTTGCATTACGATGTGTGGGTATGTAAACGTTACCTCGCTACCCTCAATGGTCAGGTACTACTTAGGTACTACATACAATAATTGGTCTTAGTTTTTAATGACTGATTCAATGAATCAGTGATTAATGAAAATAAACTTTTTTAGAAATAGAATTTCTTTTTGCAATATAGGTTATAAATAATACTTATTGAGAGTCGCGTGGTAAGTATTGTCTTCGGAAGAACCATCGAGAAACGTTATTTTTTGAAAAATATTAGATTAGAATCATTTAATATGTTGCGCAATCAACAACACAAAACAATTTGGAAATAGCTTAGTAGCGGCACATCATTCCCAGGGGTTATTATCAATCTCTGTTTGATAAAGCTTTTGAACTTGGCAAAGGTTGGCGGGGGTAAATTTCGTGGGATTTTGTTGCAAAAGCGTATATTTTACATCGCCTCAAGCATGAATTACTGGCTCTGTAGAGTCGAGTAATTGATGCTACTAGCTTGTGTCTGTTGTTTGAATTTATATAGTAAATAATGGGATTTTATCTATAAAATTGCCGTTCAGCAATACTGGCCTTTTCAAATCAAAATAATCTTTGTTTGAGTAAGAATTCTAATATCAAGTTAATTTAATTTAAAGAGCATGGATTCCGTTTTCAAAATAATTAAATTATTTACTGATTAGCCTTCCACTGGGCACACGGTCGTATCCGACCAAGGCGATGTTCCGTCAAAATTCAAGCGGTCGGATTCAACCTCATTATTTATGGGTTAAAGTGCTGTGGGTGGCACAGCACTTTAACCCATAAATACTTATATTTAGAGACTACTTTTCTATGAAGAAGTTTGGTTTTGAAGTTTGGCTGTGGTATAAACAAAATCAGTTACTCTTTGTATTTTTATTTTTATTCTACTGTCAATTATGTAATACCGGCCATACGAAAATGGCGCAATTTTACGGTAGATTAAAAATAAAAATCCATGGAGTAATTGATTTGTTTAGACCACAGGATATTGAATTTTGATAAGATTCTAAAATGCCAAACTTCTTAGAAAAGTCGTCTACAAATATAAGTTTTCATGGTTTAAATAGCTGTGTTTTATGGTTTAATATGTCGTAAATTGACGGTAGAATAAGAATAAAAACACATAGAGTAACTGACTTTTACTTAGACCACAGGATAAAGAATTTTGTATTAATTCTGTAATGCTAAACTTATTCATTGAAGAGTAGTCTCTAAATATAAGTTTTAATGTTTTAAAGTGCTGTGGGTGCAATGCAACGCATGCAAATGCATGGGTATTTTATGGGGATTGAAGGGTTAACGTTATGTTTTCATCGTATTTCAATATTTTTCGTCGTCCACAACGTTTACAGAGCGAATACTCTATACCCGCTATTGGTTTGCCCGCTTCCGTTCTGGAAATTTCGACCTGAAAAATGAATCCTGTGGTCGTCTGAATACTTTGGTCGACAACGAATTAAAGAATATTGTGGAAACTTATGATAATCAATCTACGGCTGAATCATTCGCAGCTTTCGACGTTAGCGTCAAAACAATATTGGTCCATTTAAGTCAAATTGGCAAGGTACAAAAGCTAGAAAAATGGGTGACCGACCGACAGCGCGAGGTGCGCGTCGAGACGTGCCTTGCAAATCACACAAACGAAGGAATTTTTAACTGCATTGTTACCTGCGACGAAAATTCGATGCTGTTTGAAAATCGCAGGTGCTCACCAAGTTGGTTGGATCCCGGTTCAGCACCCAAATTATGCCCTAAACGAAAACTTACCTATAATTATGATCACTGTATAGTTGTGTAGCGCCGGTGTGATTTATCACAGCTTCTTACCAAACGGCATAAGCGTTATTGCAGATGTGCACTGTGATAAGCACAATGATGGAGAATCTCGCACGTCTCCAACCAGCTTTGGTCAATCGCTCATCCCCGCTGCTCCTGCACGACAACGCGCGAACTTATACTGTACAACAGAAGGTTGCCAAGTTACAGGAGCTGGGGTTGGAAGCTCTTCTATTTTTTGGCGGGGAAAGCATTAAATACCCGAGAGCAAGTACAAAATGCCTCTGAAGAATTGGTTGCCCCTTTCAGCTGATTTCTTCAAGAAGGGCATCAATAATTGATGATGATGATTAAGATGCATCAATTTCATGGGAAATTAATTTGATTGATAGAAATAAAAACTACACAGAAAAATACGTTAAATTATTTCATAAGTAAAGACCTAATATTATCACTTTTTTTATGAAAACTACTCATATTTTTCTACGCATACGTTACATTTTTATAAATATATTTTGAGGCCAAAGTTAAATTGTTAATTTAAATCATAGATTGCTCTTATGGCCTCCTTCTGCAAAACAAATATAATTTTAGTTTCAGTTAGTGTCAGTCAGGTGTCCCCATAGCAAAATACCAAATGACATTATGATATGGAAATAGATAAAGTTAACTTAGTCCAACTCTTTCAACACTGGTAAGGTTTCTAATATTTTTTACAACAAATGCTATGCTTGCTATTTTTGATATATGGAGCTCCATTTAAGCTTCGCGTCTAGTGTGATTTGAAAACGGTGGTATCGCCCAGACTCAACCTTATTAATAACTTAAAAACTATAATAGTTTTACTCGTGAAATTGGGATTCTCAGTTTTGACGCAATTCTTATTATAAATTCAAAATGTGTAGTCTTCAAAGTTTGAGTTATGGGGGTTTCGAATTTAGCTCAAATTGGTTTGTGTAAATATACACACTGCCATGTGCATTTCCTTCTTTTTTCAAATTCGGTTGACGCACTGCTGTGTGTTAGGCTAGCTTAAAGTGTATAAAATATTAGGTTTTTTCAATATAATGTTGTCCTTGAGACCTAAATTCGGTCACGGCGGTCAGTCTTGTCGGAGACAAGTCATCTGCGCAGGATGAGATTATACGGCACGAGTGTGCACAAGCACAGGTGCACTCTCTGTATCTTCACTCTCATAGTCCGATGGGATGGCAAGCTGAGACAACCGGAGAGAGATCAGGCGCACCATCTACGACTTTACGTTCTTTCCGAGGTACGGAGGTGAAACACCGCCAACTACCTGACTCCGGGCGTCTACTGAGCATTTCTTGACAGCAAATTCGAATAACTGATTTTGTCCATACCCGGGATTCGAACTCAGGACCTCATGATCGGCAATCGCGTTTATTTTGTACGTGGTAGAGCCACGCTGTAGCGATATTATAGTTGTAGCACGAATGGGTCGGCTCGACCGGGGAAGGACCACGCTCTCACAGAATATTAGCGTAAAATAGTAGCTTAATGCTGCTGGCTTTCGTATGGTGAGCGTAGAGAACCGGAAACCCTTTTTTTCTGGAATCGAGGCATTCCATGTTAGTCCTTAGGGGTGACAACGCATTTGCATTTTGATTCTTAATTGAGGATAAATGTGAATGTTTATGGGCCACAGCATCCACCCACCATCAGGTGGACTGTTTGCTCGTTTGTCACCCAAAGCTATAAAAAAACCACTAGACGAACAAGGCAGTTTTTTAATATTGCAATTGTAATAAATATCTAACCATAGATCGGTTTTATTTATGCCTCATAATAATTATTGGGATATTAATAAAAGTGAAGTAAAGTTACAGCCTATATACGTCCCACTGCTGGGCACAGGCCTACTCTCATTTCTGAGAGTGTATTAGGGCAAGGAAAAGTCCGCCGCGCTGCCTCAATGCATGTTGGCGAACTTCACATGTCTTCGATTTTTTTTTTCTTATTTCTTAGATATGCAGGTTTCCTCACGATGTTTTCCCTCACCGCCGAGCACGTGGTAAATAAAGAGGTAGGAGCTGTTGATATTAATGCTAATGAATATTATTACTATAATATCATTCATTGCTGATCTTCATAAATCGCTACGATAAACGTTTGGATAAGTAATCATATACAATCTTGCCCAGTCATAACTTTATTTCTTATACCAACAACAATGTAACTGAATTAAGGCCGTCTTATAGTGCGTGTACAGGTATGAAGTATGGAAACGTTATATCATCACTATTGTCTGGCGAAGGACACTAAAGCGAAGAGAATTTCAGAACAGTTATGATACATAACAACCTCGAAGATGTCTCGGTGATCATTGGCCCTAGCTGGGGCCGGGGCAAACTCTTGAGTAGAACGTTCACTCTTTAGATTGAACTGTTCGATTTTGATTTCATATCCATTACCATTACAGCCTATCAAATTCAAAAGTTCACTGCGGAACAGATGCCTCTTCCAAAGAATGCTTAAAGGGGGATATTCGCCATGCTTGCCACGCTTGGCAGGCGTTTTGGCCACCGCATTATTTTAATTATTTTTAGTTGTTATCAATACCGCCGTCCATTTCCTGTCTCATTTCCCTCATTTCATTTCACGAGATAAAAATTATAAACGTCTGTATATAAATGTTTTCAACGTGACCCAAAATTAATAAGACTTCATTTGATATTACTATTATACGGTTTCATCAAACAATATCTGCAAGATGCAAATACATGTAGGTGTCGTGTTTATGATTTTTTATCGAACTCTTGTCGATTTATTATTATGATTTGTCTCCCTGTCTTGTCATTTGTAAATTATGCTCAGTTTTCTTAAAATAGTTTTCTTACTGCGCAATACGTTGAATTTAAGTAGATTTACAGAAATTCAATAAGTTAAATGTACTACAACGTCGCCTTAATGTTATTGATGTTCCACTTTCTGCCTAAGACAGACGTCCATTATCCTCCTCAAACGGGGATGGCGGGGATGAGTCTGAGGTCAAGTGTCAATATTTAAAGTGTAACAACTTATCCAGTAATAGATACGGGATAGTATATACAGGGTTGTGGTTTTAAGTTACCTGAGTAGAGATCTTATTTCTGTAGTGTCACGTTTTACTTTTTTTATACGAGTGCTAAGGTAATCTCAATTATTTCTTTTAAATATACGTTAGTTGTTTCAAATAAAATAAAATCGTTAGTTATAAATATTGACGACTTCAGCTATATTACGGTTAAGCACATGGTTCAGTTTGTCCCGGTAAGGACTACGTTCTCACAGAATACCAGCGTGAAGTAGCAAATTTATAGTAAAGTTTTTTTTTCTTCGTTTGAGTTTATTAATTTAAGTAATATTCACTGGCTGTTATATTGACCTTTCAATTTTTTCTTTTTAGACTGGTCGAATGAATGGGGCTTTTCATTTGAAATACGCAAAGTGGAAGAGGATTTAAAATGTAAACAGAGTTTATTTACTGAAATCCGCATTTAAAAGATGTGCATTACTCAGTTACAATAGAAAAAACCTAGACATACTTGTTTGGCTGAAGTGTTGCGGGATGCGGCTTCAAATTCCGCCCGAAGAACAATTTATTTAGATTGTTTTTACTTCCCGCTGTGAAAATCAAGTTCTCATCAGATTTCATGAATGTATATATTATATATATATATATATATATATATATATATATATATATATATATATATATATGTGTGTGTAAAAATATCATAACTTTGTAATAGAGTATCCCAAAAGAGTCTCTGTGAATTCAAACCGAATCGGCATGGTAGATTCTGACAAAACCTCAAAAATTCGAGTTTTTATTTTTATTTTCAAAAAGTGTTTTCTTTTAAATTACTTCGACGCCTTTGCTTTGATCAATTCTATAATCTTATAAGCTTTTTTACTTAAAAAACGACGTCAGTTGCCGTGAACCGTATCAAAATCGGTTGATTCGTTCGAGAGATATCGTTGTCGAAAGAAATCTCGAAAAAGTTATTTTTGAAATTACTTGAATATTTTTCGTAAAATCAATTTTTTTCGTAATTTATGGTTGTTTTAAAAACTGCATCGATTGCCACAAACCGCATCAAACATGGTCAAAAAGCTCGAAGAGCTCAGAAACGTCGTAACATGTGAAATTTGAAGCGCTTTGCATTTGAAATTAGCGGGACATTGCAGGGATGGCCTGTAGGGTCAACCGTGTTGTTTTTCTTTTTTATCTTCCTGCGAAAGACGATTGCTGGGCCCCTTATGTTTCACGGAGGTTGTGAACGTCAAACTGATTCTGCGAGTGCTCTGAAGCCCCACCACCATCGTGGACGCAGCCTAGCACCACGACGCACGCCACTTGTTTATAACCACCCTGTCATGAACGGGTGCATAGCGGCTACCTCTTATATAATATAAGAACCTATTTAATTACCTATACAATCTAGATATCCAAGCATTTATTTAATTCAAGAGTTCCACAAGCACAAGTGGAGCTTTATACTCAATAAATACGATCAAGCGCGTCCCGGGGTAGACACCATAAAATCATTCCTTTCTTAATTCTTGTCACAAAATATACTTGTCAAATACACTTTTCTCTTATCAAATAATTTCTGACCGTATCTAAATTAAAAACCGACCGTATCTAAAATAAATAAATTTAGACTGGAAAACACATTTAGATGACCTATGTCAAAGAGTTAATCGTTTTGTGCATATATGCATATATAGCCCCATAATGCTATCGGGCGTATATTCAATCTATACTTCGATATGGTATAATAAAGTGGGGTAATAGCACAGATTGGCGTAGGACGTTTATTGCACAAAAGAAGTGTATAAGGACGATATGTGGTATCCCAACTAGAGAATCCTGTAAGCCAATATTCAAAAACCTGTCTTTACTAACTCTGCCTCGTTATATATTTTTGCGATAGGTAAATTTGTAAAACAGCATACATATTTATTTAAAAAGAAATCTGATATTAATCCTAGGCTTAAAAGAAATCCGAATAGATTAGTTCTAAGCGAAGTCAGTTAAATATAGTAAATGCTGTTTATCAATGTGTGTACGTATATACAGCAAAATACCTGACGAAATTAAAACACTACATAATATGAACTTATTTAAAAAAAAAGATTGTACCATTGGTTAATTGACAAAAATATTTACGACATTAATGAATTTCTGACATTGTAAACTACATTTTGACATTGTAAAACATATAATTTAAATAAAAACCGGCCAAGAGCGTGTCGGGCCACGCTCAGTGTAGGGTTCCGTAGTTTCCCGTCCGTCATAATAAGTGTTCCCACTTATGAGTTTAAAGGTATCCATTATGTTCGCGCTCCAGCAGCGCTCCACGCTCCTGAAACTGCTCCCGGTAGTGGGTACTGTTGTTTCCATCCAAGTTCAAAATGATTTTCCTAGAAAGTCCTTATAAAGTTCTACTTTTCAGATTTTTTTCATATTTTCTAAACTTATAGTTCAAAAGTTAGAGGGGGGGGGGGACACATTGTTTTTTACTTTTGGAGCGATTATTTCCGAAATTATTGACATTATCAAAAAATGATTTTAGTAAACCCCTATTCATTTTTAAATACCTTTCCAACAATATATCACACGTTAGGGTTGAAATTAAAAAAAATCACTTCCCACTTTACATATAGGGGGGCTACCCTAATAAAACACTTTTTTCTAATTTTTATTTTACCACTTTGTCGGCGTGATTGATACACATATTGGTACCAAATTTCAGCTTTCTAGTGCTAACGGTCACAGAGATTAAGCGAGGACGGACAGACGGACAGACAGACATGGCGAAACTATAAGGGTTCCTAGTTGACTACGGAACCCTAAAAATGTATAATTTGATAATTTTTAATACTATATAGGTTATTTTGATTTAAATGTAATTTGCATGTTATATTATATTAAAATAGCAAAATATGTGGGCATAATAAAACTCTGAAACGTCTGTATAAGTACCATGTTTTATGCAAATAAAGACTATTATTGTTACCTATTATTTCTATCATGTATCATTTACCGTCACCCCTGACATATCTCTTAAAGAACGCATTCCTACAGAATTAATTCTATTCTCATATATAAATATTTACCACACCCAACTTTCTCTACCACACATTAATAATAATGTCCAAAATTCAGTTTGGAGACTTTTTTATAGGTAAAGGGTGACAAGCAACCTCACAGTTCACCTGATAGCAAGTGGTTGCTGTAGCCCATAGACATCTTCATATATCCCCAATTACAAATCAAAATGCCTCGTTTCTAGTAAAGTGGGTCTCCGGTTCTCTACACTCACCATACGAAACACAGCGGCATTAAGCTTCGATTTTACGATGTTATTCTGTAAGAGCGTGGTCCTTTCCCGGTCGAGCTGACCCATTCGTGCTACAACTTTACTACCAATATAGCTGCAGAATGGCTCTATCACGTATACTAACAGTATTTCTGTCACCATCTCCACAGGACAGGATTATAGTACGGACAAGTATAGTAGCACTATCGACTCTCACTCTAAAAGTTCGATGTAACGGGAACTCATTGCGAACGAAGAGACTTCAGGTGCAGGACCAACAGCATTACGTGCTTCTCAAGGTACATGTTTGAAACACCGATAACTTACTAATTCTGGGCTATTAATACGGGACAGAAAAGCCATTAACTGAATTTGACTTGCTCCTGGATTCGAACCCAGGACCGCATGATCATCAGTCGCATTAACAACCACTGGACCAATCCAGTCAGCGTACATTAGGTAGCAGGATGTATTGCAATACATGCCCTTTTTGACACATTCTGACTTCCCATCTCTTATATAAATTTTCATTGTTTTTCTTAATTCTGAACCCACCAATTAAGAGTTATCTATTTTAAAATACCCAAAACTGAAAAATAATGACCAAAACAAACAAAACATTTCGTCCAACAAATTTGTTAAAGTGATCCAAACTTTTATCCAAAACATGTTTTCTTCTTCCCTCACCGGGAAAGTTAACATTATTAAGTTTATTTGACATACTTGAATTATTAACTTGGGAGGCAACGTCACAGGCTTCGCTTGACGCAATATCATTAATTTTGCTAGAAGTAAAATAATGAGGATTGCGTTATTTTTTCACCCAGCTTGAAAACATAATTCTACGCGTTCCCAAGATAGAATGCCTTTAGTCCGTATTGTTCTATCTCTCTATAGCCTTCAGATCGGAATTCAGCAGTGTTAACCCTGTTATTTAGCAGCTGAAATATGACGGTACCTACCCAGACTTAGGCAGAATAGAAATTTATATATTTTTGGAAATATTTGTCGGAGATAATGCTTATAAATTGGTTGTCGCTAATTGCTATAAGCACTATCGTACATAAATGGGAGTAAAAGATTGGTTGATACGGAATACTAGAAACGTACGGAATCTTTTTGGTATAACTCACAGTCGCCTTATATGTCATCCTCGGGCTCGGACGAACTTGGTGAGTGACAGATGTTCTTAGGGGTGTACAGGGATGTAATCTTATCTCTATATTACGTAATTATTTCTTATATTAACGCGAACACTACACATTAAATGAAACTAATTTTACGGATTTTATCATGTTTATTATATACCTGAAACGTTGGGTGCTAAAAAGTTAAGCTTTTTAACACCCAACGTTTCGGGTACTTTCATGGTCACTGGGAAACTGAGGTGTTCGATATTCCAATGTCATATTTAGCGCGGATACATTCAGTTTTTGAATATCAATTTTGGTGTGATCTACGCAAAACGAGCTTACAGTCTTTTAGTGGTATGCTTGGATTTTATTAATTGTAGGATCTCAACCAGATGGTAGCACCCATCCATCTTCTCTATTGAAATTAGAATGTTTTTTTTAATTTCAATAGCCTATATTAGGTACGGCTGATGGTGATTTATTTAATTATATAAATTGGGTTAGATTTGGATGTTAGCTTTCGTTGAGGAAAAGGATGTATTTTATTTAGTCAGATCAAACACATTGCGTTCGGAAGGTAGATTGTATTTATTTAGAGTAAACGTGATTTTTCCTCGTTTTGATTTTTCTTGTTTCCCTGGTGTGATTATTTGCACGAATTAGTAGTCGAAATATCGTTTATACGTGGTAGAACCATACACATATACCAGTATATATTCTAAGTATATGGGTAGAACGCCCCATGTAGTGGCGGGTAAGAATACCCATTACCCCATATCTTCCCGTGGGTGTCGTAAGAGGTGACAGAGGGAAACTGATACAGAATATGGGCAGCAGCATCTTTCTGATGACAGAAAAAAGCTAAACTGCGTTGGCCAACCCACTTGCCAAGCGTTATGAGCAATGACATAAATAAAGAATCCCCAGTTCCCGGCGGCCCCGCTATTTCTGGCTACTGTGACGAGTATGGTAACGGCGGGGCAGGAGGTTGCAAAGAATATCCGGTGCAGGTTCGGCTGACACCTAAGACGACTCGACCTGGCAACATGTAACTGGTAAGAAGTGATGAGAAGATCCTGGAGCTGGAAAAAGAGATGGACAAGTTGTGCTGGGATATTATAGGAATATCTAAGGTGCTAATAGAGTGGGAGGACATGGTAATCCTCGAATTCGGCAACTTGTTATATCACTATCGATAAATGGTCGCCCTCCCGGGCGACCATTTATCGATAGTGATAGAATGCGGCGATAGTGATAGAATGGGAAGATAGAAATGCGGTCTTTAAGGAGTATGCTAGGGTTGAATCTGAATGACAGGGTGAGAAATTGCGTAATAAGAGATAAATGTGGTATGCAAGATGATGCTTCGGTGGTTTGGTCATGTAAAAAGTAAAAATTAAAGTTACAGCCTATATACGTCCCACTGCTGGGCTCAGGACTCCCCTCATTTCTGAGAGGGTTTAGGGCAAGGAAGTGTCCGCCGCGCTGCCCAAATGCGTGTTGACGAACTTCACATGTCTTCGAAATATTTTTTTTTCTTATTCCTCAGACATGCAGGTTTCCTCACGATGTTTTCCTTCATCGCCGAGCACGTGGTAAATCAGCACTTAAAATTGCAATTAACAATTACATTGGTGCTGGCGGGGATCGAACCTGGGTTACTCGCGTTCTGTTATATTTACAGCGAGCGTTAACCACTGAGCTACCACGGCTCACGGCTTGGTCATGTAGAAAGAATGAATTAGAAAAGAGTGACAAAGCAAATTTATATGGCAGATGTGAATGGCAGAGTCGGGAAGGGACGCCCTAGAAGAAAGTTTATCGACCAAATTGGCGATAGTTTGAAAATGGGCCACGTTAGAAGTATCCTTTACTGACGAGCATGTATGCGTAGATATATGGATGTAAAGGAGGCGAAAGAGGTATGTCAGGATCGTACCAAATGGAAGTCCGTAGTCTCTGCAACCCTTTTGCGTGACAGGCGTGAACGTTTATGTTATATATTTATGGAAAACCAACCACTTACAAACCTTAAGTAAATAACAAATTTAGTTACCAGTTATTGTTTGGTTTTATAAACAGTGGGGTCCCACGGCCTGCTTTTTCACAGGACAGACCGCGCCAGATCAGACCGGCAGGCCGTGGGAACCGATGCATCCAATGAGGCCTGCGGTGGCCTGTTATCGCCCGTCCCATCCATCGGGAGTCGCTAAAATCAAAGGCGCGGCGCGGCGCGACGGTGCCTGTCGCAGCCTGTACGGGCGCGTCTGCGTCGGTTGTAATCGTTCATTTTACCTGCGGCAACGCCTGCGCGTACACGCGCATGATGGAGTGGACGAACGAGCTCATATTCGAGTTTTTAACTCTTTTGAAAATTAACCAGCGCTTTGGCGTCGCCTCAACATAAAAATAAGAACGATAACCATGATGCTTGATTACCCATAAAATCTCAATCAAAAGATGAAACTATCTCTATCGCGGAGTTAAAGAAGAAAAAAGAAAATTTAATGTCTACCTATAGAAAAGTGAAAACTAAAGTCAAGGATACTAGGGTCTTTTTGTGAAAAACACTATGTTTGATCACAGGAAAATCCATATGTACACTAGAGAAAGAAAGAATGAGAGAAGTATGATTGATTTGTTCCTGGTGGATGACCGACTGCGAAAACAGGTGATGAATACACGAGTGTTCATGGGGAGCTGACCTGGGAACGGATCACTATCTAGTAATTACTAGATTTAGGGGTTTGTTCGCGGGTTGGCGCTACCGGACGACAGTAACAGAACCACAGTCGGTCTGTTGCATCCGAAGTTGGAAGCTTCAGGAAGCGGATACTAAGGACAAATATCACACGGGGGTAGCCGAAAAGGTTGACACCATCGATGGCAGGAAAGAGAGAATGAAGAAGAAGAAGAAAGAAGAGATGAAATGGTAAGTGCAGCGGAAGAAGTATGTGGAATGACAAAAAGAGATAGTAGTAAAAGAAGAGATGCATGGTGGAATGATGAAGTGAGAAAAGCTGTAAAAAAAAAGAAAAAAACATGATTAGACTACTTGGCCTCTAGTAACGATAAGCGTGTGAAAGAGAAGATGAAAGAAAGATATAAGCTGCAGAAAGTTCATGCGAAAACACTGATTGAGGAAGTACGTGAAAGGTGTAGAATAGAAGCGGACGAAAGGTTGTCGCACAACTTTGAGGAAAACTCCAAACTCTTCTGGAAAGAGGTTGGAAGGTCCCGGAGTGGTGTGACAGCCTTAAGAATGAACAAAGTGCTTTCGAGAACCAATGACGTCCTATCAGAAAAATCGGACGTCATGCAGCGATGGAGTGAATTTTATAGAGAAATGTATGCGTGTCATGATCTTAGTGAAGGATCCGGGGGTGACGCCGTGACTGGCACGCCAGACACGGACCTCGATGACACTCAGGTCATCAGCATGAAGGAGATTGAACGTGCGATTCAAAGTTTGAAATGTGGTAAGGCTGCGGGACTAGACAGAGTTACTGCTGAAATGGTCAAGTACGGTGGGCCGCGCGTCTGGGACAGCTTTCATCTGCTGTGCAATTTGTGCTGGCGGACGCGGTCATTGTGCCCTTATATAGAGTTAAAGGTTCATATTTTGACTGCGGGTGCTATCGGGCAGTCAGCTTGACCAGTTTAGCAAATAAAGTTTACTCGAAGGTTTTGACACGTAGGATGCAAGAGAAATCGGAAAGATTTTTATGGGAGGCACAATGCGGATTTAGACCTGGAAGAGGATGCACGGATCAAATGTTTTCTCTCCGCATGATCACGGATAAGCTTCTGAGTGTTAAGCAGAAGATTTTCTGTGCTTTTGTGGATCTGGAGAAAGCATTTGATAAGGTTATAAGGAAGAAAATGTGGGAAGTGTTGCCGGAATATGGTGTGGACGGTCGATTGTTAAGGGCTGTGCAGTCACTTTACTATGACTGTAAAGCCTGTGTGCGGGTAGGGCATGACCTGTCACCCATGTTTAGCGTCCAAGCGGGCGTAAAACAGGGTTGTGTCATGTCTTCCTGGCTGTTCATACTGTATCTCGACAGCTGTTTACAGAAGCTGAAAATAGCTGTTTGGGTGTGAAATTGGGTGACATTAAAATTAATTGTCTGCTGTATGCTGATGATGCAGTGCTTATTGCACCATCAGAAGCAGAACTGCAGGCATTAGTCACGAGTATGAAAGAGGAATGTGAAATTAAAGGTCTCCGTTTGAATACTAATAAAACTAAGGTTCTGGTATTTGAAAAGGACGAAGAGAGAACGAAATGTGAAATATGGGTAAATCAGGAACGTCTAGAACAGGTAAATGAAATTGTATACTTGGGGAGTGCTTTCAGACGGGATGGAAGGTGTGATTTAGATGTGGACAGGCGTGCCGCTGCCGAGAACAAGGTCATTGCTCTGAATACGTTAGTCAAAAGGCAAGGCGTAGTGAAGAGTGCACGCCTTGCAATACATAACGCGGTGTTGGTGCCGACTTTGTTGTATGGCAGTGAAACCTGGGTATGCCAGAAGAAGCATAAAAGCAAGTTGAATGCAGTGGAGATGCGATCTCTTCGTAAAATGTGCGGCGTTACCATAGTCGACCGAAAGCGAAACGAAGAGATTCGCAATATGGCAGGATTGAAAGATGACCTTATCACAAAAATTGATAGAGGCGTACTCCGATGGTTTGGGCACGTTGAGCGAATGAGTGAGCACCGAATGGTGAAGAAAATATATAGCGCGAAAGTAAATATTAAACGGTGTCGAGGTAGACCGAGACTAACTTTCGAAGACCATGTGAGCAAATTACTCGAAGAGGGGAAGGTCAAGAGTACTCGGATACCTAGACGTGCATGTATGAAGAAGTTAATGAACATGAAAGAAGCGAAAGAGGTATGTAAGGATCGTGACACTTGGCGATCTGTTCTCTCTGGCTACTCCGTTAGGGATTGTGCATGAAGATAAGGATTCTATGAAAACGGGTAGTGGCACCGATAATATTTATAGGCCGGAATGGCCATTCTACGACATAATAGCAAAATTTTTGGATGTTTTATATAAACCAAGGAAAACTAAAACTACGTTTACAGTAATTTTTTGTATAACTTATTTACATTATATACATTACATTATATAATAATAATAATATAATAATACTCTTAATCTCATGGCTGTTAGACGGGAGATGAGGCTGCAATCGTCAACAGATTTGACAGCATACAGGCAACTGAACAGACAGATCTCCAAATGCATGCGGCGAGACTTACGCAACTTTAATACTGCTCGTATTAAAGAAGAGATCGAGCGAAACCAGGGCTCCAAAGTCTTTGCCAGAGATCTGTTTGCCCGTAAGAGCCAACTGTCAAAGCTGAAGACTGAGTGTGGCAGCATCGTTTCCGGGACACCTGAGATTTTGAGTGAGATTGAGAGGTTCTATGGGCAGCTGTACACATCATCGTTGGAGCCACACGCAAGTGTGAGTAACGATCCAAGAGCAAGTCTTATCCGACACTATTCCGATGATATCCCGGACGTCAGTCTAGGCGAGATTAGAATGGCTCTCCAGCACCTTAAAAACGGCAGGGCCCCAGGTGAGGATGGAATTACAGCGGAGCTTCTAAAAGCGGGTGGAACACCGGTACTTGAAGTCCTTCAGAAGCTCTTCAATTCCGTCCTCCATGGTGGCACTACTCCAGAGGCGTGGAGCAGAAGTGCGGTGGTCTTGTTCTTTAAGAAAGGCGACAACGCTCTCTTGAAGAACTACAGACCGATTTCCCTTCGGAGCCGCGTCTACGTGCTGTTTTCGAGAGTCATTACGAATCTTCTCGCACGCAGACTCGACGTCTTCCAGCCTCCCGAACAAGCCGGTTTCCGAAAAGGCTTCAGTACCATAGACCACATACATACCCTGCGGCAGATTGTACAGAAGACTGAAGAGTACAATTTGCCACTTTGCCTGGCGTATGTGGACTATGAGAAAGCCTTCGATTCCGTCGAAATGTGGGCGGTGCTGCAGTCCCTTCAGCGGTGCCAAGTTGACTGTCGGTATATCGAAGTGCTGAAGTGTTTGTACAGTAGGGCTACGATGGCTATCCGAGTACAGAACCAGAGCTCGAAACCTATCCAACTGCAGAGAGGTGTAAGACAGGGTGACGTTATATCCCCGAAACTCTTCACCGCTGCTTTGGAAGACGTTTTCAAGCTACTGGATTGGAAAGGATACGGTATTAACATCAATGGCGAGTACATCACTCACCTTCGATTTGCCGACGATATAGTCCTTATGGCAGAATCGCTGGAGGACTTAAGCACTATGCTCAATGACCTCAATAGTGCCTCCCAACGGATAGGTCTTAAGATGAACATGGACAAAACAAAGATCATGTTTAATGTCCATGTCACACCTATGCCGGTATTTGTTGGGAGCACTATGCTCGAAGTTGTTGACGAGTACGTTTACCTGGGACAAATAGTCCGCCTAGGTAAGTCCAACTTCGACCGAGAGGTCAATCGACGGATTCAACTCGGCTGGGCAGCGTTCGGGAAATTACGACATATCTTCTCGTCAGGTATACCTCAATCTCTAAAAACTAGATTGTACAACCAGTGCGTGTTGCCAGTGATGACTTACGGATCTGAGACGTGGCCCTTCACTGCTGGCCGTATGAGGACGCTCAAGGTCGCTCAGCGAGCTATGGAGAGGGCTATGCTCGGAGTTTCTCTGCGTGATAGACTCAGAAATGAGGATATCCGCAGTAAAACCAGAGTGACCGACATAGCCCAACGGATTAGTAAACTGAAGTGGCAATGGGCCAGCCATATACTTTCATTTAATTTACTTTAATAATTATTTATATTATATCGAGTATAAATCTACCATTTACGTACCTATTTTATCTCACTCATTCAAATCTGAAGTATAAACTTATAAAAGAATAATTTAATAGTTATTCTGCCATTTACAAAGTATTCAGCAAATTTATCTCTGACGCTCTTGGCAGTAACGGCTGCTCTTTGTGGTAAAGATCTCAGTGGTAGTAGAAAACTCATTCCTTGTTGGTCATTTCGCCAAGAGCCAGGTTGAATAACGCCTTCATGATCAGTGTCAAAACTGCCAACTGACGTGTATATTTGCCTGGATTTTTTGGAATTCCTGAGAAAATTATGTAATAAGATACAAGTCATAACTATGTCCGTCACCTTGTCGGGGCTTATCAGAATAGGTTTCCTTAGTACTCTGAAAACAGAAGACAGTATTCCGAAAGCATTTTCGTATATTCGCCGAGCTCTTGATAGACGATAGTTGAAGACTTCCTTTGTTACGGTTCCCAGCATATGGTTTCATTATATTAACAGTTAGGGCAAATGCTACGAAACGTACGGCATCTTTTCTTTTTTAATAGTAAAACATCTGGTTGTGGTAAATCCACATTCAGAACGACATATTTTTTTGTAGAACTTCGTGTTTCTGTAAACACCTCCATCGCTTATTCTTCCCTGGAAACCACAATCAACAAATTTGAAATTGTAGTCAGCGTCATCCAAATCTAAAAATACGATGCTGAATGTTCCCTTATAGTTTATGTATTTTGAACCACTGTGAATAGGACTTTTTATCACGACATGCTATCCGTCTAATGCCCCTAGACAATGAGGAAAGTTCCACTTGCGGTAAAATTCTTTTGCGACCTCCAACCATTCATGTGATGACCGTGGCAACTGTAAACAAAAAATGTTAATTGTAGGTTAATGTTAATAGTAAGGTGCACAAAATAGCCTCATAATAATAATACTTAGTTCTCGATTAATTTCAGATATCAGATGAGAGTGAAGAAGATAGTAAGGACGAATGTAATGAATCATACCAAAATTTAGAAAGTAATTAATAACAGGACATTGCATTCATAACTCCAAAAATAATCCCCAAGAAAAAAAATAAACTAAATAAAACTCAAAATCGGATGGACGAAGTATACAATTGCTAAAGCAAATAAGCCAAATGCCGCGAAAGTATGTATCTTCTTTGTATTGTGATTTATTAGCAGAAAAATTGAGGGGTCTACAGGAACACACACGAGAATTAGCTATGCTAGAAATAGATAAGTCGGTGTTTCATCTGAAACGACGAGAAAAAGAACAATTTCAACACCCGATTATCACACTGAAACAATTACCATCAGGCCTATGCGATCCTTGAACCAGAGCCTCTATCAATCGCCACAGGATTCATCATCTTCTGCATCCCAGTCGCCGGCCTACTATATCCACAATTATTTACAATTATTACCACATATTTCATTACAGACACCATACACTCAAATTATTCCTCTTTCATTATATTCAATTATATTAAATTTGGTATTTGCAGTTGCGTTTTCGATCGTGATATCCTGTATTTTATCAATTATGTCATATTCCAATAAACATTCGTGGAAAATCGTTGCAATATCTTCCACAGTATGTCGACCGCGTGATGGTATAAAATCAAGGAGTAGTCCTTGTTGATCGATAATTCCATTCGTTGTCTTTATAATGAATAGTGACCCCGTAGTAACTCCTACCAGCAATTGACGTCCATCCATCAATGGTAAATGACATTTTAGATGAAAATTTGTTATAGTCGTTTCTTAAGATTCAATTGAAGCCCTTCAAACCGTTCTTTGACCTTCCTTCTAAGTGTGGACCTTTTAGGAAACACCATATTTGGGCAAATTGATCGAAAATATACTTGTGTAGCTTCGTCATCGAAAAATGAGAAGGGAAGATATTTTTTAACCATCCAATCAACTGTAGCTGTCGTGATATTGATATTCAGACTGAAATAAAACAGTAAATCATGTGTCTTGCCGATTATAAAAACAAATGAATATATGAGTGAATTATAAATACATATTTAACACTATAATCTATATGTAACAATCACTCACTGACTGACTATAAGGATATCTCAGGAACTATAAAATATACAAACTTGAAGTTTGTAAGGTAGGTTCCTTTTATGGCATAGACATCAGTTAAGAAACGGTTTTGACAAAACCTGTCCCTGAGGGAGTGAAATGGGAGTTAGAAGTTTGTACGAAAGTCTTACGTTTTTGAAGTTAGAGACACGAAAATCGGCATTAAAGTTACAAGTTTTCAATAATAAAATCCTGAATAAGCTGTTTTATGAAATCCTAACCCTAAGGGGGTGAAATTGGGGTAAAATGGTTACATGCAAGTCCTATATTTTTAAAGTATAGATATGAAGATCGACATTTACTTTATTAGTTTTTAATAATAAATACTTGCGTAGTTAAGCTTTACCTATATAGCCTCTTTATACTTAGGTAAGACTTTTGCAGCGAGAAAATTTCAAAATCTCATAGGAAATCAGATATTGTACGCGGACGAAGTCGCAGGCGGCCGCTAGTTACATAATATATGTGTTATGTAATTGTGTGATAAGTATATTTTTTCTTACCTGTCCACTTTTTCCGGTGGTTATTCAAAAGCTTGTGATATCTCCACTTAATTTTGGTTTTTCAGGAAGAAATATTTGTGATTCCTTTTTGTGGAAAGATATTAGATGCTTCCTTAAGCCTGAAGTGTTTCTGTTTTTCATTTTTATTTCAACCTTTTTATATTGGCATAATTTACACAAAGCAATTTGGGATGCATGAATTATGTCGAAAAACTCATCAAATTTACTTTTAGGTCTTTTAGATCTATAACTCCAACTCTCACTACTCCGACTAGAACTATTCGACTCTTCGTCACTCATGTCAAATTGTAAACTTATCACTCCGAGAACAACAAGGATTAGAGTAAAAACAATTAATACATTAGACTCGAAGCAAAGCTCAATTGGGAATGACTGGAATTAAAATAAATACTACTATTTGTAAGTACACGCCGAAAGACCGACAAAGGAAAGTTCGGCATCCTTTGATAAAATTAATGATTCTTCCGAAGATTTAATAAAGTAGATGCGTTGCCAGATAGGTATAGTGTGCCTACGTAAGAATGAAATGTAAATATGTAAATAAAATTATGTATATTATGTTCTTCTTGTGATTGAATTAATCTACGTTAATTAAATTAAATTTGCCTTCACTTGTTTGAAATTCAAAATTCAAATATGTTTTATTCAAGTAGGCATTAGAAACACACTTTTGAATAGTCATATAATCACTGTTTTCCCCAATTTTTTCTTTTCCATGTCCAGGGGTTCTGATTCTACTGAGAAGAATCGTGGAAGAAAGTAAGAAACTCATTAGTTGCTCTTTTCAAAATATTTTTACAATAGTTCTATAATTATGTAAAGCGATAAGTCAAACATAAAGTGTCAAATGTATATGTAGATACCAAATCGGTTTAGAAATTTCTAGTTAGTCCTGTGTAGGACGAAAGTCTGACTTAAATTGAAAAGGTGAAAGATCTAACAATTCTTTTGGAATCTTATTATAAAAGCGTATATCGCTACCCGAGAACGCATTATATACTTTGTGTAACCGGAAAGCAGGTATTGTGATTTTATTTTTATTTCTACTATTAAAATTGTGCAAATCACTATTATTTACATCAATTCGATGAAATTTATTTCTTTAAACGGTTCTCTAAGAGATACTCGGGTTTCTAAAAAGTACATAGATCTTATTTTACGCTTTTCATATGTAATATGCACACTTTTTATATTATTCGATTAGCATTGTACAAAATGTTTACACGTTTCAAGTGTGTTAAAAGTGTCTACAATATTTATCAAATGGGTGACGACATATTCGAACACTTTGTGTTCAAAACACACACTTCCAAAAATCGAGATTTGCAGTGAACTTATTGAACATGTTTTATTAGGTAATAATAATAATAGTAAGTAATTATTATAAACCCATGTAGTTAATATTATAATAATTACTTACTAGAATAAATTATTATGGTATCTACCTATCCTTACCATTATCTAATTACAATATTCCTTGCGAGATCAGCATAATGTATTCGTGTTCATTCTGAGCACCCGGAAACTTATTTTATTCTTTGGAACATGCACTCTGTGGTGGCATTCAAACAGTGTCAAATGTAGTGCGTGCGGCGCGGCGGCAACGAATGAATGCGATATCAATAGAAGCCGCCGGCGCGTGTATCTTGACCTTGTACTTCCGAATAGCTGCAAAATTTCTTTGACAGGTCAGTATTCAACCTTTGATAATGCCGACAACAAGACGCCGCGCACTATCAAAGTGGCGATGGTCAAAACTTTTTTATTTTAATGGATATTTTCATCCACTATGTATGTTTATGGTATTGTTCGTTATGCGCATAAGTCCAATTTTCCAAATTTTTTTATATATTTTTTGCGTCTCATAGAGTCTCTAAGCGTATACCCGAATATAATAAATAATATAATCCTATACTCCCTGAAACGAAACTCATTCCTAACTGCAAGACTCAAGAGTCTCGCAGGCTTAGTCTTGTTCTTGCTCAAATCTTGCACGGTCAGTCTTGGTCTTGGTCTTGCTAAAATTAGGCGGTTTTGTTCTTGATCTTGGTCTTGCAAAAATGCAAGAACAAGACCAAGACTGCAAGACCAAGACCGATTTTGGGCAACACTACTGGCAACGCATCTGCCTTTTGATTTATAATTGAAGATAAATGTAGATGTCTATGGGTTACAGCATCCACTTACCATCAAGTGGACTATGTGCTCGTTTGTCACCCCTATTCTGTATAAAAAAGGTGACTCAAGACCGTACTTTGTGGCTGGTGATAGAGGAGACCTATGTTCAGCTGTGGAGTAGTAGTCGTGGTAGGTACTTTTATTGCTTTGTTTTATTGCAACCTTATTTATAAGGTTGCAATAAAACACAACAATAAACAAACAATTGTTTTAACAAGAGATGGCAAACTTAATGTATATTTTATAATTTAAAGCGACAGTAGCCTAATGGCAGGTCGGGGACCGCGAACTCAAAAAGATGGTGGGTTCGAATCTGCCATTCGACTGCTGGCGTGAACCACTCGCAACACAAGCAATTTAAGCTTAACACGAGTGGTTAAGGGGAATATTAGTAATGTTTATAGCATGGTTAATATTCTTTAAAAAAATTGGTTTTCTCTACTAATCAACCCAGGATGGGATGAAAATGAAAGAAGTAAGAAAAGTTGTGCCAGCTGTGGGACCGAAATAAGTCATAACTTAATTATTTTTATAGACGAGAGGACAAACGAGAATGCGGCTCAGCCGATTGTAAGTGTCAACCGCCGCCCACGAACAACTGTAACACCAGGGGAATTGATAGAATAGCGAATAATGAACTCCTAATGGCCATAGTGTGAATCCACCGGTAGTCGTATTCCCGCCAAAGCTCCGTGATAATTCATGTTTACCATAGACAGTTCCTGTGCTTCATCAACGTGAATAATTTTAATAACACTAAAAGAGAGTTTTTTTTTATAGAATAGGAGTGACAAACGACACACAGTCCACCTGATGCTACGCTGTGGTTTGTAAACATCTACATCTATCCTCGATATCAACAAGATGTGTTGTCAACCTTAGGACTTAGAATATCAATTAATATTCAATAATACACAATAATGTAAAAAGATTCCTGTCTTTTACACACCATACGAGATACAGCAACATTAAGCTGCTATTTTAAGCTGATATTCTGTGTGAGGGTGGTTATTACCGGGTAGAGTCAACTGCTGCTGCAAACACAACATAGCAGCAGCGTGGCTCTACTACTATTGGTTTTTTATAATACTGAAGTTCAAGAATTAAAATTTTAGTTTCTAAATTTTTAATTCTTGTACTGCTGCAGCCCAAGGTCACCTGCAGAAAAGTTTATGCAAAGGAGGCTACAAACGCGTTGACACCACTGACCATTAAGATAAAATAGCCACAGTGCCTGTAGTTGTACTGGCTCTTTATACTCTTCAAGCCAAAACACAGCAATGCAGGAACTGCATTTGGTGGCAGAAGTAGGTAAGACGGTGGTATCAACCCAGACGGACTTTTGAACATAGGTTTCAACCCAAAAAGAAGATGTATGTAACCATATTGAAAATGTTTTAAAATTCATTCGAGAAAAATAAACATTTATGTACGGAAAGCCATGGCCTCTTTTCTCCGCAATACCCGTGGGAGAGAGAGGCAGCGAATGTGAAACAGAAAACAGAGCTATTCATATATTTTGTAAATTAACAAGATACTGGTGTATTTTTTACCTCGAGGACAAATTCTTATTATAAGTAAAAAGTGAATACATTGTATATTTGTAAAACGGTATAACCATTACATAAAAAATGTTTTGGTACAATTCGGTGACTGGTAAGTTTTGGGAAAACTGAAGAATCGACTTTTAATGAAAATTTATGTAAGAACTTAATAATAACAACAACAATCAAACAAATATCTCACACAAAATCAAGGGATACAGTTTGTTGTTGCTTCTAAATATCTTTCATCTACACCCAAAATTTAATTACACCACACGATCGGTAAAGAATCAAAGAATTTGTTACGTTGAATGAAGACTGGGATGCATCGCAAGCGACAGAACCATTTTGAAGTCGTTTCGCTGCACATATTCACAAAAAACACACGGCCGTGTCTAGGATATATTC
This sequence comes from Parnassius smintheus behrii, assembly GCA_036936625.1. Taxonomy (NCBI): domain Eukaryota; kingdom Metazoa; phylum Arthropoda; class Insecta; order Lepidoptera; family Papilionidae; genus Parnassius; species Parnassius smintheus. Next base: position 6,551,211 of record JAUPFT010000026.1, read on the forward strand.
AAACTCCGATTTATTTAAAGAAAGAGATTAATAAACGAGGACACAGTCTGCCTATGGTTAGCGAACTCTATAGCCCATAAAAATCTACATTCTCGATTGATAATCAAAATGCATATGCATTGTCACGTCTGAGGTATGGGACGAACTGCCTCGTCTCCAGTAAAAATGGTCTCCGTTTATGTATACTCACCATACGGCACACGGCGGCATTAAGCTGCTATTTAATCCTAGTATTAAGACTCAGTCTACAAGCATAATAAAGCTGGAGCGTGGCTCTATCACGTATAAATATATATGAAAGAGCAGCTAAATATTATAATAAATATAATGCTATAAGCGGCTAAATAGTAAAATGAAATGTCGGTTTTATTTAGTTACAAGTGTTCTCAGTTTGCACTTTTCAAATTTTTGCCGGATGTGTGTGTCTTTCAACGGTATTTTCGTAATATTAAATTAAATGAATTTACAGTGAGCTTGTAGTACAGTTTACATTAAACATTAATACACTATTAAATTTTATTCAATATAGATTATTCATCATCAACATCATCATTACACTCTAGGCCTCACTATAGATTGCCACATGGTGGGATATTTGCTATAGCTGCCACGCTTGGCAGACGTATTTGAAACCGCAATAATATCTACCGTTCTTTATATAAATTATGTGTTGTTTTACATCCTTGCTCATGGAGGGGTGTTTGTCATTTTTTGTTGTTGTTTTGTTGTTTGTCATTGTTTGTGTAGGTTGGACAAATGGCTCAGGACCGTGCTTTGGCATTCCTAGGAGGCCTATTTTTAGTTATGACTTTGATGAGCTGTAATGATTATGATGATTTCATTTTGCCATATATGAAACTGTTTTCCAAAGGCGTTGATTACCCAAAGGTAGAGTGAAGTCAAACATCTAGTCTCCTATTGACCATAGGTGCTATTAAGCATCCGAAACCATTAAACGCACGTTAAAATAAACACGATAATAATTTGTTCAAAATTAATATTTTTAATTTAATTTTAAATTAAAAATTTTTAATCAAGAGCGCGTAGAAAGCGCCGGTATCAGATTGTGACTGATTGCCAAAATGCATTCAGTGATTGGTGAAACAGGGCGAAACAAATGCAAACACGTTGTTCGAGGTCGATTGAGATTGATGACCATATGTTTCGTGAAATAAAAATACTTCATAGAATACGTAGAATATTTATAGTAAAATAATTTCAATTGAGTATTTAGTTCAGGAAATTTTGAACTTACAAATAAACCTCATGGCGGTCCGGAGAACACGATCCACAAGACGGTGGAAATATTCCTACGATGAGCAGTGGATCGCATACTTCAATTGGACTGTTGGTGTTATGCAGAAATGTTCTAACCTACAAAAACATAAGCTTATTCAGATTCGAAAGGTAAATCTGGGGGGCACGGCAGTGCCCCCGCCAAGTCGAGCAAAAAAGCGGCACGGCCGTACCATCTTTTCTCGAAGCAATTCAGGCCATTTTCGACCTCTTATAACTTCATGATCAATAAAACTAGAGGCTTGAATTTTTTCAGTAACCGAGTAAGCATTGTATATACATGGTATATTTCAAATTTCATTTAATTTGAACGAGTAGTTTAAGAATTTTAACCAGTCAAAGTTTCTAAATTTTGTCACTCACTGACTGACCGATCATCAAAACTCTAAGGCACTTCTAGCAGACATAGAAGCTTCAAATTTAGAATACTATTAGTGTTTAGTGTATAAATCAAGGAAAAACTAAAAAAATTTGTTAATTTCTGTCCAGTTTTTTAGATACACTAACTGCATAAATAACTTTGTAATCCCATATAAATATATATAATTACAAAGTTACATTTGCAGTGAATGAATCAGTGTATTTGTATACCGTCGACCTAATTATCAAAATTCGTAAGTCCGAATGAGATAATTTTACAGGAACAACGAAAATTCGTTTTTTGTTTTTATATTAAGATATTTTTATAAAGTCGCTGTTACTTTGAGTTTAAAATGAGTGTAGATTCATTTTTTACTAAGAATATTATTGATTTTGCAGGTAGTTTATAAAATAATGGACTTACGAGTTTTAATTTTTATTCAAGTTGGACTTACGAATTTTTCTAGGTTATACGCAGTTTTACGCTCACATTTTTATCAGTTTTTATACAATGCAGATGACTTACGCAGTTTTATTATTCCATTTTATATAGGGGGATTAACGAAAAAATAATGCTCTCTTGGAATCACCTTTGTTTTTTATTAATCAAATAACATAATAGGAACTTCTATTAAAAAAAACTCTTGTAACATAAAAATCAATAACTTTCATCAGTCTTAAATGTCTTAAATAAAATTACTTTTAACAATAATTGTTCACTCTTTGGAATGGGTAAAGTGAATAAAACTGGGTACATTAAACAATACTTGGTACTAATTACGTAAATGTGGGAAGGCCTTAGTGTACCTTAAGTGGGGTAAGTTATCATAAATCTTAGTAGGTACCTACCTACCACATCTTTAGTTTAACCAGTCAGGTATGTGGTAGGTTATCATAAAAGTTATGATAATCTTTCTCCATGGTATGCTTGAGGTACTGAAGATCCTGATACTTCTCTTTTTTAATCTTCAGCCTTGCCGAATAAAGCTGAGGAACAGTATCCCATGGAATGAAACGGATTGTTTTAGTTCTTGTTGGGAGCCCTTCCCAATCAGTAGCTGAATGTCTCAACTTGAACTCAATTCTTCCATCTGGAGTGTACTTGAGAGCCCTTATGTTTGTGACTGTAGGATCACCTGTTCTTTTTCCAGGTCTGATTGATTTGTAGAACTTCAAAGTATGTTCAACATCTTTAAAGAAGTGGTGATAGATATACTGTACGTCATAAGGATTTTTCTTGCAAGCAGTTTCGGCTATGTAAACATAGTCGGCCGGAATATTTATCTTTTTATTTTTTAACGCTCTTTCTATGACCGAGTGCATACTATCGCACTCCATTTGGGTATGCCCTTTTTCGAGGTACTTCTGTTTGATGGGTAATTTCATTTTCATGCCGTAATTCAGTAGAGCATTCGATAGTACCACATTTCGGTTCTGGTAGGTACAACCGTCACGGTAGATAATTATTTCTTTGTTATGTTGCGTTCTGTTTTGTGTCCGGAACCTTTCGAGAGCTGTCACGATTATAGTCGAAAATTCATTGCTCGTCAGTTTTCCTGCGCATTCGTTCCAAATATAACAGTAGTCCAAATTTCTTTTACAATCGTAAAGTGTGAAATTATGCACAATGAGTTTGATCTTATAGTAGAGTGCCGAAACATTCGAACGTGGGCTTAAAAGCACCGATTGTAAATCCATGGTAAGGACTTCGTGTTCCGTGGAAATGTCCTTAGCGAGTTCTTTTCGAGCCTCGTCTTTCCTATCACGATGAGTCTTATAGTCAATATTCGAAACATTACCAGCTTTTTAAGACTTACAAATATCACACAAGTCCTTTTTTGGGCTAAATAAAGACAAATTGAGTGCTTCAAACATGTTGAAAAAGGTGGTAATGCTTAATGGCTCAAGGTTCTCTCTGACATTTCATAGAGCTGAGATTTTGATGTCCAGGTTGGTTCAAGATACAACTTTGATGAGTCTTTTCGGCAGTAGTTTGATTCAAGTTTTGGCATGGAATCAAAAAACTTGCGTAACTGGTTTTTAGCTTCCACTTTGGTATTATTTTTTGCTGCATCTTTGGGATCATCTTCATTAATAATCCACTTCTTTATCACCCATTCCCCAACACCTAAACTGTTAAGGAACATGGTTTTGCAGACCCGAAATCGAATCCCCGTGCTATCAGTTAAATATAACTCTACAGAGTTTTTCCGCCTAGATGATGTACCAGCACACCTCTCTCTTTCTTTTTTCTTAGAAATCGAAGACATTTTAACAAACACCTTCTTTTCCTTCCAACTCATTTTCCAAAACTTCTCAAACATTGTTTGTCTTTCTTCTTCTGGTATTTTATCATAGTGCATCTTGGTATCCCCTTTCAAGCTTAATTTGCATTTGCATCTACTTTTCATCTCTCTTTCAATAAAGCCCCATTTATTTCCACTCTTCTTCTTTCCTAAATAAGCCTTACCTTTTTCTCTATGTACCTTGTTTTTATTTGCGTCCCATTGGTGGGGTTCACTTTTCTTTTTTCCTTTTCTTGGAGGCGGTGACGAGGTAGTGATAGCCTGCTCAACTGTTTCTGATGACGTTAGATTCGAATCTAATGGAACAAAGCTGATGCTTTTTAAAGAATCTTGGCTCGTGGATCTTCGGCAGATAGATCTATCATTATTAATTAAGATGTTATCTGTAAGATATATTAAGATGTATCGCATCAAGCAATCTAATTTAATATAATACGTATTACTTGTGAGATACATTGTGGTTTCATGCGATGGCCAAGTCAATCCATATATTTAAAATATAAAAGACTTTTAACATCGATATGGTCACTACAAAATGTTGTTAGGTTAGCTAATTAGGTAATAACTTAAAACACAAGGACCCTTAAGTAGGAATTGAATAAATTAACCGACTTGGTATTACATGGATCTCACAACTTTTTACGGTAGAGGAACTGAGTTGGGAGACTTGGTTTTTTAACAAGTTATGTTTTTAATGGTATTAATTTCTCTTGTTACTACTAACTTGTAACTTAGTCAGGTCTTAAATTCTGTCAAAAGTTTTTATACCGCCGTAACAAAGCGCGGGATCTATCCAGCCTATTTTTTTCAAACGCTCGTTCTAAAAATGTCCGGTCTTCTTGCGATAAGCTCGTAGTCCTAGGTCTTCATTGATCACTGTTTTGACCGTGCTTCTGCTTAGGACCGTCTGAAGAGCTAAGATTTTTTGTTTACGAACAGGATTTCGTTAGATTCGCGCCTTCTCTGCTTTGATGATCGCGGTTGTCCTAACTGTACGAGGTCGACCAGTCCTCTTGCGATCTTCGAAGCTTGAATCTTCAGTGAATCGTTTGATAGTGGGATAAACAAATTGTAGGGTTATTTTCAATTTTTGTAGAATATTGAAAATCTCTTTTAACGCGTAACCACAGTGGTGCAACGCGATAACCGTTACACTATTTTCTTTCTTCGAGCACTCCGTATTTCAAAATGAATGTCTTTTTTTATTTTCGGCAAGAGCAAACATTATGTTTTTGAAATTGGTGAAGTTCATCTGTATATATATATATATATATATATATATATATATATATATATATATATATATATATATATATATATATATATATATATATATATATATATATATATATATATATATATATATATATAATGAGGTTCTGACGGAATTTATGACCAGACTAAGAATTATGTATATCGTTTTGAGAAAATTGAATATAAATTTTGGTATTAGGAACCCTTGAAAATTAACCGAAATAGAATAATAGGGGCTGTAAAATCTACGCCAATGGTCTGGAAAGAGCACCCGTTCCCTATTCAGAGCGGCAGCATCAAAGATTCAAGTTGCCTTAATAATCGCCGACCTTCGAAAGAAGATGGCACTTTAAGAAGAAGAAGAACCTCTGGATCATTATTTTCACATCTTGTGAGTTGGATCGTTTCTGTATACCGTGCTCCAGTTGGTAGCGTTCATAACAGTGATCAGATCCATGTGTCTAAGAACAGTGCCCGAAACTAAAGTTTAGCCAGAAGAAGCTTATGGTGAAAGATTGGTAGTCTACTGTTAGTGTACGCGTGCCGCAATTTCTGCTGGTCGTTTCTTTCAATAATTACAAACAATCGTGAACTGTTTTTCGCCATGACTCTTTATGATATCGCTGGGCCACGTACTGCACAATATGTACAATAGGTGTTTGCAAACTTACCAGAGTCACAGCTAGGGTCAGGCTAGTCGTAAGCGTCAATTCTGGGTGGTTATTCATTCATCATATTTCCCAACCGATTTTCACTGTTTTTTCAAGCTTAAATAATTTTTAATGCGCAAAACTTTCAATGCCAAAGAAAAATAAAGAATGCTTTTAAACAATTTATCAATTCTCGTAGAGTACAAGGGCATCAACAAACTCTCTAAAAATGACAATAATGTTTTGATAGTTAGGGAAAATACTACGATAAATTAAAGATTTTTTTGTAATTATTTTTTTGCCTGCCGTAAGGCGGCGCAATATACTCGTTTTTAGTATCAGCTTTTACAAATGGATAAATAAAATATTTTTATACAAAATTGCAATTTATTTTATTATTTTCACTGAAGATCCACTGGTCGACACTGTGCACAGTCGTGCATGGAGTACTGCTGTCAAATTTGAGCATGTGCTGCAAAATGCCACCTAGCAGCGTTGGACTCAGTGGAGAGACGTGCTAAGAGGCTCATTACTTTGGTTGAAACCAATCTTGTCAGGTTCGAGCACAGTTGCAGAATAGCTAGACGTTCAGTATTCTATAGGATGTATTTCGGTGAGTGTGCGCAGGAATTACACGCTTTCATTCTTCCCCCTCCTTTCCACCATCGGAGAAACAGACGTTCGGCGTGTCTTCACCCCTTTATTGTCGATATTCCACGCATTAAAACCAAACGGTTCGCCTCTTATTTTGTAATGTGTACAGCATAGGTGTGGAATAATTTTCCGGCGTCTATCCTTCCGTACGAATAAAAGTTAAATGTCTTCAGGTCAAGAGTGAACAGGCTTTTGTTACGCTAAGACAGTGCGATTTACCATATAAGGCTACAACGCCACTTACCACCAGGTGGGACTGAAGTCAAGCACTGGCTTATAATAAATAAAAAAACTGGACTTAAGTCCGCTCAGGTAACTCTTTTCTATGTGTTTGTTTATATTGAAGGAAAAATAATACATATATGTCTTTACAAAATTGCAACTTTTTTCAATTCTTTTTTCTGTAAATATTATTGTATTAATTAATATTAAAATGTTGTATTGAAGGATGAATAATTTTACATAATTTATTTGTAAAACATGTGTCTTCTAGAATTAACATAAATGTACCATTGTTACAATATATGCATCGCGGCAACAACCAGATTGGCAAAAAGCCAACTGCGTCATATATTTTAAACAAAATAACTGAACCATGCATCAAATAAAATGCAAACCAAAGTGGAGCGTATCTAGAATTAATTCGTTAAATTCGTTTTTGTTTTAAAAAGTCTATTCTCGTAATAAAACTCACAATATCATCCACAACATCTGTATGATTGATAGTTCACCACTTTAAATTTACTAGGAGTTTACTTCCATGTACGACATCTTTGTGGAAACTCTTTTTTGGTGATACTCTATTTTATTCCATTTTATAAGGCTTGCAGCGCACCTGCCACTCCCTTGGTGTGGTAGTTTTTCATGGGCAGCGTCCGAAACTTACCATCAACTGAGTCGAACGTTCAATGAACAGGACCGGTGACACGAAGTGACAACGCGTTTGTAGCCTTCTCAATATGAAGTTGTCTGCAGGTGTCCATGAGCTGTCATCAGGTGGACTATTATATTGGAGTTCGTATGTCACTTCAGTTTTTTTAAACGAATTCAATTTTTTTGTAATTTCGTTCAGACAAACAAATTATTCTGCATAAATGCATCAGGACGTTAAAATATTTCGTCGACGCACAGAAATATATGTGTACCAGCAGATGCGAATGTAACTAGAAAGAGAGAAAATTATATCTATATTCCAGTGCGGCATAAGCGGCTTCTGACAACTCGTTGCAGCCGCCGTTTGCTTGAGGGCTCATGGTACGTTAATTTACCTTCAAATTCGAACATAATTTAAACATGTTATACAAGCTGTTGTAGCATATCATACAATAAACGAAAACTCAGCCAGATATTTTAAACAAAATAAATATTATTTCATTCTAAATTACAACAGGCGTCGAGTTCCATAACATAAACGATAATTTATACAACGATTTTTATCGTACACAAAACTCAGCCAAATATATAATAAAAGGTTGCAGGGATTTTGTAACAGAGGTTTTATTTCGATTTTAGTCATTTTATTTAGTCAAATAAACAATTTTAAATACATTATCAAAATACTAATGACTATGTTTTTGTTTTTTATATGACAAGCCACGACAACCTCTACAGCGTAAATTTGACTTCCCTTATTTTGTAGGTTACTCTTTATTTTGTTTTGTAGGGTTAATTATTCTGATTATATGTATGTCAGATGTATGCACTGAAATTGTCATCACAATAACCACATAAGAATTTACAAGAGATCTTTACTGCAGAATCAATTTCAAAATAGACCGGTCTCAGTAATAGCAGTTGTAGTTGGGTGAAAAGTGACAAAGGGTATGGTGGGGTGAACGATCAAGTGGACTGTATTAGCGTGGTCCAAAAGGAACCTAAACAAAATGGCGGACGTGGCACGTGGCTGACTTTGGACAATATACTTGCTTTGAAATTAATTTGAGGCATTGACTGACACGACGGTAGATGATCTGCTGCGGATAAAGGAACAGCCAATAAAACAGCTCATAATAAGAATGGGCACTTATCTGGGGGAAACAGGGAACAGCCTCTCTCTTGACGGCTATACTGACACGATGACATTGGGACGACGATGGCGGCGCGCGTTTTCTTATAGCTTTCGCTATCTTCCCTTTCTACTAAGCGGAGCGCGCCTTTCATTGGAGGACCAAAGATGCGTCCACCTGTATCTAGCTTCCCGCTACTAGGCAGGCCCGTGCGGGGAAGGAACGGAAGATAGGGGGGTTATGTCAGCCAACTCAACTAACAAATACAGCAACAAACACGAAATGTAGGGTGTGCGATGGCGCAACCAGTAGTGACGCACCGGATTATAATAATATTAAAAATAACCTCATACAAATAGTATTTGATATATCTGCGTAGGATGACAAAATTACTTAACAATCAGCCTCAACATTGATGGTTAACGCTCGCTGTAAATATAACAGAACGCGAGTAACCCGGGTTCGATCCCCGCCGGCACCAATGAAATTGTTAATTGCAAATTTAAGTACTGATTTACCACGTGCTTAGCGGTGACGGAAAACATCGTGAAGGAAACCTGCAGGTGTGAGGAATAATAAAAAAAAATATTTCAAAGACATTTGAAGTTCGCCAACACGCACTGGGGCGGCGCGGCGGACACTTCCTTGCCCTAAAATTCTCTCAGAAATGGCGGGAGGCCTGTGCCCAGCAGTGGGACCTATAGAGGCTGTAACTTTACTTTTTACTTTTTACAGCCTCAACACGACCAGCTCACAGGTGACAGCAGTTCTCCATGCATAACCGGAATTGTGATTTATATAAGGTGAGGCTGCATAATGTACTGCCGCAACCTTTCAAGCCCGCCTCTTTTCCTTGCGGCTGCTTTGGTCCTGGACTTAATGAACCGTCCAGTAGTTGAGGTTTTACTTTGCAATTACAAAACACATTTAATAAATCTTTCATGGTTGAAATCGATTCATAAGTCAGATTATTTAAATACATTTATTCGTCGGCGGTGAGACTTACGCTATGTTTGCGATGTCATGTTGGTTCAGTGCAAGGAAGCTAAGTCCACCATCTGTAAAATGCATGGAGTGTTCTCTTATCACGTCTGAGATTTTCAGACGTTCTTGCTCAGTTATCTTAATGGCGAATTCTAACTTAAGTTAATATATACGTTACATATTTTTTACAAAACTGAAGGGACAGTAAAAAAAGAATTCTTTCTTCCATATAGTGATAGAAAGACTTAATTTGGCGTAGACTAATGAGGTGCACAACAATAAATGGATCTATAAAAAAATAAGATGACTTTGTGCGATGAAGTTATACCAAAAGGACTTCACTCAGCATTAGTTTAGACGTAATCACAATACTGACTTTCAGTATTGACAAGACAGCTTACAGTGCACAATTTGGCTACTGCAGTATAAGAATTTCTGCAGTCAACTTCAACTTTTAGATAGCGGAAATAGTTACCCAAGAGGGTTTTTAGAGCTTTACCAACTAGAAGAACCGTCTAGAGTCTACATTTGTAGAAAAACACAAATTTTTGGCTTTTGGGTGACGTGCCTGTGTTGCTTTCCTAAATTAAGTACGCTACTTTATCACATAAGTGCTACATCGGGCTCAGATAAGCTTGTATGACTCCGTGCATACTTTTACTTAAAAAATAATAATAATGTCATCTAGAATGAACTTCAATCAAGTTAGTCAGTCTCAACAAAGACTCAGGATCACTTGCTATTCCCTCACTCTCACAGGCTGTCAGGATGGAAACCCAACACTACCGAGGAAACCAGATGTAGGAACAACGGCTTTACGGACTTTTTGAGGTACAGGGGTGAAACGGGTGAAACAACGCTATCTTTCTGGGAATTGCTGGTACTCCGGACTGCTATTGAGAATTTCTTGACAGAAAAACCCAATAAGTCTAACGAAACCAATGTAAATGGCCGGAATCATGAAGTTATAAAAATAGTTAAATTTTTATCGCTTTACCCTTTAGTATTCCCTCCTCCTAACATACCACCCAGAATAAATTTTGTTCAAAATCTGTAATTACGTCTAAAACTGCATGATATCAATCTTGCCCTTTTTATTGGTAGCTTTACGTACAATTGCAATAGGCAACTTCTTTTAATTAAATATTCACAGTGAACCTTATCACAAGGCACGTAGGTATATTTTACATCACCCGAGGAATGACGGAGCATCGCAAACGTAGTAGTGATTAAAGTTCGACAAACAAGTGATGTTGACTATTTCTACAGCAGACTGACAACAACGTGGTTTTCGTTTAAATTGAACCGAATTCCGTTACTTAATAATAATAAGAGCTGTGGTGGCTCAGTAGTTTACTAGCGCTTTAAGAGCTCTAAGCGCTTTATCGCTTGATATATACACTTTAAATAAAGTCATATAATCTACTTTTACTTAAGACTAGCGACCCGCCCCGGCTTCGACTCGGTAATATCGATTAATGTAGCGTTAGTTGGATTTAAAATAATCATCAAAGATCATTTAACTTCATAATATTTTGATTTTTAAGAACTTCAAGATTTTTGTATAAAGTACAGCCTTAATCACTCCTGACATTGCTCTCTATCTGTTCGTGAAGTTTCATTACAATTGGTTCAGCCATTCCGAACATTAGCTCGAACAGACAGACAAAAAATGTTTAAAATTCTTAATGGCATGCAAATAACCCAATCAGCTCAATTAAGGCAGTGATTTCGATATTATAGACAGACACTTCAATTTTATTTTTATGTATAGATTTACAGGAGTTTCATTAATAGCGCTCAAACTTCGAAATGAAATAAAACAACCGGTATAATGTTGCCATAATTTTTATTTTATTTTTAAGGACATTATGTACAGATAAAATAATTTCAGCCATATTTGCGCCGCGATTCCGCTGTAGGTACCAAAAAATGAAAATGACCAAGTTGTTACTTTGGCCAATATACATATACATACTACTCCCATATGCAGTACTACTCTGACATTGCCTTACATCTGGCTATCTGTTGTGGAAGGAAGAGTTTTACATGCAAGTAGATAGTGTTGCGATGGGCTCACCTGTATCTCCCATTGTCGCCGATATATTCATAGAAGACTTTGAAAAGAAAGCCCTCCTTACTGCACTTGTTACCTCAAGGTTGTGCAAGCAGTACATAGATGATACTTTCACAATTTTACTATCAGACAAAGTAATTGCATTTTTCATTTCCATTTTCCAATTTCATCTTATCTTATTTTATTTTGCTGCAGCTAATTTACAAAAATAATATGAAGTTAACAAAAATGAAGGCCTACGAATTAATAAAACACGAGTGTGTCAGGAGATATATACGAGTATAGGTTAAATAACAGTACACTTAAGTATAAAATACATTATCAAAAAGAAAAGAAGTTGTTAGAAAGTGAACGCCTAAGTTAGAGAACGCTGGAATGTAATAAATCAATATCTACGTTATTAGATAATAAAAGAGTTTTGCCGGTAATTACTTTTCACGTACGGTACTGATAAAAGTGCAGATTTCTGCAAATAAGATGACCATGTACGTAGACATATGTAGTAGTTCAGGACAATTAACATTTCAAAGAGGACAATTAACATGTGAAAAAGAGAGATCATATATTTCTTCGCTTATATAAAGCAAGTAAGTATGTGAAAGTTTTTACATCGAATATGGTTTATATATATATATATATATATATATATATATATATATATATATATATATATATATATATATATATATATATATATATATATATACGTTTTAATTTTAAATTGGAGAAAACACAATTTTTTTTGTATGCGCTCTCTTCTATTAACATATATACATTATATTTTAGATAATATTCCAAATGGCTACGTACAAAATTTTGAAAATGTTTATGCTTTTAAAATCACCCGATAACTTTAATATAAAACTCAGAGCTTTGTTAAACCTTTGCAACAATATCATCAAAGTCCTTAATAATATCGTCAGACAGCAATTTTGACCCCCATTTATTCGAAGATGTCTAAGAACGCGTGTTATGTTGGCCTGTAGGGCGGCATTTTTCTGTAGTTTGTTTGCATAGATGCCACCACGTGAGATAACGCATCCCTCGAACTTATCAAATCCAATAAGTTCAATTTTTCCCCTACAGTATAGCATGTGGCACCGTCCTGTTGAAAGCACATGTTTGTAAGTTCCATAACATCTATCCTACGCCACATAGAATTTTTTATCGTCATAATACATCCGATATTGGTCGCCATTGACAGTAATCGAAGCTCCTGGCGCATTTTTGAAGAAATAAGGTAGAAAACTCCTCTGGACCAAAAACCACTTTTTCGGAGTGCCCTGATGAATCTTTCTTGGATTGTCGTCGCTCCAAATCCGGCAATTTTGTATATTAACAAAACCATTCAACCAGAAAAACGAGCCTCATCAGTAAAGATGATTTTTTTTACCGAAAGCTGAGTCAGCCGCCAAACGTTTTAAAGCCCAATCAGCGAATAAATTACTTTGTCTGTGGTCGTATAGTTTTAGCTCTTGAGTTGAATTAGGACTTTTCGGGCATTGACTCGAACGATAACATTATTCTCCAACTATCGCGCGTTTCTTTGACGTACAGGCACCGCTTCATCGATCGCTGACCCGGTTGTCTCAAATTTGTTAATTAAACAACGTAATGTGGACTCTGCAGGACGGTCAAGAACGCCATAAATTGGACGCAACGCACGGAACGTTATGCGAACATAGCGAATTTAACAATTTCGACACGTTGTTGAAGCGTGTAGCGTTCCAAGGTGAAATACTAAGACAAAATAAGTATTATTGTAATTTTAAATAATTGTATCTTGGTAATGCAATAGCTGTTAAATTTAACAACTATTGCATTACCAAGATAGCCGCTATATATTGTCAAAGTTCGAGCGCCCCTATTAAACATCCCTTTATTTCTTAATATATATAAATTACTTACAGAGTCACGTGGTTTTCCGCGATGGACTTCTAAACTACCTAACCAATTTTAATCAAATTTGCACACCGTGTGCAGTTTGGTCCAACTTGAGAGATAGGATAGTTTTTTGTCCATGATTGACACACAATTTTTTGCGAATTTAAGGATTTTTAATAAGACAAGACAAAGTATCGTCGAAAATGGCAGAACAACGTCTGCCTGGTAAGCTAGTTTAATATATATATTAGTAAACATTTCAACCATTTCGTATCTTTGTTGCAATCTATACCGTAGCCATATGTTCAGCAGTGGACTTCTGAAAGAGTGTAATGAATGAAATAAATTATGCGTAATTATTATCCAGTTTACTTCTCCTGAAAAAAATATGATAATGCTTCGCTTAGAAGTGAAATTCGTGTAGCGTTATCGACGGAGTAGATGTCGTAGCCAACTATCTTAATTAGCCTTTCAGTTTTTTTATAGGATAAGGGTGACAAGCGAGCACACAGTCCACCTGATTGCAATTGGGTGCTGTGGCCCACAGACATCTACATCTATCCTCGATTACGAATCAAAATGCAGATGCGTTGTCACCCGTGAGGACTTAGATGGAAACCTCAATTCCAGTAAAAAGGGTGTGCGGCTCTCTGCACTTACCATATGAAGCACAGCAGCATTAAGCTGCAATTTTACGCCGGTATTTTGTGAGATCGTGGTCCTACCACTGTCCAGCCGAATCATTCATGTAACAACTATACTACTAAATATAGCTGCAACATAGCTCTACCACGTAAGTTTAGTTGTGCTCTGAACAATATTTGGTCGATGCGTCTAATACAATATAGCACCTACTTTGTATTAAAAGCGAGTGTAAACGAGCGATTTTATTTTGGAAAGTAAACGATATTTTGATAATATTGTTAAACACTTTAATATTACATACCCTATTATAATACCCCGACCTTCGATATAATCTGGCAAATTCTATCATACAATCAATTAATTAATCAATATATTATCAACACAGTTTGGTCGGCTTTATTGACATAGGATTTGCCGTGCATATCACTTAGCGTTAATTATGATAAAGTGTTAAAGAGGCACCCTACATCAATTATATTCCCCTCCATCAAAAATATGCCGATTGTGTTTGTGTTACCTACGGTAATTTCGATGGTAATTTTTTTGTTTTTGTTGTTGATAGACATAAATTCTGCCTATCAGCACCGTTGAACATTGGCCTCTTACATAGATCGCGTCATACAGAGGATATTTGCCATTGTTGCCTTGTTTGGCAGGACGGTTGCCAACCATACTTTTTCTGTTATTTTAAATTGTTTTCAGGAAGACGCTTCTGCCCCTCTCCCGATATATTTAAACCCAGTCCATTCCAGTCATTTACGACACCTAAGGGATGATATGAGGTGGAAGATTCTTTTACGTCACCATTACGACTCACTTATTTACGCATCCATTATATTTAATATTTTACGTGTAGCGGAGAAAATTAATTTTACTCTCCAAAGTAAAATTCGCAAAGTAATACATTTATTTGCTACTGATGCTTTTCACTACGTTTGATCTCGAAGAATATATTTACCCGTGTTAAAGAAAATACATTAGTTATTCAAATCCATTTTACTTTCGACAAAAGGCAGAAAAAAAGTGAACCTAAATTCCAATCCGAATCGAAAAGACATTAAAAAGTAATTTGTCAAATGAACACCCCCAACTTGTTAAAGATTTCCTAAAAGAAAAATTTGAATTTCTCAGTTTTGTTCAATTTATAAAATAAGTATGTCTCCAAAGCATCTTAAAAACTATTTGACACAATAACGTCTTTTTACTGTCTTCAGAATCATGAAATACAAAGTAGGGAAACAAAACTTTTATTCAATGTAGATAAATAATAAATATTAATTGAAAGTCAAATCACCACTGGTTCGGAAAATATCTCTGTTTTAAAAATAATAAACAGGATGACATCTTTTTGAATAATACGGGTTAAAAACCATTTGATATGTTTCACAATTAACAACACAAAACTAATCAAAAAAAGCTTGATAGCGATTACCTCATTCCCAGGGGTTGTTATCGTCTATAGTTGGTTCCTTTCTAATATTACCGATGTACTCCTAATCGTGTTTTTATTATAATAAAATCACTTTATATAAAACCAGCAATTTTATATGTACTTTCGCAATGTAATTTTTACTATACTTGCTCAAATACAGACACAGACAAAAGAGTTCTCTTTAACATGTAGTGTGCTCCAGTGCGTGATGCGGACTTGACATGTCTACAAAATATTTAATTTTTAATTTTTCAGCCATGCAGGTCTCTTCCATCGTCGAGCACTTAAAATTGACGTATTAATAATTTCGCTGTCGCCGGCGTGTTGCTTACGTACTATGGCGAGCGCCTTACTCCTGAGCTACAGCGGCTCACTTATATTCCATTCATTACAGCCTATAAAACTCTAATGCTGAACATAGGCCGCCCCCACAGATTG
The DNA here is from genome assembly GCA_036936625.1 of Parnassius smintheus behrii. Taxonomy (NCBI): domain Eukaryota; kingdom Metazoa; phylum Arthropoda; class Insecta; order Lepidoptera; family Papilionidae; genus Parnassius; species Parnassius smintheus. Next base: position 6,567,197 of record JAUPFT010000026.1, read on the forward strand.
CCTCATAGGCGGGATTTTGTCACAGTTGCCACGCTTACTGTATAGGTTTCAATTTCCCTCTGTCGCCTGTGTCCGATATGGGGTGGTGGATATCCCTACACCACCACTACATGGTATGTTATATTACTGCAAGAGACTATTTTGACATTATTATGTTGTACGCGATAAACAGCCAGTCAAAAAATAAATACGTAATATCACAACGGTAATTAACTTAACGATGTGATATATTTAAAAAATAATAACCTAAGTTTAGATCAGACTTGCAGCAAATAGTATTTAGCGACGCGCCGAATACCGAATATGCTGCGGCCTTCCTGACCGAATAGCCGAATATTAGGCAAAAGTATTCGGCCGGGAAAGAAGTGCTATTTTTTATTCAGTGATGAGTATCTATTCCCCGACGCTGGGATTGTCTAAGAAAAGAAAATAAGTAAACTAATGCTTGAAAATGCAGAAAAATTGGTCTTTATTTCTTTCAAATTCATAGAAATTTATTCGATATTTTTTTATTAATTTTCAAAATATTGAAGTGCATTATGCACCTGTGTCTACTTTAATGATTGTGATAAAAACAAATCATTATAAAATAAATAAATATTTTTATTTTACCAATTACCCGACTAGAACAAAACATCTTACTCAAGAATTCGGTATTCGTTCGAATAGTATCCAGATATTCGGTATTCGGCCGAAAAGGAAAAACTAGCTGAATGGGCCAAAGCACGAATAATAGTCGAATATTTGTTGCAAGTCTAGTCGTGATATATTGCATATTGAAATCGCGTTTTTAGTAATGTTTGTGCCGTAAACCAGTTGGCGTTTAAAGCTTTATCGAATTCAATTTATCGCGTCGCGTCGAATGGTAAATCCTCTGTTGTTTTATATGCCGACTGGATGTTGCATCACTGATCTTATTAAGTTGAATAATGCTGGTTCAAATTATTGAATTGGTTTGAATGTTAATACTCTACTTTTAAACGATAGTAAAATTAATTGTATAAAATTTGCACCAAATAATGAAAATCTGAAAAACTATATATTTTCAAAAAACCGAGCCCTGATGATTGAACTGTTTTATTTACAAACTCTCGACGCAAGGCTTCAGTGGGGCCTTCATAATCTAAACGAGCAAGCAGACTGCAGTTTAAGAGGCGCGTTCAATGTATTTTCGGTATGGGTATGTCAGAGTAAAGGTAATATTATGAAATATTTTTTATTTTTCAATATAGTTTTCCTTGACATAAATACATTTACATGTTCGTAAAAAGCTTTTCTATTCTCTTAAAAAAACAATCGTCGTCGTGGCCTGAAAAATGGTCATTTATACCGGACTTGAGCTCATTCAAATCAAAACTACAAAAGCAAATCGCAATCCGCAAAGGTCCTTTTTAAGTTTGGGAATAAAAAGTAGGGGCTAGATTTGGGATTTATGGTGGGTGGTTAATTTCGTCAAATCCGCAGTCTCGTACAGCAGCCTTGGAGAGCCGCGCCATGTGAACCGGTGCGTTGCGTTGTCATGAAGAAGCATCGCTCCCTTGGTCAGCTTTCTTCTTCTATTTTCTTTTATTGCTTCTCTCAAACAGCGTATCGTGGCTGAATATTTGTCTGCGGTAATGGTTTCACATTTCTTTGTGTACTCGATCAATAGTAGTAGTCATTGCATAGACTACTATTTACTGTCAGAGTCATGGTAGTTAACCCACTATATTTCTTCTGAACCATATTACAAATACATATTACTTAAAGAGATAATTATGACGAACGTACTGGATAATAATAGATGATTCAAAAGGAGAACGTTCAAGGTTTTTTTAATAAATATTAAGAAAGTTTTTCGTTAGCAAAGAAAACTTGCTTCAAAATTTATCACAGTTATATTATATAATAAATAATATAAGTTATAAAGTCCCATGTTATAAAATTTTTTATAAACACTCACGCCTGTCACCCAGAGGGGTAGGCAGAGACTACGGACTTCCATTTGGCACGATCCTGACATACCTCTTTCGCCTCTTTTACATCCATATATCTACGCATACATGCTCGTCGGTTAAGGGTACTTCTAACGTGGCCCATTTTCAAAATATCGCCAATTTGGTCGATAAACTTTTTCCTAGGGCGTCCCTTCCCGACTCGGCCGTTCACATCTGCCATATAAATTTGCTTTGTCACTCTTTCCTCATTCATTCTTTCCACATGACCAAACCACCGAAGCATTCCTTTCTTAATCCTGGTCACAACATCATCTTGCATACCACATTTATCTCTTATCACGCAATTTCTCACCCTGTCATTCAGATTCAACCCTAGCATATTCCTTAAAGACCGCATTTCTACAGCATTTATTCTACTTTCGTGCTTCTTCTGCCACACCCAGCTTTCACTACCATAAATTAAAGTAGGGACTAACACAGCATTATGAATTACCATACGTGCCTGTTTTGACACATTCTGGTTCTTCATAATAGAGTGTAGCGCCCCATTCACTCTATTCCCTGCATTTACTCGTCGTTCTATATCCCTATCATATCTACCATCCCTGCTAAATACACATCCCAAATACACAAACTCATCCACTTGCTCAATTAACTCTCCTTCTATTCTTATTTCACATACCGTTTTGCTTTCTTCTCTTTCAAAAACCATCACTTTCGTCTTACATGCGTTCACTTTCATTCCCCTTTCTTTTAATTCCCAGTTCATTAATGTAACCATCATTTGCAACTCAGCCGCCGATGACGCAAGTATGACTTGATCATCGGCATACAAAAGGCATTTGACGGTTAACTCGCCCATTCTTAACCCACATTCTTCATCTTTCAAAGTTTGCAAACACCGGTCCATAAATAGGTTGAACAGCCAAGAGGAAGCTACACAGCCCTGTCTGACACCTTTTTGGATGCCAAACCAGTCCGAGTAGACCCCATTGATCCTGACACAAGCACTAGAGTCCCTATAAAGAGACCTCAATGCCTGTATCAAACCAGCGCTCAACCCATATGAGTTCAGTGTTTGCCATAACACATTCCTGTCCACTCTGTCATAAGCCTTTTCCAAGTCCATGAATGCACAAAAAACTTTCTGGTTTTTGGCCAAAAACTTCCCCGCAATCATGCGCATGGAAAAGACTTGATCTGTACACCCCATTCCCTTTCTAAAACCCGCTTGCACATCCCAAATTTTTCCATCAGTTTCTTTCATAACTCTTTCAATTAACACCTTAGCATACAGTTTACCCACAATACTAAGCAAGCTGATACCGCGGTAGTTTTTGCATTCCTGCTGTGACCCTTTTCCTTTATATATTGGTACTATAACTGCTTTACACCAGTCATCCGGTACCCGTTTTAATTCCCAACATAAATTAAACAAGGTGTACAGCAGGCCTGCCACCACCGCCTCTCCAGCCCTTAGCATCTCGAGTGATACTCTATCATATCCAGCTGCCTTACCTGCTTTCATGCTTTTCATTGCTTTCATTATTTCATCTACACTTATCTCCATACCCATTTCCTCTTCTTTCGGTGTTTCTACTCCACTTAGTACACAGGTTGTCTCCTCACTCATAAACACGCCTTCAAAATATTCCTTCCATCTCTTTAAACTCAAAACTTCATCATTCAGAATACATCCATTCTCGTCTCTTATAGCATTTATTATAGGCTGTTTTGTATTTCCCCTGGCAGTTCTTACGAGTTTCCAGAACATTTTTATGATAGCCTGGAAATTATCAGATATCCTTCTGTCATTCTTATCCGTTCTTTCTTTCTTTTTTCTTTCAACTACTTCTTTTACTCTCTTATTTAGACGTCTAAATTCTGCCTTTTTTCTTTCAATCTCATCATTCGTACCAGAAGAATTACCAGCTTTGGTTGCTAGTAAATCTAACCATGCTTTCTTCTTTGATTCAACTTCCACCCGTACCTCATCATCCCACCATAGCGTATTACTTTTCCTTTCATTTGTTCTCTTACTTACACCACATACTTCGGTGGCGGTATCTATAAAATTTTTAAAATTTTCGAGATAATATGTTCGAGAATGGTTAAATGTAATTAAAGTAGGTAACAAATTTATTTCTATAACATAATTGTTTAAGTTCTTGGGAAATTTTGAGCTAAAATCATACAATAATTGTCTCGAAATATTACACCTTTCAAATATATAGTGTGCTACAAAGTCCAAACATGATACAACTATTGGAAAATTACAAAGTTTTAAAACTTCTTTGAAATATGGATTAGATACGCACTTGAAAATATACAATTAAATTGCTTGTAAATAGAACTGAAAACCTGATACAGATTTGGAGCAATTAAATTTTTATGCTTTATTAAATTTAATTTAATCTCTCTGAACTCACTGGTGTACCTTTTAAAAGGAACAAAAAACATCTTCAATCAGGCGGTCGGCGTGCGACTGCTACTACTGACGCGATAGCTGCAACAATGCTGATAGTTGTTGGAGTTCGAATGAATGCAGAATTACACTCATCAGATTCGCAGCAGAAGGTTCGAGCGCCCCACCATTCTGTGAGAAAAAAAAAAGAAATTTTAAACGCATATTCAACACTAGAAAGTAGTGAAGCTTTTCAAGCTCGTACTATTGAAGGTTTCAAAATTCGTGCGTAAAAATTTCTTGTCAGTCTCGAGCACAGGCTCAGAGTAGCCAGCCTCTCAGTATTCTATAGAATGCATTTAGGAGAGTGCGTGCAGGAATTACATGCTTTAATTCCCCTCCCCACCTCCCACCATCTGATGGTCGGTGGTCGGTACTCCCTACTTGTCTATATTCCACGCACTAGAACCAAAGGTTCGTCTTTTATAATGAGTATGTACAGCAAATATGTGAAATAATTTTCCGGCGTTTGTCTTTCTGTCCGAATACAATCTGGGCGTCTTCAAGGCAATGGTAAATAGGCTTTCGTTACACTAAGCCTGTGTGATTTACCATCTACGTCTTCATCACCACTTACCACCAGGTGGCATTGTGGTCAAGCACTGGCTAATGATAAAATAAAAGCAAAAACATTTATACCACTAAGTTGATACAATTTCCATTGACAGAATTCATGTGTGATTACCTTTTTCTGTGCACGTTGGTACACAATTTCGTACGACTGTCAAGTGGCTTGCATATTAGGGTAACGAAAAGTAAACTGTCATATTTTTTTTATTTATACGTAACCGCACACTAAGATCTCTTGTGTAATGGAGTCAGTTAACTTATTAATTGTATGGAAGTTCAGACATCTAAACAGAGACATCAGAACAACTATTTGTAGGCCATACTAATTTCTGCATGGCCCTCAACGCCACAGCTCATTGCTAAGCCACCGTGCCATGGAGCCGTTAGTAATTATATAATGTACTAAGCACTTACAAACGACATGCTACCAATACGAATAATATTCTCACTGAACAATGAACACACAGTCCACCTGATGGTATGTGAATGCTGTGGCCCACAAACTTCTACATTTATCCTCGATCAAGAATCAAAATTCAGATGCGTTGTCGCAACTAAGGACTAAAAAGGATCTTTGGTTCTCTACAATAACCATACGAAACACATCAACATTATCCTGCTATTTTATGTTGGTATTCTGTGAGAGTGTTGTCCTACCTCCGTCGAGCCGATCCATTCGTGCTTCACATATAATATAGCTGTAGCGTGGCTCTACCATGTATAAACGCTATATAATGCAATATGCTATCAACAGTAATAATATTGTCATTACATATTCTAAGTAACTCTAAAATATTAAAATTGTAATAAAATTTGTTCAGATCTCATTAAAATTGACTGGCTTTCTCGTAGAGCTCTCGATGGAGTGTACACTGTATGTATATAGTTGCAGCAGTCTCAGAGTAACTTTGAGGCCATTAAGGGAACGCAATCCACTGAATCGCAATGATGCATTTCAACTGCCGGCTATAAAACCTCTATATCTAAGGCAGGAAAAAACAGCGGATTCAAGTTATACAATTGTAACTGCCAATTTTTACAGTGAAATGCAATTGGAGTTTTACTTAAATGATAAAAGGTTCATTCCCTAACAATGGACTTTTCCAGTCAAATAGATTGATCGCAAAATCAGATGTCTTGCATTTTTGGTGCTGTGCCCGTCACCGGTTATCTATTAGGTAGCTATAATATTTTTCTGGTATTGCCCATAGTCTGCTATTACGGACTACTTTTATGGATTTTATCGCGTTGCCGGAACGTTGGTGTTTCATGTTCCGGAAAGTCTGCAGGTTATGATCATATTCTGGACGGTGCCCGTCGTTACATCAGATTTAATAGACCACAAATCATCGCGAAAGTGAGGCTATTAAAATTTAAAAAATATCCTAATTTTAGTAGAGAAGAAGGCTGGGTTAATTAGTACTAATTCCAAGTATATCACTGCAATACGTAAAGACACAGTAAGTTTATTAAGCGTCAATCGGACCATAAGTAATAATTAAAACGCTGAAGAAGGTACTCCGGGTTAAAACTGACATCGGGACATCAATCACCGCAGTCCCATGTGACCATGAATGCCGGAAAGCACCCGAAACGTAGGGAATTAAAATCAAGTAAATTAAGTGCGATAAAATCCGTAAAAGTAGTTTTATTCAATGTGTGGTGTTTGCGTAAATATAAGAAATTATTGTACTATTAATTTTTACGAGCATGAGATGGTAGGCGGATGCTGTGGCCTATAGACATCGACATTTAACCTCGATTAAGGAGCAAAATGCAGATGCGATGTCACCCCTGAGGACTAAGATAGAATGTCTCGACTCCAGTAAAACAGGTCTACAGTTCTCTTCATTTACCATACGAAGCACAGAATCATTCGGGTGCTATTTTAGGCTGGTATTCTGTGAGAGCGTGGTCCTTCCCCGGTCGAGCCGACCCATGCGTGCTACAACCATAATACGGATGCAGCGTGGCTCTATCACGTATAAAAACTATGAAATTGATTTCAATTTAATTATACAGTTTAGATTTTTAATTCTTGTATTTATTTTATTAGGTGGAAGGACTCTTATATTGCTTAGGAATCCCCTAGGGTAGCTAACTCAAAGCTATTTCTGTCGTTAAACAGCAGCGCCTGCATTGCTGTGTTCCAGTCTCAAGAGTGGAGAGGTCCAGTATTACCACAAGCTATGAGGCATTCCGTCTTTGTCCTCGGAGTTGACAACGCATCTGTGGTGTTCTTTATTTAACAGTTGGTAGCAGGAGTCCATGGGCTGAAGTAACCACTTACCATCAGGTAGACTTTATATTCCTTTGTAACTTTAACTTCATAAAAATATTTTGCTCGACATTTTATCTAACATCATTGGTATGTTCTTTTGTTAATAAATCTTCTGTTCATATGTCGGTTCCGTTATCAATGCTCTCTGCATCAATTACAACACTCAAAGCTTTAAATTTATGCTCATAAAATTATTAAGTTCAAAATAATTCAACCAACAAAAAAGACTATGAAAAGTTATACGACGCCTTTCAGCCACAAATTGACTCTCCCGACTCCCAAGCAGTTTGATTTTGAAAGGCTATAATGATATCATTGAGCAACGTGACGGTGGCCAATAGTGCTTGTAATTGAATTGGAACGAATTTCTTTGATCTGATGTTGTTTCCATTGACAATTCATATTAATTAAAAATTTATTTAATTGCATTACTTTAAAGATATATTATACAATATTTAAAAAAAAACTACAATTAATTAATTATGACCAAAAATTTTAATGAAAATAATTTTTACGGATTTTATGGCGTATATTAACTTACTTTATATTCTTGACGTTTTGCGTACTCTAGTACTTTACTAATTTTAATTAGTAAATACTAATTTTAATTAGTAAAGTACTAGAGTACGTACGTAAAAACTGTCAAATTTCCAAATATATTTTATTTTTTGTAAAATATCAGTGCCATAGGCTTCTACTCCGTTCACATGTTCCTTTTTTTCTGATTTACCGTCATCCAATATAGCAACTAGCAACGCCCGGCAGACGTTACTCTGGCTTTGCACGGTATAGCAGTCGATATTCAGCGTCATCTAGTGGTAAGTTACAACAAGGAGGATAGCATAAATACCTTCCCCGTGAAAAAAATTCCATCTCATTTTTTAATGGTGATCGGTCTAACGACATTTGATTCATGTATAATCAACCATTGCAAATATACATACAAATAAAATTCAAATTAATGTTTGTACTATCGAAACAACTGTCTTAAATTGAGCTGAAGGGGTTATTTACAAAAGAAATAAATTAATAACCACTTTTAAAATATTAAGCTTGCTGTTTGTCAGGGCTAACAATCGGAAAGGCTGAAACGGTTGTAATAAAACTACTAGGCTGTATTTATCCGAAAAACTTGAAGATATTTTTAAAATAATTTTAAATCTAAATAACGCCACATTAAGGTGCTGAGCTACGACTTTTAATGTTTTTTTTTACTGAAAATTACATCTAAAGGAATATTGTGTTAATGATTTTAAAAATGGACACATGTCAAACTAGAACATTTTCATAACAATTTAATGTGTGAATGTTTAACATTATATTTATATTTGCTTGAGCCGGCAGACGTTGCCCCGCCAGTTAATATCATGGGTTGTATCCAGCAATCTTTTTTTATTTTAGCGCATGCAATTAAATTTACTATTTGCCGCGATTGATTGAAAAAGCAAATAAAATAAAAATTTAAAATTTTGTTAGTTTCTAGTTGTATTCCGAATTTTTTTAAGCTTATAAATATAAACATTCTCCATTGAAATATTTATATATATATATATATATATATATATATATATATATTAGTTATTAATTTGTAAACCTATGTCCGACGTAAACCAAAAACCGAAAATCACACAAGAACTATCGGGAAATTTGATTTGTTCAATCACAGCTTACAAACTGGAATCGGAAAAAGCTACTCATGAAAAAAATTGTTCTATAAAAAGCTGCTGAATTAAAATTGTGTAATAAACATAAAACATAATTGGTGGTATCAAATAAAAGAAACAGCTGCACATAACAGGAAAATTGAAGCCTAGAATTTGGTCCGCGGAAAACTTCCCTGTAAAAATTGAATTGATTTAGGATGATGACATATTGCATGCTTTCAGAACTAGTCGACCCTACACATACGAGGAACATGGTAATTAGAGACTCCCTATTATAGTAAATGCCATACATGGAAGCAGAAGAAAAAGGGAAGAGAAAAAAGAAAATAAAAAGAAACAAACAAAGAATAAGCAATGATGGTTTCGAGGGTAGACAAAAAAGACATAACAGGGTGGTCTGAAAAGTTTCCGACCTCAACGTGAAGATGGAAGCTACTCGTCAATAAAAGCTAGTAAATATAGTTGTGCAACTTTTGACAGTTACGCTTTCAACGCTTTCTTGACGCAGTTTAGGCTCAATAAATCCGAGTTTTGGGAACGATTAATTACTGTAGATGAAACTTGAATACACTATTATACGCCCGAAATCGAAATACATTCAAAACAGTGGACCGCTAGGGGTATCGGGCTTCAAAAAAAGCAAAAACTGTTTTTTCGGCTGGGAAAGTGTTGGCGACCGTTTTTTGGGATAGTCATGGAGTTGTCTTAATCAATTATCTTCAAAAAGGAAAAACTATTACATACCAAGAATTACTTGACCGATGAAGGCAGAAATTGCGGGAAAACGGCTACATTTGTAAAAAAAATATCCTGTTTCACCTTGACAACAAGCCGTCTCACACCTCGACGGTTGACATGGCGAAAATCCACGAATTACTGGTTATAGTGCTTGACCTTCCATCTTACTCACCAGATCTAGCCCCAAGCGACTTCTTTTTGTTCCCTCATCTAACAATTGTACTAAGTGGACAAAGATTTTCGTCAAATGGGACCTCCCCATTTGACGAAAATCTTTGTCTAATGTCTATGTCTTTGTGTAATCACCTCCGCGAACAATTATTTTGTAGAGAAAAATGCTGAGTTCTATTTGAATAGGTTAGAGAGATGCTCCCACCTTGCTGGAAGAAATGTGTAGTTACATGGAGACTATATAGAAAAATAAAAATAAATATTAAGAAAAAATTTTGTAAAAAATGTGAAACTTGTATCTTTGTTAGGTCGGAAACTTCCAGATCACCCACGTATATACATTACATGCATGTACACCATTATAACTTTGTGATCATAATTATAGAATTTAAAATTTTAATGAATTATAAATCCGATTTAATAAAATCTTTACATATTTCACATTTTTTACGTTAATGTCTAATATTATTATGAGACAGCTCTCACAATAGTAAACGCATGGTTACTCTACGAACTTTGCTGGAATATAAAATGTTGAGCTTGCGAATATATAATGCGGGCTAGCCGGGGTGGAGCGCAAGCTCCTCCCACTGGCTCCAGGTTGCTAGCGCTTACCAACGCCTTTATAGATCCAACCCAGTCAAAGCCAAGCCAGTTCTTTAGTCTCTTTTAAAAACCATCTTATATCCTAAATATTGCGTATACAATAATGAAGTCTGTATGTGTAGAAGTTTGGATGTATCCAACTTATCAGTGGGCACCTTTGAACAGCCGCACAAAGAGGAAGTCTGAAAACTCTTACTTAATTAATGACGTACTCTTGCCCGACACCTCATTAATTGACGTCAAAGAAACTGATGTTGAAATTGCGGAGCCTCGAAGAAGATGTACGATGTGTTTGTATACTAGTTTAGTCTATACAAAAGTAGAATCAATACTTTTGATCTGGAAATTAGGAGATTTTGCCTAACAGTCTGTATTGTAATCCCCTCCAGACCGATCTCGACCACGATGTCAACTTTTTTACACAAGTAAAGTGACAAACAAGCGGATAGTTCCCACGATTATAAGTAGATTCTGTGGCACAAGTACATCTACATCTACCTAATATCAATTATTAGATCAATTATTAAAAATTTAAAATATATATTTCTAAAGTATACTTTCAAATTAGCATTACATTATTTTCTCACTAAAATCCAAAACTTCGTTCGTTGATAGCATAAGTATTGACATATTATAAATATTATTATAGTCAACCTAACAGAAATAACATGTAATTTACGAGATGGTTATACCCCCTCTATCAGATACTAAATTTTTTATAATCATTTACATATAATACGTGGTAGAGCCACGATGCAGCTGTATTTTTATTTTGGTATGTTAATATGGATTATGGTTGTAGCACGAATGGGTCGATTCGACTTGGGGAAGACCACACTCTCGCAGAATACGTCGTAAATTAGCAGCTTGATATTACTGTATTTCGTATGACGAATGTAGAGAACCGAAACCATTTTTACTCGAAACTGGGCATGCATCTTAGTCGTTAGGAGTGAAAACGCATCTGCATTTTGATACTCAATTGAAAGTAAATGTAAATGTCCATGGGTGGCATCCACTTACTAGCAGGTTGACTGTGCGCTCGTTCGTCACCCTTATTCTATAAAAATAATTCCAAAGCTTTAAACACCGACAGGATCACACGGTTCCGTACGCCTCTACCACACGGTTTTTATACGTAACTGACTTCTAGGTCATTCGATTGATAGAGTACTTGACTTCTTTGAGAATGAGTGTACACTAAGTAAGGCGATATAGCCTCTAGAGGTTACTAATAAGCTACAAAGAATAACATAAAGCGTTAAGAGACCTCTTATAACAAGTCTCTTGAGCAAACAATGCAATTCACGAGATACACCATCCTTCCATCCAGCACAGCCTATAAAAGCCCACAGCTGATCATAGACTTTCCCCGTAGATAGGCTCATAGGGGAATTTTGCCACAGTTGCCACGCTCGTCAGGCGGCTTGGTAACCACATTTTTTTATTATTTAAGCTGTCATCAATTATTTATTCTGTTCTGTTATTGGGAAGCTGATGCTGCCCATCTCCTGTTCTTATCTCCCTCTGTCGCCTCTTACGACAGCCACGGGACGATATGGGATAAGAAGGTGATATCCATACACCGTCGCTGCACGGTCACAAATTACACATACTTTTTTTTATTTTCTCAGATATTCAATAAAAATGAATTTCAATCGCAAAACAACAAAAAGCAAGATAGAGCGCTGTGTAAGTACATTTTATGTGACGTCGGAAACTTGTTTACTCACGCACATATCTTTGATCGTTCTTTATTTAACAGCCCGTATAAGTTCACTTTACTGTATAGTGGCGATGTCAGAATATCTAATACGGTATTAGATATGGGATAGTAGCACTAGCCCATATCATCCCGTGGGTGTTGTAAGGGGCGGCAGAGGAAACAAAACAGGAGATGAGTAGCAGCGTCTTCCTAATAACGATTAAAACTAAGAAACTGCGATTGAAAACCAAGCGTGGCAACTATGGCAAATACCCCCCCCCCCCCATGTTCAGCAGTGGACGTTAATACGCTGTAAATATAACGGTATATGTTCACTACTGGTTGCATATATATACACCATTATAACTATGTTTTATATATTTTTTATTTATTTCTCTTTTATACAATAAGTTTTTTTATGTTTACGACACAATGTAAACATAAAAAAACTTAAGTTAGATTGATACAAGTAGGTACTTAATCAAATGAACGTTTTTAGTACAATATAATAATTTTCCAATCAAGTAAAAGTAATATATGTCAAAAACTCTTACTCATACGAACAAAAAAAATTCAGACAAATCAAAAAGTTATCTACTTCATGTCGACATATTGAAAAAAATAATCGAGATCATACAGAGTATTCAACAATACAATAACTACTGTACTTACATAACTGTTTGTCATTCAAGTAGTCGTGGATACAATAATAATATTTCCATATCGGTAGTTTTTTTTAATAATTTCTAAAGTAGGTTTCTTTCAATTTTGAAAGCAATGGGCAGCTCGTTGAACAATTTAACAGACTGTTATAGCGCACTGTGCCTTACGACATTATGTATTAAAGTTACAGCCATTATACGCTACTCCTGGGCACAGGTCTCCTGTTATTTCTGAGGAGGTTTTAGGGCAATTCGTGTTGGCGAACTTTACATGTCTTTGAGATATCTTTTTAATTCTCAGATAGATATGCAGACTTTTTCACGATGTTTTCCTTCATCTTCGAGCACGTGGTTAATCAGTACTTAAAATTGCAATTCACAGTTTCATTAGTGCCGGCGGGACTCGAACCCAGGTTGCTCGCGTACTGTATAATTTACAGTTAGCGCTTAGTACCTGAACTACCACGGCAAAAATAAATAGAAGTTTTTTTTTTAATTTAATATAGATTATAAATAATACTAATTAAAAGTCACTCTTATGTTTAATTTACCACTGGTTCGGAAAATACCTCTGTCCTGGGAAGAGCCAGCAAGTAACATTACGTTCACTTAACATCAGGTGAGCCGCATGCTCGTTTGCCCCCTCTTCTATAAAAAAAAAAAAAAAAAAGTTGCCCAGCGGAATATTTCTATTTGAAAAAAGAACGGTATACAATAATATACTTCGTTTTTTTATAGAAGAAGGGTGACAAACGAGCACACATTCTACTTCACGGTAAGTGGATGCTGTGGCCCACAGACATCTACATTAATCTTCAATTAAGAATCAAAATGCAGATGCGTTGTCACCCCTGAGCACTGAGATGGAATGCCTCATTTCCTGTAAAAAGGGTCTCCGGTTCTCTGCACTAACCATACGAAACACAACAGCTATTTTACGCTGTTATTCGGTGAGAGCGTGATTCTCACCCGGTCGCGCCGCACGTTACGCGAAACAAATTAGAAATAGCTTGGTAGCGATCACTTCATGCCCAGGGGTTGTTATCATCCGTAAATTTCCTAATATTGTAATAACTGTTTTTATACAATATTTGTTTGTATAGTTTTTGAACTTGGAGGCGTATAAGAATGAATTACTGGCCCTGTGGAGGGGCGTATTATAAGCTGGTATTAGCTGGCATAAGAATACTGTGTTTACAGCTTTTGTCTGTTTCTAGTATTTACAGATGAATATCAAGTTTTTTATAAAGCCACTTGTATAAACTAATGGTTTTAAGAACATATATTATGTACGAGAGTGTGTTTTTACTACTAAGCATAGCATGATTTTAGCTTGGATTAACCGTCACTTAAAATAATGATTTCTTAAAATTACGTGAACATTACACATTGAATAAATCTAGTTATACGGATTTTATCGCATTTAATTGTGTATACAAGAGTGTACAAGCTAGATTATGAATATAGTCTCTCCTACATAGGACAAACAAAAATATCTATAAAATCCAGCGTGAAAGAACATATACAACGACGAAAGCATCGACGCTCCGGGAATTCTGCAATCTGTGAACATGTTCAAGATCGTCCCCAACTATTACATCAGATTTGATAAGCCACAAATACGCGAGGTTATGGAAATTAAAAAAAAACATCATAATTTCAATAGAGAAAATGGATGGGTGCTGCCATCTGCTTGGAATCCTGTAATTAACAAAATTAAATCTAAACCCAAGCATACCACTGCAAGATTTTATGATACTGTAAGCTCGTTCATATTGTTAATATTCGAAAACTGAAGTTAGCTGGGCTAACTATGACATTGGAACGACAAACATCTCAGTTCCCCTCCTCTCCTCCATGACCATGGGCTCCTGTAAAGCACCCGAAACGTCGAGAATTAAAAATAAGTTAATTAAACGCAAAAAATCCGTATAAATAGTTTTATTCAACGTTACTTTAAATCTTAAGTCTTTTATTAGTCCGAGGTTTCAATGTAATATTCCGTACAGCAGCGGCGTCAGAAAATCTATCAGCTGATTGGTCTGTCGTAAGTGGAGATTAAGGGAATAGCTATAAAGTTCTTATAGCTTCTGAGAGCTGGCGGTATAAACGTCTCGTTTACACCTAACTCATAATATCCGGTAACAGGAAACAACGTCTAAGGTGAGGAACGTCTGATATTGTAATCGCCACCAATCTACCCGCCGCGCATGGCGACTGGGGAAAACGGTCCCTAATGGGAGAGACCCCAGTCCATACGTGGACTTTATCGGGTTTAAAAAAAGAAAATTAAATATTGTGTTAAAACTAATTTATACTATTCCATTCTCTTTTGTTCTATTCTGTTCTACTAGAATATAGCGGTCTGCGTCATCATCATCATTACAGCCAACAATCATTGTTTTTTTTTCTATATCATTTACAAATATGTTAATATGCGTCAAGCTATTATATTCCAATTATATTATATTCCCGCATTAGCGATTATTTGATTACAAAGAATTTATTTAGATACTAAGTCACAGGAATGGTTATAGAATTTCAGCAGTACATTTTATGAAATTTTCTGTTAAAAAACTTCAAATATGCGACGAAAACCACCGTGCGCATACGTTTTATACTAAAACACGAACAATAAAAGAACGCCCGATTTTAATATTTGCCGTATCCATAGAATATTTGTAATTACAGTATTCTATGGCCGTATCCATACCAACCGCACGTCAGAAATTTGTCTTGTCAAGATGTCGGAAAGCGCGTTCCTCATACATTTTGTATTAGACGCCGTACACCATTAGAGATTCCAAAAGCACACGCCCGCGTTATACGCACAAATTGGGGGAGATGGCAACTAAATATGCTACATACCTTTCATTGCTTATTTTTGCTTTAGGATGGATAAGGACACATTTCAGTAGACAGTAATTTAAAAAAATCAAATACGAACAACGTCTTTGGATGAGTTAGAATATAGTTTAGGGCGAATAAAGAACAACTTACACATACCATAGTGAGGAGATATTGAAGCACAGGGAAGATTTTGGTCGCTAGGTTTTTCACTTTTACTGGGTATCAGGTGTCATTTCCTTTAGAAATTTAGAATAACATAGATGGCAATTATTATTCCTGAAAATAGTAGCAACAAGCGACCGAACACTGGCTTCTGCGGGCTACCGGTCAACAATGACACGAGTTCGCGCACCAGCACTTAAAACGAGAGTGACTTTCTGTACAAGTAACCCGGTTAAGCCTTGGATAACACTCCTTACAGCCTTTATTTGGCATCAAGTGACTTAATTTTATACCCTTAAAATTAAAATCAAATCTCTTGAAAGAAATAGACTTCATCGTTGGAATATGCGCTAGCAGCGTTCGAAAGCCTGGTGCGGAAAGCGGAGTGGACAGGGATGTGTTATGGCAAACGCTGAACGCATTTAGGTTGAGCGCTGGTTTGATACAGGCATTAAAGTCTCTGTATAGGGACTCGAGTGCTTGTGTTAGAATCAACGGGGTCTACTCGGACTGGTTTGGCATCCATAAAGGTGTCAGACAGGGCTGTGTAGCTTCCCCGTGGCTGTTCAACCTATTTATGGACAGCTGTTTGGAAAATTTGAAAGTTGAAGAATGCGGGGTAAGAATGGGTGAGTTAACCATCAAATGCCTTTTGTACGCCGATGATCAAGTCATACTTGCGTCGTCGGCGGCCGAGTTGCAAATGATGGTTACATTATTGGTAGAGCTGTCTGAGACGGACTGGATAAGGTATTTTCAAAAATAGTTCAGATGCGTTTGTTCATATGGTGGTGGAGAGTACTATGAAAAGATAAAATAATAAAAACTTTATATAAGATACACTCCGAAAAAGGGAGAATTTTCTAATCAGTACTTTTTCTAGTGATGTCGAGCATTCCGGGCATACGTAATACTCGCACTGCACTAGCTCATCCACAGTCCAGACTGACTGGTTGAAAGGCCCGATCATACCCTAGAAAATAACCTGGCCAAAGTAGTTGATGAGCATCAAAATTATTGAGACCAGTATATTCCTCTATTTCTGTTATTTTATCGATCTGCTATACATGATAGCACTACTGTCACGCCTGTCGAAACGGGAGATAAGGCTCCCCTTAGATAATGAGCGTAGTAGACGCTTTAACTAATAAATATAATAACAAAACCTTTGACCATAGAACTTTTTTTAGTTTCGCAAATCTTACTGAGTGTCCCAGGTATTCCTGCGGACTGCCACAATTGTTCATTCGATTGAAAATAAGTGTGTTTACGTTCTGCCGATGCAACAGCACAAGGCAAACGCTTGTATATTGTATATCATCCCTCTCCCCACAGACATATTGGTTCAAATAGCCCAAATAAACCATTTATTTCATAATTCTGGGGCAGTCCCAATTACAATTGTAATCCATTATTGTACCATTAACAAAGTAGTAATTACGTACTTAATACTCAAAACTCCCTCCAAATTCCTACGTTTTGAATACAACAAATTAGAAGTTATTTAGGACGTTAGCCTGTGTCTACATGTTATATACATTGCACATAAAACATTATTAACAAAGGACCGGATATTGACGTTTGCACACCCCATTTCAAAGCTACGTCATATTTACTGCTTGCGTCCTCCAGTAGTGGTTTATTTGTGGTGTGTTAGTTGCTTAGCGCTTGCTGTAAATTTCACAGTACGAGAGCAATCCGGGTTCAATCCCCGTCAGCACCGATAAAATTGTTAGTTGCAATTTTAAGTGCTGTCTACTTACTCGCCGGTGAAGGAAATTATTGCGACTATCGTTGGTTACATGTTCGCCGAAGCAGATATCATCGGGTTCACTAGGTACTCTCGTATTCGGCGTAAGAGTCTGTCGGGGTTGGTACCATAGTGTTTCTACCGCCAAATAACGGTACTGGCATTGCTGTGTCCCGGTATGAAGTGTATAGTCAGTATGGTAACATTTTATGAGGCATTTCATTGGTTGTAATAGATAGGGTTAACAAACGAGCACACAGTCCATAGACATCTACATCTATCTTCGATTACAAGTTAAAATGCAGATGCGGTGTCACTCGTGAAAACTAAGATGGAATGCATTGATACCATTAAAGTGGCTCCGTTCCTCTACCCTCACCATACGAATCACTACAGTATTAATTTGCCATTCGAAAGATCTCGAAATGACGTGTTTTTGTCTATCGTTTAATTTTAACTTTCAACATCCGATTTTCAGCCACAATAGTAATACAATATCAATGAACTATATGTAGTACACAGGATGGCTAATGAGTTGACCATCCGATTGCATTCTCCAATGTGTGGAGAAATACTATTATTAAAAAACCTTGCCTTACCCGCATAATTGCTTGATCCACTCAACATTTTAGTATTTTCTTATAGAATATTACAAACGAGTACACAGTCCACCTGATGGTAAATGTTGCCCGTTGACATCTACATCTGTGCTCGATTAAGAATCAAAATGCCTATGCGTTGTCACCCCTCAGGACTAAGATGGAGTGCTTCGTTTCCAGTTAAAAGGGACTCGGGTTCTCTCCACTCACTTTATGAAACATAGCAACACTGAGCTGTATTTTGTATTATCCTTACCCGGTCAAGCCAACACATTCGTGCCACAACCATGGGTTGGCTTGACCGGGTAAGGATAACACTCTTATGAAACAGGTTCCACAAGGTTCGTCAGGACTGTATTTTGATACACAACTGCATTCGTTTTTACACCTTTCTCACAAAAATGTACCTCCGTTAAGCCCCAATAAGAAACTCCCAACCATACCATGAGCGAGGATGGAAAATGACCTCGTTGGACACGCGGAATACGGTTGCTCGCTTCTTCACTACTGTGTGCGTACACCTTATCATTTTGTTTGTTGTAGCTCTCTTCTACGATAAAAAAAATTTCATCCGAAAAAAGAATTTCCCGATATTTTTTTCCCGCGTACCGCTTCAACAAAGCGCGGCATCTCTTCATGCTCAGGTCCATTAGACGAGCATTCAAACGATGTCTTGTTTTTTACGATATGCCCGAAGCCCTAAGTCTTCATTTAACACCCTTTTCACCGTGGTTATGCTTAACCCCACCTGAAGGGCCAACAGTTTCTGCTTACGTTTGGGATTTCTTTGAATTCGGTCTTCTTTAAGCGTCCACTCCATGTTTAAAAACGGGTAAAATTCTAAAAAGTATGCAGTTTTATTTTCATGAACAATTCGAAATTCGAATTCAATAAACTTTTTTTGCGGCCAGCATTCTAAAAGAAAAGTTTTTACTGTGTGACAATACTTATGACCTGACTAGGTACTTGCAATTTTAAGTGCTGATTTAGCACGTAATACAAAACGTCGTGAAGAGACCTGCACGTCTAAGTCTCATTTAAGCAAACCATCTGATACTTCCTTAGCCTAAAAAACCTCTCATAAATGACAGAAAGCCTCTGCACAGCTGTGGGACATGTATTGGCTATAACTTTAAATTTTTTCTCTACCGTGTGAGAATATCCACTACCTCATATCGTCCTGTGTATTATAAAACGCGATAGAGGGAAACAAACCTGGTAATAAACAGCGTTTTCCTACTAACAACTGTAAACAATATTGCAGTTGCCAACTCGCCTGCCAAGCGTGGCAACTATGGCAAATAATTCCCCTATAAGCCGATCTCTGGGGAGACCTATGTTCAGTTGTGAACTCTTAATAGGCTGTAATGAATGAATTAATAAAGTCAATCTAACCTTATATAATCCTACAAGTGCGACTATTGTGGAAGTTGTTCATATCTAACAGTGAGCTTTTAAGGGCTCGTCAAGAAGTAGCACCTAATTGTCTTTTTCATGCAGCGCCTGATGAAATGATGTTAGCAATTTTTGTTTTAATAACTTTCACAGACTTTACCTTTTTTACATGGTAGAGAAACACTGAACGCAGCTACTTATTTAAACTAACAACTACCATAACAGGAATAACTTAATGCAACAGTGTAGTTCTTTTGATACATAACAAAAATGTGGTCGTTAACTGTAACAAATTGTAAACAATCCTACTTATGGTTAACTACATTAGTAGTAAACAATCCTACTTATGGTAGTAGTTAACCATAAGTAGGATTGTTTACAATTTGTTACAGTTAACGACCACATTTTTGTTATGTATCAAAAGAACTACACTGTTGCATTAAGCTATTCCTGTTATGATAGTTGTTAGTTTAAATAAGTAGCTGAGTTCAGCGTTTCTCTACCATGTAAAAAAGGTAAAGTCTGTGAAAGTTATTAAAACAAAAATTGCTAACATCATTTCATCAGGCGCTGCATGAAAAAGACAATTTCGTTAAGCTTGTTTTTTTAATGTGTGCAAAAATGTGAAGAAGAAGAAAAATGGCAATGTGTTTTTAAATGTGACCAAGTAAGGACTTTTTTAACAACAGCTAACAGCTAATATCTAAGAAATTGAAGGTTCAAGGCACCTCCACGGATTGCCTCATAGGTACTATTTGCCATAGCTACCACGCTTGGCAGACGGGTTATTGCCCATCCTGTTTCAGTTTCCCTCTCTCGCCTCGGAATTAATGATTATATTTTATTATTCCAGATGTTTTACACTATTTTCCGAAACCAGAATTCCACACTAGAAAGGTTTCAGCAGTTGGAAAGTATAGCTGGAACATCTAAAATATAAAACCGATCGTGAATTTCACTATAACTACCGCATTTGCGATCGGCACTTTGAGGACCGTTTTCTATATCCTCGAACTAAAAGACCTTGGTAAGTCTATTAAAAACTTTCTCATTGTCATGTTAATTAGCAATTGTTTTAGCAGTGCAGACTAAAGAAACTCACTTTCATGATTGTAATATTAGTAAAGGTGGGCAAGCAAACTTGTTATGTTTTTACCTATTATAGGTATGTCAGTGTATAGCTTGACTGCAACAACTACTACAACCCCACCTGATGGTCAGTGGTTATAAAGCCGTAGATAATAAAGCACTGTCATCAATAACTAAAGGATAGGATTGGATAGGATAGGGGTAGGAATAAATTCCGTTAAAGTAAATGTTATTGAAGAACTTGAAAATATATATCACGATTGGCACAAAATCTACACAGACGGATCAAAGAGTGCTAAAGTTGCAAGGGGCAGCTTTTTTCGACCCATATCAAGCAGTTTCTAAATCTTATAAAGTTACTAACTACATTTGTATTATGACCCTTGAACTCATTGCAATATCCGAAGCCCTAAAGTATGCTGCAAGCTATAACTGTAACTAAATTATTATATACTCGGACAGGAAAACTGCTATCCAATATTTGGCTCGATCTGCCTCTGGAATCGTAGGTGTTTCGAAAGCCTATTGCATACTTTCCCAAATAATATATCAGTTCAGTCTACGCGACACATGTGCAAGAGTGCAGTAGATTCCAGTACATAGACCAAATATTGGGTAATGACAAGGCAGATAGATTAGTGAACTCTGCTTTTATAAATGGTGTAGAATATAATATTGACCCTTGCTACTCAGAAGTACTACCAAAATTCAAAAATTAATGTCATAACAAATTGAAAGAATTTTTCAATGAACGCTCTAAAACGAAAGGTGTTTGGTACAAAACAATACAGAGTGAACCACCTCGAATACCTTGGTTTGTAGATACAAAATTAAAAAGAAATGCTATTAAATTAATATTTAGAATAAGAACAGGTCACATTCCATGAAAAAGATTTCTTTTTTGATGAAAAGAACTGATTCCATCTAATGTGAAACTTGTGGAGTAATAGAAAACTTACATCACTTTTTGATGGAATGTGAACGGCAACTAGGGGAAAGGCAATTATTTGGAAGGACATATAAGATAAATGTGGACAATATAGGTATTACGCAGGGCATCCTACATGCCCCCACCTTGGATATTGCATTGAGTATGTGCAGATTAATAGCAACATATAGATTTTAATAAGATTGGCATGTTAACTAACAAAAATCCCTAAATAAAATAAGAAAAAAAAAGCTTATTCACTTTTAAATTAAAGACAATGGTATGTCAGTGTATAACTTGACAACAACTACTACAACTCCACCTGGTAGTAAATGGTTATAAAGCCCTAGATAGTAAATTAATAATATTTTAGATTTTTAGGGTTCCATATTTACACACAACAAGGAAACCTTATAGTTTCTCCATGTTCATCCCAACGCAGTTTTACTCAGAGACACTAAGTGTTACAAATTTGTAATTTTGCATAGTTTATGGGCATTAATCATGTCTACAAAACTGTGAAATAAAATCTTAAAAACATTTTTATTTTGGGTACACCTCCTATGCAGGTAAATGAATGATTATTTTTACCCATATATTCCATCCTGTAAGGTATGGTTGGATAGGTATTTCAAAAACATTGCGAGTATGGAAGAACACCTTTACGATTCAGGGGTTTGTTACCGAAATATTAAGCTTTAAAGTCGTATTTTTCATTAGAGTCATGTGTCTCCTCTACCAACTAAACTGCTATTTTTGGAAATGTGGAAAGTATACTCAATAGTAGCATATATAATGAGTTAAAAGAAAGAAAAGAAAAGAAAGAAGAAGTTAAAAGGAAAACTGTCGCATCAAATTAGAATTAACAAGTTAACGGATTTTTAACGAGTAATAGTCTACCATTTTTTACGTGGTAGAGCCATGCTGCTGTTATATTTTCGTTTATTTTTTAGTTGGTAGATATTGTTGTCTCAATCAAAGTATTCATATAATCAAAAAGCCTGATACAGTTTCATTTGTAATACTCTTGGTTTATGCGGGCGACCCTCAGGATAAATCAGGGCAGTTGTATTAGATTACCTAATCGGTATAGTTTTCGATTATTACTTATGACATAACTTTAAACAATTTTTAATAGAAAAAAAGCATATATCATAATAAAAATACATGTGGAGTGTAACTTAATCTTTTTGCAAATTTTAAGTATTTGACTGCTTTATGCACACATATCGGCATTTTTCAAGGAGCACCATTTTTTATTTTTAGGTTTTAATGATTATAATGAAAATACATTAATTTATTCCTTAATACTGTAATAACACTTGACTGCTTCGTTGGTCTAGTGTCATAAATGCAATTTGATCATGAGATCCCGGGTTTGAATCCCAGTTCGGTCCAAAATCTGTTTTTGGGTATTTCTTTCAAGAAATTCTCAGCAGTTTTAAATTTTTAAGTTAGAGTTAAGAAATTGGAAATAGTAATAATGACCAGTGCTTGCGCATACACTTTGGGCACTGTAAAATTTGGTCTGGAGGACATTATTATTATTATCATTATATATGTGGTATGTAGCAGTGAATAAAGCAAGCCCAATAAAGAAAGTTTTGTGTTACTCATATACTTTCACCACTATTACAGGCTTACATGCTGAAGGATTAGAAATGGAACCCACACCATGTATACTGAATGTACTTCACAAGATTCTGCCAAGTTCACGTGATAATCCTATAAGAGGTATTTAATTTATTTTTTAAAGGAGGGGGGGGGACGATCATGGAGCTCACCTGATGGTAAGTAGCTATCACCGCCCATGAAGAACCACAACACCCGGGGGCATTTACAAAAGAGTAGGTTCTTTTCTTGAAAGATCAAGTTGTATCTGTCCAGTAAATTCTCTGGTGGTCATACATTAATAATTAGTAATTACTGTAACTACATTCTATTACTATACCAGTAAGTTTTCCGTGTGATAAGTTAAAGATTACTATAATAGTAACAACTACGACTAATAATGGTTCAAATGTAGAAAGCGGTTACAACTCTTGTATTTATAACTTCGAAAAGAGGATGGCCAAATTTCTATAGGAGCTGGACTTTTTTTTCATGTCCCAAAACAAACTATAGTTAGATTGGTTCGTTTTTATGTTGTAAACACAATCACGTTTAAAAATAATATCTAAATAGCCACGATTTTTATAATAACGTCAACAATATTTTTAAGGCTAAATCAACAAATACCTCTTACTTTTTTATTTATTGACCATTTTGTTAAAATATAACATTGGTTTGTCAAAATTACAATCAATGCAAATGATATTACATTACATTAGATTATTAAAATTACAAATTAAAATTCATCTACATTTACATGTCAAGCAAGTCAAAAAATGAACATTTCGTATATTCTTCTATATTGTAGAAAGCGTGATTCAAAAAGTATGTTTTTGTCAATTGTCGAAACGCGTTTAATGGAAGTCTTTATTTCTAAAGGCAATTTATTGCACATTTTAATTAATAACGAAAAACCTTGCTTGGCCGCTTTATCCGACTGCGATGTAGCCTAAAAGTGTAAGCGATAAGTGAGGGGGGTAATTAGCGTTATTAATCAGTGTTTAGCAGTGGTTTTAAAAAAAATGATGACAATTTATATTATTATATATTGTTGTTTACCCATATATGGATACATTATCATGAGGGATAATAATATTAACATAATCACGTCCTTAAGTGGCAATTGCACCTCATGACAACGACCTCGGTTCACATCAGTGTTTGTGTGACACCGGCACTCCTGCTCAACATGTTGAATGTTAAATTAAATTAAAGTGGATGTTTCTCAAATTAATTGAATCCTGGTATTTTCAATAATCCTATAAATAACGTAACCTGATGATTACTTGTTAATTTTAAATTTTTGATATTAAAATTATGGTTGATTAATTATTTAACTAATTAATTAATTACTCAGTTCAGACTGCTTCGTTGGTCTAGTGGTTGTAGTAGTGCGACTGCTGATCATGAGATCCTGGGTTCGAATCCCGGGTCAGACAAAAAAATTATTGAGTTTTCCGTCGAGAAATTCTCAGTAATTGCCCGGAGCCAGGAAGTTGGCGGTGCCTCATCCCATGCCTCGGAAAGCACGTAAAGCCGTTGGTCCTGCGCCTGATCTCTCTCCGGTCTTGTCAGTTTACAATCCCATCGGATTATGAAAGTGAGGGAATAGATAGTGCACCTGTGCTTGCGCATACACTTGGGCACTATAGTCCTGTCCTGCGCCGATGGCTAGCTTCCGTTGAGGCGGGCTGCCGTGGCCGAAATTCGGTCTGGAGGACATTATTACTCAGTTATTTATATAAGGAAAACATACAGTTTTTTAGTAAAATACATGATGTGTGTACAATTAAATGTGAGTTTTAAATTAGCGAAAACAATTTCCACAGACATTCAGTTGCACTTAAGCAGTTATGCACAGCTTAAGTACAAAAATACATGAAACTGTCTAAGTTAATTAAACTATTTAATTAGACTTAAATATCAAATACATCACTGTAATGTTCCTGTAAAACTAACCCAATTTTTCGGAAAAGGTATCGATATTTATTTATTTCTTTTAGGAAGGCTTACAGACTAATATCTTCGTAAAGTTACAAAATGGTGATAAAAATTGCTAATTACAAGCCTTCACATATTACTTTCTTCCAACTTTATACAAATTTAAAAATACTTTAGGGAATACTTAAACTATTACAAAAACAATAACAAAAAAAAATGCAAAAACATTAACCAGAAAAAAATGAGTCAATGAGCAACTTGAATCATGCTAGTCGCAGCTGCGAGTGAAAAATTCTCTGTTCATCACTTTTTTTACAGATTTAGAACTAGTGGAAAATAGGTCAATATCTACAGCAGATGAAAGCTTATTAAATTCCATTGCGCTACGCAGAAAGAAGGAATTTTTTCTATAATTTGTTGAAGCAAGAGGTATATATAGCAAGGATCGTTGTCTAAATCTCATTAAATCGGTCCGAATCATTATGTGACTAAGTAGCTCAGGAGAATCAATAGATCCATTTACTATATTAACCAGGAAACAAATATCATTGACTTTACGTCTATATTCTAACGGCAAAAAATGATATCTCCTACATCTTTCAAGATAATTGGCTGAGTGTTTTTGTTCCTTAAAGTCGAGGTATCTCATAATTTTTTTCTGTATACTTTCAATACGAGCTATGTAAACTTTATATTGTGGGTTCCATACTTGGGACGCATATTCTAAATGGCTACGCACATATGAGCAATATAAAATCTTAATAGCTTTAAGAGAGCGGAAGCAGTTTGAAGTTCTTAAAATGAAACCAAGAGCCTTGGATGCTTTGTTGACAGTATATTCAATGTGTTTGTCGAATACCAATTTACTATCAAATATTACGCCGAGATCATGAATATGATTTACCATGCTAATAGTCTGATTATTAAGAGTATAACCAAATCCAATTCTAGATCTCTGTCGTGTGAATGTTATATGAGAACATTTGGAGATATTCAACTGAAGCTTATTCAGTTTACAGTAATCAGAAAACCTGTTTAGGTCTTTTTGAAGTTGTGTAACTTCTGTTAGATTATGAATAGTCTTAAGAATTTTCATGTCATCGGCGTAAAGAAGAATAAGAGAATTTTTAAAACATGACTTAATATCAGCAATAAATATTGCAAATAAGAGGGGGCCAAGTAATGAACCCTGAGGAACACCAGATGGAATTGTACACCAACCAGAGATGTAACCACGCAAAACCACAGCCTGTGACCGATTCTCTACATACGAACAAAACCATCTATACAAGTCACCGTGTATTCCCGCAGCTAATAGCTTTTGTAAAAGGACGCGATGATTAATACGATCAAAACACTTGCTATAATCTGTGTAAATTACGTCTACCTGTGCACGCTGCTCCATGCCTTTAGTGATGAATTCATAGGCCGAAATGAGATTAGAAGTGGTTGAACGCTTTCGAAGAAACCCATGTTGTTCTTCACCCAAACAGTTTTGAACTGCATAATAGACTACATTATAAACGATTCGTTCAAGAACCTTAGAGAATAGGCATAACTTTGAAATAGGACGATAATTTCCGACATTTGACTTATCGCCTTTTTTGAATACCGGTGTTATGAAGGCAGATTTCCAAACTTGTGGAACAATTCCTTCTGTTAAAGACCGCTTAAAGATTATACTAATGGGTTTGACTAAGCTTTGCGCACAATTTATGATGAATATTGGTGGTATGTGGTCGGGACCACCAGATTTAGAGATGTCGAGGCCTTGTAATAGCTTTAAGATACCTTTTTCTGAGATGTGTATTGAGTTAATACCGTTAATATTATAATCAGTCGTAGGAAATAATTTAGGATCCGAAATTTCCAATTCTGGTTTAACGAACGTAGTACTAAAATATTTAGCGAACAAATTACTAATTCCTTCACCAGTATCCGCGATATGAACTCATTATATCTTATATTCTATTATACCTTATTACGTGCCAAGCTTCAACTATGTTATGGTTGTAGCACGAATGAGTCAGCTCGAATGGGGAAGGATTACGCTTTCACAGACTAACAGCGCAAAATACCAGCTTAATGATGCTCTGTTTCTTACAGTGAGCGTAGAGAATCAGACCTTTTTTACTGGAAACAAGGAATTTAATGGGGTAGGGGTGACAAGCGGTGTCTGCATTTTGATTCTTTATATATTATATTATTAATTTAGGTGTCTATGAGCTTCAGGATGCACTTGCCGATTGCACTTTGCTATTGGAATGTGTGCTCCTTTGTCACCCTTATTCTATAAAAATACATATTCTTAGAATAGAAAATATATTTGCTTAAAAACATGGTACATAAGATGTTGAATGACGTGGAACTGATTAATAACGATTGATATTAATCCAGTACATAATAAATCAGCATAGTAGTTGATTTGATGTCTACATACTAATTGAATTGAATTAAAATTAACAACTATTCATAAAAACGTGAATAATTATAGTCTTTGAACACCAAGTCCTTTCATACATGAAATGAATCGTCATTAGGTGCGTTCTGAAACTATTATTTGAAATAATTTTGAACAGTTACAACAATAGAAATAAATTAATAACTTTTTTTTGTGGCTACTTAGAGAGTTATACCTTAACAATAAGGTATTTTACATAAATATTTCATATTGGGACGCTGTAATTTCATTGTCTGGTACGATTTGGCCATCCTCCTTTTGTTATCACTGAGCCGCAAGCCATGCAGTGGAAATGCTACATTTTTGCACTGTGTACACTGCAGCACTGCGCCAGCTCCAAAAGCATTCTAATAGCATATTGCATAATATATTTTATATCATTTATTTATTATTTTATCATAAGGCACAAGTTGCAATTCAAAATCATTCATTAAAAAAGGAGAATCCAATACAATTTGATCTATGCCGTCATTGTTTCATTTGATCTCTATATGCATACCTGATTGTCGTACTTTTTTCAGGTACATTGATTACAAGAAAGGTGTACAGATGTGAAAATAAAAAAATAATTAACAAAATCATGATTTTAAAAAGCAAAATTAAAAAACAAAAATGTCAAATAAAAGCAGCAATGAAAATGGCAAAGACAAAAATTGTTTCCATATCTTTTTTAACTTCCTTAAATCTCATTGTAATATTGTTTCACAGCATATATGTTCTGAATAATGTTTTAGACACTTTTTATAAAATCTTTGATTAAAGGAATTAAATTAAATCAAACAAAAGTGACTAACTTCAGTCAGTCAGTAATATCTGCAGTATCTTTGCTCTCTTGGGGTAATTAATAATGTTTTGAAAATAAAATCAAAACAAAGTTGTTACAGACAAATATTTATTTTACATTAATTATTAATTTTTCAATTGTAAAGACTTACTTGCACAAAATATTAGACTATCTGATACACGTTGGTTAAAATTCATGCTTTCATCTTAAATTTAGGTATTTTGTCAGGTTACACTGAGGTATCTGTCAGCTTACTTATCCATCATCCAGTAGTTCATTTTCTCCCGCATCAATATCTAAGAGTAGTAATTAATTTTAAATGCTCCCATTTAGCAGTCTACTATGTCATGCGTATAAATCTTAATTATTTTGAAATAAAATTTCCCCTTTCGATAAGTGTAGGATCAAACAAAGAGAGTTATTTCTAATTTTAAATTTCAAAAGCATTCTTGCTGTTTTTGTCCTACTAACTTAATTATTGCTTACTTTGGTATTAATTGTAAATTAATCATAGAGGGATTTAGAAAGGGAATGGGATGTACAGATCAAGTCTTTTCCATGCGCATGATCGCGGAGAAGTTTCTGGCCAAAAACCAGAAGGTTTTTTGTGCGTTCATGGACTTGGAAAAGGCCTATGACAGAGTGGATAGGGATTTGCTATGGCAAACACTGAACTCATTTGGGTTGAGCGCTGGCTTGATACGGGCATTGGAGTCTCTTTATAGGGACTCTAGTGCTTGTGTTAGGATCAACGGGGTCTACTCGGACTGGTTTGATATCCATAAGGGTGTCAGACAGGGCTGTGTGGCTTCCCCGTGGCTGTTCAATCTATTTATGGACAGTTGTTTGCAAAATTTGAAAGTTGAAGAATGCGGATTAAGAATGGGTGAGTTAACCGTCAAATGCCTTTTGTACGCCGATGATCAAGTTATTCTTGCGTCGTCGGCGGCCGAGTTGCAAATGATGGTTACATTAATGAACGGATCATTAAAAGAAAGGGGTATGAAAGTGAACGCAAGTAAGACGAAGGTTATGGTTTTTGAAAGAAGAAAGTAAAACAATTTGTGAAATAAGAATAGAAGGTGAGTTGATCGAGCAAGTAGATGAGTTTGTATATTTGGGCTGCGTATTTAGCAGGGATGGGAGATATGATAAGGATATAGAACGACGAGTGAATGCGGGAAATAGAGTAAATGGGGCATTGCACTCTATTGTGAAGAGTCAAAATGTGTCGAAAAAGGCACGTATGGCAATTCACAATGCTGTGTTGGTCCCTACTTTAACGTATGGTAGTGAAAGTTAGGTGTGGCAGAAGAAGCACGAGAGTAGAATAAACGCAGTAGAAAAGCGGTCGTTAAGGAGTATGTTAGGGCTGAATCTAAATGACAGGATAAGGAATTGTGTAATAAGAGAAGAGTGTGGTTTGCAAGATGATGTGGTGACCAGGATTAAGAAAGGAATGCTTCGGTGGTTTGGTCATGTGGAAAGAATGAATGAGGAAAGAGTGACAAAGAAAATTTATGGTACAGAAGTGAATGGCAGAGTCGGAAAGGGACGTCCTAGGCGAAATTTTATCGACCAAATAGGCGATTTATTGAAAACGGGCCAAATTAGGAGTACCCTTAACCGACGAGCATGTATGCGTAGGTGGGTGGATGTGAAGGAGGCAAGAGAGGTGTGTCAAGATCGTGCCAAATGGAAGTCTGTAGTCTCTGCCTACCCCTCTGGGTGACAGGCGTGAGTGTTTATGTACGTTATGTGTATGTAATCATAGACAACATTTAATCATGTTTGTTATAAATCTTTTATTATATATATTTTTTTAATTACTGCCATCGTAGCATTTTTGCAAAAATCTATAACAAATTGATAGCTTAATATGAGCTTTATCTCCTTTATCATCAAACCAAAACATGTTTATGGTTATATTTTCACTCTTAACTTCCTCAGTCTTCGGAACCTATGACAGTTGTATTGTAATGTAGTTTAGAACACTAGCATCTCATCAAACATTAAGAAACACAAGCAATCTGCCATGTTCAAGCTTTGTTCTTTCATTTACCTAAATATAATTAAGTTTATACCTGGTTTATTTAGTATTTATTTAAGGATATTTTTAATCTCCGTCTTGAGGACAAGGTGAACAATTTCCTTAAAAATATATATCTTGTAAGGCTTTTTCTTTTTATTGAAATTCCTAAACAATTTGTCTTCAAAGTTTTATCATCTTCCACGACATTCATGTTTTTCTTGTACTAACTGCATATTCAGGAATTCGTGGGTGTAGAATAAAACTTTGGCTATTTTTGACTATCAAAATTCTCCAATTTATTAGATTGATTATAATTTCGCAAATAGTTTATAAAGTTGTATAATGTATGAGTATGTTATAATATATAAAATGCTCGTTTTGTAATAAAAAAATATAATGATTACACATGTAAAACAATGGTAAAGTGGGCATAAGAAAGTCACTTTTGTAAATTATTTGTATTTTTTAAAATTGTGGTTATTACACATATTTAAAAAGTTTATGTTACTAAAGTACGATAACATTATCAAGTTCACATTTTAAAGATTAATAATGCTGCTCCAAAATGTATCTTTTTTATTAAATTAATTATTTTTAAATACTAATTAATAGAGGATTCAATTACCAATGTGCTCTTAAATGGGAAGGAGTTGAGTCTTGTGGATGATACCACTGTTTCCCTGTATTAATATTGGGGTCATGTGACTGATATTGAAGCCATATTTTGATTATAAAAGAGAGCCGCACGGTCAATTTTTATCTTAAATTTTAAGGAGCCTTTTAAAAAATTTAAAGAAATAAACACATTAACTTTGGCATAGCAATATATTTATGAAAATGTAATATAATATGAACAAACATAAACTTGTAATACCAATTACTAGAATCCACTGAGTCAATAGTGCTGTTATGGGACAATGTATTATACGCTCTTACAACAAAATTTCATAAAAAGTACAAAATGTGTCAATTAACAAGTTGAAATGTTTTATTAAAGGAAAAATGTACAAAAAGTGTTATAAATAGCTTTCATAAGAATAAAGGTGTTCAAACTTTAAACACTAGGAACAAACATAAGCTTGTAATACTAGTTAATAGAATCCACTGAGTCAGTAGTGCTTTTATGGGGGCAATGTGTTATACGCTTTTACAACAAAATTGCAGAAAATGTACAAAATTTGTCAATTAACAAGTTGAAATGTTTTATTAAAGGAAAAATGTACAAAACTGTTATAAATAGCTTTCATAAGAATAAAGATGTTCAAACTTTAAACACTAGGAACAAAAATAGGCTTGTAATACCAGTTACTAGAATCCACTGAGTCAATAGTGCTTTTATGGGGGCAATTTATTTTAGGCTTTTACAATAAAATTGCAGAAAATGTACAAAATTTGCCAATTAACAAGTTGAAATGTTTTATTAAAGGAAAAATGTACAAAAAGTGTTATAAATAGCTTTCATAAGAATAAAGATGTTCAAACTTTAAACACTAGGAACAAACAAGCTTGTAATACCAGTTACTAGAATCCACTGAGTCAGTAGTGCTTTATGGGGAAATGTAATTATACGCTTTCACAACAAAATTTCAGAAAATGTTCAAAATTTGTCAATTAACAATTTGAAATGTTTTATTAAAAGAAAAATGTACAAAAAGTGTTATTATAATATCAAAGAATACATAAAATAACTCCTGGGTATGAGGTGATCGCAATCATGCTTGTATGTACTATTAAAATTTATTTAAAAATGATATTGTAAAGTGAAATATGTTTAAAAAAAG
Organism: Parnassius smintheus behrii; assembly: GCA_036936625.1. NCBI lineage: Eukaryota > Metazoa > Arthropoda > Insecta > Lepidoptera > Papilionidae > Parnassius > Parnassius smintheus. The sequence continues at coordinate 6,599,378 of JAUPFT010000026.1, forward strand.
TCACCCTGGGTTTCTTGTTGGTTCTTCCCAGGACAGTGGTATCGGTGGTAAATAAAACACGATTTCCAATAAGTATTATGTAATAATCTATATTTAATTAAAAAAATGTTCTATTCTCTGTAATATAAGATATTTACTAACTAGTAGGGACATTGTATAAAGAAATTAATTGATATTGTGCAAATACTGTTAAATTTAACACATCTAATGTTATTCAATAACTAAGCAAAGAATTTTTAAACAATAAACGTTTTAAAAATAACCTGTTTTTTATTTTTTGGTATAGGAACTTACAATTACCACGAGAAACATAAACAACTATTAATTACATTGCAGCACTTGCGCAATGTAATTAGTGGTTGTATATAAAATAAAAATATTAAAGTGCAAAAAAAGGGCGAGCCCAAAGCACCAATATTTTAACGCCATCTATTAGGCAAAACAAGAACTTTAACTAAAATTAAACTTGAGTCGCACATCTATCTCTAGTATATATACAGTAATCTATGGTTGCGGTTCCGCGCCAATTCAAATTTTTAACATACTGAAAAATTTGAATATAACCAAAAGATTCGTTTATCGTACCATCAAACGATACAATGAAGACTCTAGTGTAGATGACAGGTCAAGAAGTGGTCGCCCTCGGTCTGGTAGGATTCCAGCAGTGATAAAAGCTGTGAAGGCGCGAATTCAAAGAAATCCCAAACGTAAGCAGAAACTGTTGGCCCTTCAGGTGGGGTTAAGCGTAACCACGGTGAAAAGGGTGTTAAATGAAGACTTAGGGCTTCGGGCATATCGTAAAAAAACAAGACATCGTTTGAATGCTCGTCTAATGGACCTGAGCATGAAGAGATGCCGCGCTTTGTTAAAGCGATACTCGGGAAAAAAATATCGGGAAATTCCTTTTTCGGATGAATTTTTTTTATCGTAGAAGAGAGCTACAACAAACAAAATGATAAGGTGTACGCACACAGTAGTGAAGAAGCGAGCAACCGTATACCGCGTGTCCAACGAGGTCATTTTCCATCCTCGCTCATGGTATGGTTGGGAGTTTCTTATTGGGGCTTAACGGAGGTACATTTTTGTGAGAAAGGTGTAAAAACGAATGCAGTTGTGTATCAAAATACACAACTGCATTCGTTGTTTGGAACTTGTGGAACCTGTTTCTCATAACATGTTCAATAACAGGCACTGGGTATTCCAACAAGATTCGGCGCCAGCTCATAGAGCGAAGAGCACACAAGAGTGGCTGGCGGCGCGTGAAATCGACTTCATCCGGCACGAAGACTGGTCAAGTCCAGATTTGAATCCGTTAGATTACAAGATATGGCAACACTTGGAGGAAAAGGCGTGTTTAAAGCCTCATCTCAATTTGGAGTCACTCAAGAATCCTTGATTAAGGCAGCCGCCGATATTGACATGTACCTCGTTCGTGCTGCGATAGACGACTGGCCGCGCAGATTGAAGGTCTGTATTCAAAATCACGGAGGTCATTTTGAATAAACTTTAGAGTCATAAGAATCTATGATTTTTTAAGTTCATTTTGGTATATAAATGGCTACATAATGAATAAACTTGTTTCAATTATTTTATATTAAACATGTGACAGAATTTATGACCTGACTAGGTATGTAACAATTTTATTCATGTCAGCAGGGATCGAACCCGGGTTTCTCGTTTGTGAGATTTACTACAAATGCTTGGCCTCTGAGCTGCCACCGCTCTACCATATAGGTGTCAATTGGCCACAGTACCCTCAACGTTCAAATGAACTGTGTGCTTGTTTTTCACCCTTAACTCCCCACTCGTTTTACAACCATATCATACCTGAAGCGTGACTCCACCACGTACAAACCATGCACCAAGGTATTTGCGAATGCGTGGCTTTGTGTTCAGCTTCATACTGTTGCAACAATTTTAGGGTTTAGTAGCTAAACTTATTGTAATTGTTGAAATACGCACATACATTGTAGTACAAATGGGTCGGCTCGACCAAGGAAGAACCACGCTTTCACAGAATATCAGCGTATTAGAACAGCTCAAGGCTGCTGTGTTTTGTTTGGCAAGTGTAGAGAGTCGGAGACACCTTTTACTGGAAATGTGGCATTCTATCTTCATCCCTACGGGCGGGTCCTCAACGCATCTGCATTTTAATTCTTATTCGAGGATAAATGTAGATGTTTATGGGTCACAATTATCACCTACCATCAGATGGACTGTGTGCTCGTTTGTTACCCTTATCCTATAAAAAGAATCTAACTTGGTGACGAGCTGTAGTGTCCTCCCCACAATGATGGAGGATTTAATGACATGTCCGCAGAAAGTTCAGTACTTTTGCCAGTATCAAGTTATAAGAAATTATCCCATGTAGTTAACTCACTGTGCTGAGCACGTCTAGCTTTTTAGAAGCCGATTTGGCCTTCCCATCCAAGTGGTCACGATAACTGCACACTATTCGATATGTCGACGCCGAGGATTCCGATGCTAGCTGAGGCAGCACACATCAAGGGTGAAAATGCATCTGTAGTCTATTTTGAATGTAGTTAGCTGCAGGACTGCAGTAACCATCAGGTCGACTGTAGGTTTGTCGGCTAATTCGATTTGTTTTATTATAAAAGAGAAATAAGAAATAATACAAATGAAAAATTAAACTTGAAATTAATTTTAAATACAACGGATCGTTGAATAAAATTTCAAAAGGCCACACTATGGTAGCACAATGCACAGTAATCTTCAGCTCGCATTGTCTCAGCGCGTGCGAGTATTCACCGTATATCTTTTGTTACAACGTCTTCTCTTTATTATGACAAAAGATATGAAACTTTATCTATAAAAGTGTTACGCTGGATAGTTCGTTTTATTACATATACATAACATACATAAACACTCACGCCTGTCACCCGGAGGGGTAGGCGGAGACCACAGACTTCCGTTTGGCACGATCCTGACACACCTCTCTTGTCTCCTTCACATCCATACACCTACGCATACATGCTCGTCGGTTAAGGGTACTCCTAATTTGGCCCGTTTTCAATAAATCGCCAATTTGGTCGATAAATTTTCGCCTAGGTCGTCCCTTTCCGACTCTGCCATTCACTTCTGCACCATAAATTTTCTTTGTCACCCTTTCCTCATTCATTCTTTCCACATGACCAAACCACCGAAGCATTCCTTTCTTAATCCTGGTCACCACATCATCTTGCAAACCACACTCTTCTCTTATTACACAATTCCTTACCCTGCCAGTCAGATTCATCCCTAACATAATCCTTAACAACCGCATTTCTACTGCGTTTATTCTACTCTCGTGCTTCTTCTGCCACACCCAACTTTCACTACCATACGTTAAAGTAGGGACCAACACAGCATTGTGAATTGCCATACGTGCCTTTTTCGACACATTTTGACTCTTCACAATAGTGTGCAAGGCCGCATTTACTCTATTTCCCGCATTCACTCGTCGTTCTATATCCTTATCATATCTCCCATCCCTGCTAAATACGCAGCCCAAATATACAAACTCATCTACTTGCTCGATCAACTTACCTTCTATTCTTATTTCACAAATCGTTTTACTTTATTCCCTTTCAAAAACCATAACCTTCGTCTTACTCGCGTTCACTTTCATACCCCTTTCTTTTAATGATCCGTTCATTAATGTAACCATCATTTGCAACTCAGCCACCGACGACGCAAGAATAACTTGATCATCGGCATACAAAAGGCATATGACGGTTAACTCACCCATTCTTAATCCGCATTCTTCAACTTTCAAATTTTGCAAACAAATGTCCATAAATAGGTTGAACAGCCACGGGGAAGCCACACAGCCCTGTCTGACACCTTTATGGATGTCAAACCAGTCCGAGTAGACCCCGTTGATCCTAACACAAGCACTAGAGTCCCTATAAGGAGACTCCAATGCCCGTATCAAGCCAGCGCTCAACCCAAATGAGTTCAGTGTTTGCCATAGCAAATCCCTATCCACTCTGTCATAGGCCTTTTCCAAGTCCATGAACGCACAAAAAACCTTCTGGTTTTTGGCCAGAAACTTCTCCGCGATCATGCGCATGGAAAAGACTTGATCTGTACATCCCATTCCCTTTCTAAATCTCGCTTGCTCATCCCAAATTTTTCCATCAGTTTCTTTCATGACCCTTTCAATCAGTACCTTAGCATACAGTTTTCCCACAATGCTAAGAAGGCTGATGCCACGGTAGTTTTTACAGTCCTGCTGCGACCCTCTTCCTTTATATACTGGGACTATTACGGCTTTGTACCAGTCTACCGGTACCCGCTTCAGTTCCTAGCATAAATTAAACAAGGTGTGCAGCAGGCCTGCCACCACTTCCTCTCCAGCCCTTAACATTTCGAGTGAAACTCTATCATATCCGGCAGCCTTACCTGCTTTCATGCTTTTCATTGCTTTCATTATTTAATCTATACTTATCTCGCTACCTCTTTCCTCTTCTTTCGGTGTTTCTACTCCACTTAGTACACAGGTTGTCTCCTCACTCATAAACACGCCTTCAAAATATTCCTTCCATCTCTTTAAACTCAAAACTTCATCATTCAGAATATAGCCATTCTCGTCTCTTATAGCATTCATCATAGGCTGTTTTGAATGTCCCCTGGCAGTTCTTACAAGTTTCCAGAACATTTTAATATTTTCCTGGAAGTTATCCGATATTTTTCTATCATTCTTATCCGTTCTTTCTTGCTTTTTTCTATCAACTACTTCTATTACTTTCTTATTAAGATGTCTAAAAACCGCCTTTTTTCTTTCAATATCACCATTCGTACCGCCAGCATTACCAGCCTTTGTTGCTAGTAAATCTCCTCCTCATCATCATCCCACCATAACGTATTGTTGTGTGAATAAGTCAACTAGCGCAATCTAGTGTCAGGAACGAGAGCGAGGAGAGCTTTGCAGAGAATGACATCACCGATCTCTCGACCGACAGCGCCACCCGAAGAACTAAGTTTCTAGAAAATCTATACTCGAACTCTCGGTACCTTGCGCGTGTTTACTTGAACATTCCGGGTATTTTGCTAATTTAAATAAATAGGTGGCGCAAGATGCGATCGAGACAGAGTTAAACTCGGCGACACAAGCGAAGCTTCGGAGCGGAATTAAGTGAATTAGTGTGTTTAATTATTAGTGTTTTAACTTTAATTTGTGTAAAGTAAATTAAAGTGTTAATTTAGGTAATTTTATCGGCAATTTTTATTGTCACGAACCTCAAGCTCGTAACAATTGGTGTCAGAAGTGGGATAAAATAATGCCGATTTTACCTAAGGAGGAAACGGAGGGTGTCCGTACCCGAAGTCAACGCCAGCAGGAGACGGACCAGAGGAGATTTGGTGGTGCAACGCCGCAGATGTCTGAGGGCCAGCCGCCGGCCACGGAAGCCGGTCCGTCAGCAGCTTCTACGTCTGTGGCACCTGACTTAGGTGCTCTGATGGTGATGCTGCAGGAGCAGGCTCGCCGACAGGAGGAGCAGGCTCGCCGACAGGAGGAGCAGGCCCGTCAGTTGAAAGAGCAGCTGCAGAGCGGACAGGAGGAACAGGCCCGCCGATTGGAAGAGCAGCTGCGGGGCGGACAGGAGGAACAGGCCCGCCGACAGGAGGAACAGGCCCGCCGACAGGAGGAACAGGCCCGTCGTTTAGAAGAGCAACTCCAACGCGATAAGGAAGAGCAGATGCTCCTCATGAAGGACCTTCACGCTATCTTCGGAAAAGAGATACGGGAGGTGAAGGATAAGGTTGCTCAACATGACAACCGCCTGTCGGAGGCCGAAACCCGAATCGACCAAGTAAACAATCGGGTTGACAACGTAATGGCTGACGTGAAGAAAACGCTGGACGACCTCAAACTTGGGGATGGAACAACAGCTCCCGTAGTAGCTACAACACCTTCGCTACGTGGATTCAAAGTGTCGCCGTTCGACGGGACCTCTTCCTGGTCGGCCTACAAAATCCAGTTCGAGGCCGTCATGGAGGCGAACGGCTGGAATAAAAGCCAAGCCATGACTGCACTCACCCTAGGCCTGCGCGACCAAGCCTTAACTGTGTTGGAAGCTCTCGGTAAGAAAGTGACCTATGAGCAGCTTCTTGAGGCCTTGGAGGCGAGATATGGTGACGCTCACCTGGAACACGTCTTTCGCGCGCAGCTTAAAGATCGCGTGCAACGCAGCAACAAAAACCTGCAGCAGTGGGCCCTTGAGGTGGAGAAGATGGTTCGTAAAGCATACCAGTCTGTACCTGCGCTCATTGGAGGGAACCTGGTGCAAACATTCATCGAGGGCATCCGCGACCTGGAAGTCAGAGCTGCTGTGAGGCTCGGGCACCACGAGACGCTTAAGGACGCCTTGGCCCATGCACTGGAGGTAGAAGCCGTGCGGCAGGATCATCGTTCCGATCGCGTCAGGGAGGTTGCAGCAGCTACAGTTCGCGACCGCAACAAAGGATACAGCCCTAGGTGCTATGGCTGTGGGGAAAAGGGCCATCTTCGATCCAGCTGCCCTAAGCGAACCCTAGAAAGGGAAGGCGAACGATCCCAGGAGGGTAGTGCGGCCAACAGCACCGCCCAGCAGCAGCAGGGAAACGAGTAAAAGCCAGAACTGCGGGGCGGGTGCTGGCTGATGTTAAAAGAGCCCCAAGGATCTCGATCTCACAAACCCATGATGGGAACAGTCTAATCATCAAGGGCGAGGTCAACGGAATGCCGTGTAAACTGACCATAGACACTGGAGCCTCTCGTACGGTTGTTAGTTCCCAACTTATAAGTCAGTTCCTTGGGGACTCCGCATACAACCGAGAACGCATTAATTTGGTAACAGCCACCGGTCAGCGTATACCCGTCCGTGGAGAGAAGGAGATGGAGTTGAAGCTTGGCAACGTGATCTACCTGCATAATGTCATCGTGGCTGATATAATGGACGACTGCATCCTAGGCCTAGACTTTATGAGGAATAATTGTTGTGAGATCGACGTTAAGCAAGGTGTTTTGAAATGTGGACAGGAGGAACTTTTTATGGAAGGTGCGTTACCAGGGAACGTGTACAGCATTAGGAAGATTGTTCTTCCGCCGAGATCGGAAACGATTGTTCCGGTTAGTCTTCCCCGAAACGCTGGGCAAGCTCACCGTTTTGTACTTGTGGAAAGGTTAAACAATGACCTTCCATGGAAAGTAGCTCGAACCTTGGTCGGGACCACTGACATCTCAGGAGTACGTGTGCTGAACCTTTGCGACCGGGACCAGATTATAGAAAAAGGCACATTAATTGGTACTTGTGAGGAAGTGGATTGGTTACGTCGGTGCCAATATATATCGAGTGGGACCCCCAGCAAGGATGCAGAAACGAGAGTGACCACACTTTTGGAAGACTGTCGCAGTGTTCTGTCCCCGAACGAATTGGTCAAGGCGAAGAAGTTGTTACTCGAGAACGCCGATGTATTCTCATCAAACGATGCTGACATAGGAAAGACTGGTTTAGTTCAACACAAAATAAACATAGGTGAAGAGTTGCCTATCCGTCAGCGGCCAAGACGATTGCCGGTAGCACGTGAAAAGGAAGTGGAAACCATAATTGAAGGAATGGTGAAGGATGGTGTTATTGAACCTTCCTCTAGTCCATGGTGTTCGCCAGTGGTGCTGGTGAAAAAGAAGGATGGCAGCATGCGGTTCTGTGTTGATTACCGCCGTCTGAACGACGTTACAAAGAAGGACAGCTATCCCTTGCCAAGAATTGATGACACGCTGGACATGCTTACAGGAGTAAAATGGTTTAGCACGCTGGATCTAAAAAGTGGCTACTGGCAAGTTGAAATTGACCCTAAGGACAAGGAGAAAACTGCGTTCTCGTCGGGAAAGGGTCTGTGGCAATTCAAAGTAATGCCGTTTGGGTTGTGCAATGCTCCAGCAACGTTTGAAAGGCTGATGGAACTTGTACTTACCGGGCTAATTGGCGATGCCTGTCTGGTCTACTTGGATGACATCATCATCGTGGGCCGTACGTTTGAGGAACACCTTCAAAACCTGGAACGCGTGCTTATAAAGATTCAGAGTGCCAACCTCAAGTTGAACCCGAAGAAATGTTCACTATTCCAACGGCAAGTTAACTTTTTGGGGTTTGTAGTATCGGAAGAAGGTATCCGCACAGATCCAGAGAAAATCGCCGCTGTCAAGGATTGGCCGGTTCCAAAAGACAAGACGCAGGTTAGAGCATTTTTGGGTTTGTGCTCCTATTACCGGCGATTTGTGAAGAACTTTGCAGATATAGCCAAACCTCTGCATAAGCTAACCGAGGAGAAGCGACATTTCTGCTGGGATGAAAGTTGTAATATCGCATTCCAGGAGCTCAAGGACCGTCTGTGCAAAACACCTATTTTGGGATACGCTGATGCAAGCAAAGAATTTATAGTTGACACAGACGCAAGTGATATAGGACTTGGCGGTGTGTTGTCTCAACGGAATGGTGACCAAGAGGTCGTGATAGCGTACTTCAGCAAGTCGTTGTCAAAACCGGAAGACGCGAATTGCTAGCTGCGGTAAAGTCGTTGCAGCATTTTAGCAAATATCTTCAGGGGCGAAAATTTCACTTACGAACTGACCATGCTGCACTAAAATGGCTATTGCAGTATAAAAATCCAGAAGGACAAGTTGCGAGGTGGATTGAACTACTGCAGGAATACGACTTTGAGATCGAACATCGCAGCGGGAAATCTCATGGCAACGCAGATGCATTGTCAAGAAGACCTTGTCCTGAAGATTGCAAACATTGTACTAGGCAAGAGAGTAAGGGAGTGGTATCCGTGAGGATGCTCAGGGCAGAACACCTCAGCAACGAGTGGAAGGACAGCTTACAACGTGCACAGCAGGAAGATCCGGACATCAAGCCGATCCTGGAATGGATGAAGGCCAGTGCTCCCAAGCCCAAGTGGATCGACGTCTCAGCGATGAGTTCGACCACTAAAAGCTATTGGGCCCAGTGGGATAGCTTGCTGCTTCAGGATGGAGTTCTGTGCCGTAAATGGGAAAATGTTCGGGGAGACAGCTGTCATTTACAAATGGTTGTCCCTAAAGCTAAAGTACCGGATGTTCTACAGCTGTACCATAATGATTATTCAGGAGGCCATCTGGGAGTTAAACGAACTCTACTGAAGATCCGAGAACGGTTTTACTGGGTCCACTGTCGAAACGATGTCGAGGACTGGTGTCGCAAATGTACAAGTTGTGCGGCTGTAAAGGGACCTCAGACTCGTAGTAGAGGTGCATTGAAGTTGTACAATGTTGGTGCACCATGGGAGAGAATAGCCATTGACGTGGCGGGGCCGTTTCCGGAGAGTGAAAGCGGTAACAAGTATTTCATGGTTGTGATGGATTACTTCACTAAGTGGCCAGAAGTTTTCGCCATTCCAAATCAAGAAGCTTCAACAGTTGCAGATAAACTAGTTCATGAAGTCTTCTGTCGTTTTGGAGTACCTTTAGAGATTCACAGCGATCAAGGAGGGAATTTTGAGTCTCAAATATTCCAGGAAACTTGCCGAGTTATGGGTACCCATAAAACAAGAACGACTTCTTATCACCCGCAATCTGATGGAAAGGTGGAACGATTTAATCAGACATTGGAGAGGCACCTAGCAAAAGTTGTAGACAATCGGCAACGAGATTGGGACAAGCACATACAACCGTTTTTGTTGTCATATCGAAGTTCTGTTCACAAAAGTACAGCAGTGACACCAGCTTTCGCAAACTTTGGAAGAGAATTACGGCTGCCTGCAGACCTGATCACTGGGATACCACCTGATGCCCCACGCAGTATAACCGATTATGCATATGACTTGCGGAACAAAATGAATGACATTTATGAGCACGTCAGACAATCGGGCCAGCAAATGTCTGAGAAAATGAAAACCCGGTATGACCGCAAAATGAACAATAAAGGGTTCAACGAAGGTTCATTAGTGTGGTTGCACAATCCAGTCCGCAGCAAAGGGAAATCTCCTAAGCTTCAAGCTAAATGGGACGGCCCGTACCGGATTGTAACCAGGATCAACGATGTGACCTACCGGATACAGAAAGGCGCAAGAGGGACTCCTAAGATCGTCCATGTGGATCGCTTGGCGCGTTATTATGGAACCGATAATGCTCGGGACGAGCATGTCTTAGGAGGGGGCAGTGTTGTGTGAATAAGTCAACTAGCGCCATCTAGTGTCAGGAACGAGAGCGAGGGGAGCTTTGCAGAGAATGACATCACCGATCTCTCGACCGACAGCGCCACCCGAAGAACTAAGTTTCTAGAAAATCTATACTCGAACTCTCGGTACCTTACGCGTGTTTACTTGAACATTCCGGATATTTTGCTAATTTAAATAAATAGGTGGCGCAAGATGCGATCGAGACAGAGTTAAACTCGGCGACACAAGCGAAGCTTCGGAGCGGAATTAAGTGAATTAGTGTGTTTAATTATTAGTGTTTTAACTTTAATTTGTGTAAAGTAAATTAAAGTGTTAATTTAGGTAATTTTATCGGCAATTTTTATTGTCACGAACCTCAAGCTCGTAACAGTATTATTTTTCCTTTCGTTCTTTCTCTTACTAACACCACATACTTCGGTAGCTGCATCCACTAAACCTTTCTTTACATTTTGCCATATATTTTCCAAGTCTAACTCCTTCATACATAATTCATCCAAACCACTTATATTTTCTTTCAGTCTACGTTTGAACTTGTTTTTATCACTTTCATCTTGTAATCTTTCCGTTCTAATACGCTGTAACGCAGTGGTAGACACAGACGATCGATGGTGCCAACGCCTGAATAGACCATTAATTCGGCATAAAACTAAATAATGATCCGTTCCTACGTTAGAACCCCGGTAAACCCTCGTATCTACCACTGCACCCCTCAATCTTTCATCCACAATTATGAAATCTATCATGCTTCTATCGTCACCTCTTTCCCAAGTATACATGTGAATCCTCTTGTGGCGGAAGCAAGTGTTCGTCACAAAAAGATTCTTTTCCATACATACGGTGAGGAGACTTTCACCATTCTCATTTATACTTTCATCACCAAACGTTCCCAATATCCTTTCATAACCCAGCCTACTCACCCCAACCCTTCCATTAAAATCTCCTAGCATAATAATATTTTCATTTCCCTTACACTTCATTAACACCATCCTTACCATTTCCCAAAACTGCTCTCGGATATAAGTGGGCTTAGACATGTCTGGGTCGTAGACCCCTAACACAAACAACTTCTTCAAGCCCACTTTCATTCGTATCCATAGCAGTCTTGAGCTTACACATTCATACTCTTTCACACATTGGCCCATTCTTTCTGAAAGGATAATACCTACTCCCTGGTATGCCCGCTCGATATGATTCGTTTTATTATTATTTTATAAAACACATTAGGTAGGCAGGAGGCAGGGGTTCTTCCCTTTAAGTTAGGTGGTGCGACAGTTTAAACATAAAGTTTATTAATAACGGTTCATTAAATGTTAATGTTAATCTCTATTTAAATATTATTGTGTCTTTTACAATATTTGTATCAGATCACAGAGGACTTGCTTTTTTTAAGTCAGTATATGTGTAGTTAATAGTTCAGACGAACAGTGGCAGAAGACAATATTGTTAATGCTGGCCTGTGGTTTAAACACAATACATTGATTTTAAAAAAAACATTTCAAACCCTTAAAATATCTTTTATCGAAAACTAAAAGCCGACTTCAAACAATTAAAAACAATAAAATAATGTAACATTCTGAAGTCGGTGCTAAGCCGTAGTGTAAAAGAATTAAAACCTCGAATCAATATATAGTTCTATATTTATTATATATTCAATTATATAATATATAGTTGTATAGTTCGTGACTTTATAACAATACCTTCAACATGAGGTCCACTGGCAAAGATATTGCGTAATGTACCTACATACAAAATGCTACATACAGGCGAATATTGAACCTTTTCCTTTTTTGAAGTCATACCGTCTTACGAGTTGAAAGTAACAGGCAATATCTGTTTATCCATACTCTCCATAAAATAATAATCAACACAGATTAATTCCCGAAAGCAATTCATACTTTACATTAGGAAAAAGACATCAAAGGAGGATGGCCAAATCGTACCAGACAACGAAATGATAGCGTCCCAATATGAAATATTTATGTAAAATACCCTTATTCTTTCAGGTCTTAAAACACACTAGAAATACCTCTCTAAGTCACCACAAAAAAAGTTATCCATTTATTTCTATTTTTGTAACTGTTCAAAATTATTTCAAATTATAGTTTCAGAACGCACCTAATGACGATTCATTTCGTGTGTGAGAGGACTTGGTATTCAAAGACTATAATTATTCACGTTTGTATAAATAGTTGTTATTTTTAATTCAATTCAATTAGTATGTAGACATCAAATCAACAACAATGCCGATTTATTATGTATTGGATTCTTGTCATAAAAATAATTAAGTAGGTCATAGTAAGCTTAACGATTTGTTCAATTACATATGTACAACGGAACGTCATTTGTCGTTCAAGTGTTTCTGTTTGCTCGGGTTTAACAATAATTAGCCAAAACATTTATAATAAGACAACGTTGTATGGTTGTTTCAGGCAACTTCAACAGACCATGTTTGTCATCCCTGTTGGCTGAGACTCAAGAGAGTTGCAACACGCAATATGCAGCAGTCAGAGCCAGAGCTGGAGCAGGAGCCAGAGCCTCAACCCCAAGAACCTCAAAGCCCACCAAGTTTGCCGCAGTATAGACGAGCGGCAAACACTGCAGCACATTGTGTTTTTTCTGGTTGCCAGAACACAGATTTGCATAGAATTTCTGACTCTCAAAGAGCAACAACTCTTAGCAAACACAAATATTACTTGCCTATAAATGCTAATATGTTGTTCAATTCTCAAAATAGTTTGAGAACATTTACTGCTGAACAAGTGGAACATGCTCTTTCTTTTATAAATGCTTTCAACACATTTCTTGATTTCTCGAATACGGAAAGTGTTGAAAGAATTGATGAGCATTTGTTTCATTATTGGCTCGGAATGAATAAACAACAATTTGAACTTTTACTATATGAAAAACCCAACTTGTAGAAACAAATAGAGACATTTTAGGTTTAGGTAGTCATCTCTTCTAATGAAGATGAGAACTGATGAATCAGATGATCGGTTATCACAGTTATTAATGGTTCCAAGGCGAACATTAGAAAGATTAATGGATAAGGTTAGGGAAATATTGGTATAAGATTTTGTGCCTAGAAATCTGGGAATTGAACACATATCACGTGAGCAATTATTGCAACACAAATTAATGATTCCAAATGCAATTTATAATCAAAATAATGAAAATGCGATAGTTATATGTGATGGGACATATATTTTTATAAACAAAAGTTCCAATTATATGTTCCAAAAGGACACTTATTCCTTACATAAATACAAAAACTTGTTAAAACCATTTTTGCTGGTGACACCTGATGGCTACATTTTAGACTGCTTTGGCCCATACAAAGCTACCACAACTGATGCAGATATAATGAAGTCTCTTTTCAGAGATGAAAACTCTGCTCTCAGACAATACTTTCAAAATAACGATGTTTCTATTCTAGACAGGGGATTTAGAGATTCAATTAGTTTGTTAGAGGCTTGCAGCTACAGAACATATATGCCAGAATCCCCGCTTGAGGGTGAACATCTGCTCACCACTGAGCAAGCTAACAGGAGTCGTTGTGTGACCATATGCCGATGGGTGGTGGAAGTTGTTAATTGTTAACGGTTAACGGGTACTTTGATGCAAATGTTTGCTGAACGGGGATGATGCTGAGCAAATCATAAATGTGATTAGAGAACGATTTCCATTAAATAATAATTTATCTGATTTTATAAATAGTATGAATATGAATAGACGAACATCTGATTTTACTAGTATTACAGCTCATTCCAATACTAATATTATATTCCCCCATCTAGAATATAGTGAAGTTATATTATTTGCCCTAGGAACATATCAAATTCAACAGGCAACGTTTTTTTTTTTTTTTTTTTTTATAGAAGAGGGGGCAAACGAGCATGCGGCTCACCTGATGTTAAGTGACTACCGCCGCACATGATCAACCGCAACACCAGGAGAATTGCGGGTGCGTTGCCGGCCCTTTAGAAAGGAGTAAGCTCTTTTCTTGAAGGTCCCCAGGTCGTATCGGTCCGGAAAAATCGCCGGTGGTAAACTATTCCACAGAGAGGTTGTACGTGGAAGAAAACTCCTTGTGAAACGTACAGTGGTGGACCGCCAAGCATCCAGATGGTGTGGATGGTATCGAGACGTTTGCCGTGTAGTGCGTTCACGAAATTTGGCGGCTGGAATTAATCCGAACAATTCCTCAGAGCACTCCCCGTGATAGATGCGATAAAATACGCAAAGAGATGCAACATTTCTTCGCAGCGCCAGTGAATCGAGCCGATCGGAAAGCACTCGGTCGTCGACGATTCGAGCCGCTCTGCGCTGGATGCGGTCAAGTGGAAGGAGCTGGTACTGGGGAGCCCCAGCCCAGAGATGGGAACAGTATTCCATGTGTGGCCGAACCTGCGCCTTGTAAAGTTGCAGGCGGTGTGCCGGCATGAAATACTGTCCCGCTCTGCTGAGCACGCCAAGCTTTTTAGAGGCGAATTTGGCCTTCCCTTCCAAGTGACCACGAAACTGCACGTCACTCGATATGTCGACGCCGAGGATTCCGATACTGGCTGAGGCAACAAGGGGAGTGCCTTGAAACTGAGGGGATACGACAAAGGGGTTCTTTTTAGCGGTTAACGCGCAAACTTGTGTCTTCTGGGGGTTAAACTGGACTAGATTTAGTCGTCCCCAATCCGAGACTCTGTTCAGCAAAGACTCGACTTCAGACACAAGTTTGTCCTGGCACTCGGAGACGTTTTCCCGAGAAATATTGACTCGGCCGGTGTAAAGAGCATCACCAGTGCTGTCATCTGCATAGCAATGAATGTTACGGGTATCCAACATATCATTGATATGCAGAAGAAACAGCGTTGGCGATAGCACGCAGCCCTGTGGAACACCAGCATTAATAGGCTTGCAATCGGAGCTTGCACCGTCTACAACGACCTTGATGCTCCGATCTGCAAGAAAGCTGGTGATCTAATCGCACAATTTCTCGGGAAGCCCATAGGAAGGGAGCTTCGAAAGAAGCGCTTTGTGCCAAACCCGATCGAAGGCCTTCGCAATGTCCAAACTAACGGCCAATGCCTCCCCCTTGAACTGAGTGAGGTAGACCAGAAGATCACCAGCTGACCGACCACGGCGAAAACCGTATTGGCGGTCACTAATCAGCTGGTGATCCTCAAGGTACCTCATGAGCTGGCAGTTTACAATGGACTCCATTGTTTTGGAGAACAAGGAGGTGATGGCGATTGGCCGGTAGTTGGACGGGTCTGAGCGGTCGCCTTTTTTAGGGATCGGGTGGACAAAAGTCGTCTTCCATGATTTTGGGACTACGCCTAGGGAGTAGGAGTACCGGAAAAGACGCGTTAAAACCGGTGCCAACTCTGGAGCACACGTCCTCAGCACAATTGGGGGGATTCCGTCAGGCCCACTCGACTTGTGGATGTCCAGGGAGAGGAGTGCTTTGCGAACCGAGTGCTGCTGAACTGCACTTCCGGCATGGAGCACTCACACCGAGGGATGGTCGGCGGCGTACTTCCCCCGTCATCGAGAGTCGAGTTAGACGCAAAGAAAGCGCCTAGAAGATCGGCTTTCTCCTTTGCAGTATGGGCCAGTGAGTCGTCCTCCCTGTGCAGAGATGGAAGAGATGGCTGACAGAAATTCCCCTGGACAGCCTTGGCGAGAGACCAGAAAGCACGAGTTCCAGAAGGAAGGCGAACTAGTTTCTCGCCAATTCTGCCTATGTGCTCTGACTTTGCCTTGGCAATCACTCTTTTGAAGGACCTAGAGGCGGAATTATACTTCTTTTTTAGAGCGCTGGTGTTTACATCTCGGGACGCTGATGCATCAACCCAGGCTTGATAGCACTCCTGCTTATAGCATGATGCTATTTTACAGGAGCGTCCAAACCATGGCTGAGATTTGCCTCCAATGGGCACCACAGAGGAAGGAATAAAAAGTTCCATACCCTGAAGTACCATATCAGTAACAGAATCCGCAACAACGTTGGGATCATCCGGCGAGAAGCAAACCCGCCCCCATGGGTAGGATGCAAAGAAAGACCGCATCCCATCCCAATCGGCTGACCTATAGTGCCAAACACGGCGGCAGCCTGCAGAATGCAACCGCGATTTCAGCGTGAGTGGCACAACACTCCGGACCAGACAATGGTCCGAGGAGCCTAAAGGGGCGTCGACGGAAATCTGATATCCGTCCGGGTGAGAGGTCAGCAGAAGGTCCAACAGGGAAGGTGCATGATCCTCCACATCTGGAATCCGCGTAGGCGAAGTAACCAGTTGTGTCAGACCATATGCCAAGGCAAAATCATGAACAGATCTCCCCGCATGATCGGTTAAACGTGAACCAAGCCATTCGGCGTGATGGGCGTTAAAGTCGCCGAGGATCACGATCTCTGCGGAGGGGATCTGCTGTAGCAACGAATCTGCAGCCATTTGGACGTGGTCGAAGAGTCGGTCTGTTTCGGCATTACCGCTATGGGACCTATAGAGGCACCCGTAGACGCGCGGATGGTCGTCGCTGTCTACGCGTAGCCAAAGGATGGACAGGTCCGAACCTTCAAGTCTGCCGAGGCGTCGAGAACAGATGTCCTCTCTGACGTAAACGCAAACTCCAGCCCGAGGCACAAAGGAGTGTTCCAGTTTGTACCCCGGGTAGGAGAGATACGAGACATCAGCCGGAGAGGACACCTGCGTCTCGGTCAGAAAGAGCAGAGCCGGCCTCGCCGTCTCGAGATGGTAGTGGACGGCGTTTAGGTTAGAGTGAAGTCCCCTGATATTGCAGAAATTCACGGACAGCGTGGCAGGGGTCGCCTTGGTCTTGTTGCTCCGTTTGCCCCGAGCAGTTGTAGTCTTGAGCGGAATTTTGCCCCCCCCCCCCCCCCAGAATACGCGGGGCAGCCTGAGCACCCACGCTCAGAAGTGGAGAAACATGGTCGTGGATGCTCAGCGAGGGATTCTCCAGGGGTGCTGGTACCCTCCTGGGGTAGTCTATTATTATTTAATTCCGCTACCATGTTGATGGGGGGGGGGGGATTTGGGCCTCCGGCCACCTGCACTCACCAGACAAAACGCGGAAGCAAAGCTTCCACTTCACGCCGGTATTCTGTGAGGTCGTGGTACCACCCCGGCTTGAGCCGGCCCATACGTGCAACAGCAAAGCTGCCGCGTGGCTCAACCACTGTTAAACTAGGTCCTATTATAGTGAACATGTCAGGTTTCACAGATGGTATCGAATCGAAGGACAGTTGGGTGATGTGCACATGTTATGACGCTTGTGTTGTATCTTGGGTGGGCCAAGCATCAGCCGACAATATCACCAGTGCCAAGATCACTCCTTGATGTTGTAGATATAAGAGAGGATGAAAAGTAATTTTGTCTAGTCCACTTGTTTCATTAAAGTACTTCTAAATTATAAATTCTACCATTACACATCATTTATTCCCGTAACCTACCATTATTCGATTTTTCAATACATATGAAACTTTAGTATTGAAGACTGAAAGACCGTAGGTATCTAGCGACTAACTCTCTTCAGCAAGAATTAAAATGGTCAAACTACAAAAAAGCCTTGAAATCTTTTAGGAAAGACTTCGTGTGATAATAATTACGCCATCCTTGTTTTTTATACTACATACTGTGGAAGCTAGTGCAATACATGTAGGTGTATTTTTTATTGAATTATCGGTCATAATTTGTTGTCGAAACGGTCAACTTCACGAGATGGTTTGACAGACGGCCCTTTTTGATTTGACATCGAACTTTAGGGAGAAGGGTGCGCTTTGAGAGATGTTCTATTATTGGGTAATATAATTATTTTAACTACACTATTAGGCTACGTCGCAGTTGGATAAAGCGTCCAAGCAAGGTTTTTCACAAGACTTCGTTTCGACAAGTGACAAAAACATAATTTATGAATCACGCTTTCTATAATATAGAAGAATATATGAAATGTTCATTTTCTGACTTGCTTGACATGTAAAAATAATGTAAATGTATTTTGAGTTGTAATTTTAATTATCTAATGTAATCTAATATAATTTGTATTGATTGTAATTTTGACATACTAATGTTATATTTTAATAAAATGGCCAATAAAAAAAAAGTAAAAGGTATTTGTTGATTCAGCCTTAAAAATATTGTTGACGTTATTATAAAAAATCGTGGTGATTTAGATATTATTTTTAAACGTGATTGTGTTTAAACATAAAAACAAACCAATCTAACTATAGTTTGTTTTGGGACATGAAAAAAAAAGTTAAGTCCAGCTCCTATAGAAATTCGGCCATCCTCCTTTATTGTTATTTGCGTCCGACTTTACAGCGGCATGAATGGCTCCGCGTCTTATTTCACACGCCGTTGACTGTACGGCACTTGTGACTTTACTTTAAATAAAGCCTTTGACGAATTACTTGGGAGCCAGAGTTTTAAGCGTTGTGACGGGTTTTGTGGGACATATTTATTTCGTTATATTGTGCGTTAATACATTTAACTTACACTTACTGCCTTGTTCTGCCAGTCATTTAATATGAAAATTTGTAAGAAATTTTAGCCGTCGTAGGAAAAGCTGAGATCTCCCGCTAGGCAAGGTGTTCAGTCCGGGAAGCTACAACACTCCGTGTGTTAGTATGGAGCTACTCTAAATATAGACACCGTAATACTTATGAATTTTTGAAGCCTGAACTAAACTTCGGAACTAAACTTTGCTTGTGGCGCGACGACAACGCTGCCACATTATCAACAGATAGTACAGTAAAAGTGTCGACGCAGGTGTAAGTACCAGGAATTGCCAGTAGTCTATGGTGAGTCAAAAAGAATGCAAGTAATCTGCAAGAATGCCGTGAAGCATAGGCGAGCAGTAAAGCTCAGAACACAGCAGCGCAGAGAGTAACTTGAAGGGATACGAACAGTTTTTAAATCTGTGATGAACCTTGTAACGTTTAGGTGGGTTGTGGGATCAGAAGACTGCAGAAAATGTTTACTCGGGAGCAAATAGAAGAGATTCTTGAGGATGATAAGAAAAGAATAGAATTACTTTCCATGGTTCCGGCTACTTGCAAACATAATACATCGCGTTATCATGTACATGACATGATAACGCGACGTGTTACTCTTGCTTATGACTTTAATTCGACTACTTTCAACGACTATAATTGACATTAATATATGTCTTATGAATTAATAAATATATCGTCAGTGCTCGAGGAGACTGGAGAGTGTGCGCAGGAATTACATAATTCAATTGCTCCCTTTCTTTTCCACTATCGGATAACCAGGCAGTTGGTGGGTGTTCAACTCTTTGCTTTGTCTTTTGCAACGGTTTGCTTTGTCTTTTGCAATGCGTGCAACGAAGCAGTGGAATAATTCAGTTAAAGTTTCCGACGTCTGTCTTTCCGTCCTTGTATAATCTGGGCGTATTAAGGCAGGAGTGAATAGGTTTTGTTGCGCTAAGACAGTGCGATTTACCATCTAGTGATTTATCACCACTTACACCAGGTGGGATGGTAGTCAAGAACTGGCTTAAAATAAGTAAAATAAGGGGTATCATTTCGTTTAATACGTCATAGGTTCGAGCAGTCTCCCCCCCGAACGGGTTCCCGCCTTGTCGTGGCGAGGGGGCTTAGAACCCGTGGCTTGGTCACCCACGGTGTACAAAGAGGAACCCACATGGCCGGTCCGAGGTGAAGGGCCGGCCCAAGGAGGCCACTCCGAGTGGGCTTGGCGAGCCCACCTCGGATGTGTGCTGGTGGGCTGCAGCGAAAGGGGTGTCATCTCTCCCTACCACTGCAGCCGAGGTGGAGTCGCGGAGGAAGAGGAGTGTTGGTATGGCGATGCGCCAATCGCCCTATGCTCCGCAATATAAACGGGGCCGCACCGTTGATGCGGTGGTGGTAGGGCTGCGGGGGGAGAGGAGTGTTGG
The DNA here is from genome assembly GCA_036936625.1 of Parnassius smintheus behrii. Lineage (NCBI taxonomy): Eukaryota > Metazoa > Arthropoda > Insecta > Lepidoptera > Papilionidae > Parnassius > Parnassius smintheus. The sequence goes on from JAUPFT010000026.1 coordinate 6,619,511, forward strand.
TATTGCAAGGCGCCGCTCCTTCCGCCCTCCCCAGCCGAATCTTGGTTGGCAGCGGAGCCATAGACCAGATCCGCTGCTGGGGTCAGGAAGGTTAGGGATTCTGAGAGCTTGTTTTTCCTGGCAAAAAGGTTCGAGCAGTCTGTAACAGCGATCGATAATACCCCTGCCAGACGTGGCTTCTTAGAACCTTGACCAGCATTGGATTTTAGGTACTTGATGGAAAAGTTAAGTTAGGTTAAGTTAGTTATAGTCAACCAAATCTAAGAAATACATTTTGACACCAAGCATGCCAACCAAAAAATGGGAACGTACTACGTTCGATTCTTTAAAAAATCGTTTACGATTATTTAGAGTTGGTAATCATTTAGTTTGGTTTGAATAATACCAGAAGAAATTTAAAACGGATAATTTAAAACTGAGTTTAAAGATTTATCAGTTTCTTCGTATTTGTTGTTACTGCTTATTTCTAGAGGCACAGTTATTAAAATTTAAGATTGAAACTTATTCAATCTTTTTATACAAACTTAGTTTAATAAATTTTTGATCTATGTGTACCTAGGTCAAATTTTGTATATTTTCTGGGATTTTGTTGTAAAAGCGTAATAATGGCCCCATTAATAATTATGAGAAACAATGAATTACAGACTCTGTGGAGTCGAGTAACTGGTACCGAAATGGCGGGATATTGAAATTATGTAGTGATTTGTTTAGCACGGCCTTGTATATGAATTTTTGCCTACACAAATTTACTTTGACTAAGTAAATAAAAATAAACTTGTTTTATTCATGATTCATGTAATTTGAGGAATTTTGGAAATGAAAATTAAACTAAACAAATAATACATTAAAAAAATTAATAATTCGATTATTTGAAATTTTTTACCGATTATTTAAATATTTTGCCGATCATTCGCATAACAACGAATTTTAAACATCCGAGCACTACGGTAATATACATAGCGACATATTATTGAAACGACGGCAAGTAAAAAAAGTAAAACCAGTATTAGGTTATTTTTTAATACTTTGCTTTGTTTTAAAAAATTCTAATTTTAATTAGTGATAAAAAAACTACATACGTTGTAATTAAATATAGATAACGTCATAATTCTTTGGATTTACGTAAAAGGTTATTTTAAATCCTGTGAGTACGCTGGTGCAAAGTTATTGCGGAATGATTAATGTAAAACGTCAAAAGGTATTTCTTAGATTTGTTGGACTATAGTAGTTTCACGCTTTAACTAAATGAAACATATTTAGTTATAAAACATGAGTTCCGACGCGAAAGGGGCCTTGCCTATTTCCATACTTGACTATTTTAAGTACAAGCTGTTTATCAAATTTTAAATAAAAATTAAACTTTAATATGTTATATGACAATTAAATAATAATAAATAGACATTAGATAAATCGTACCATGTTGGTCTGGGCATATACTGGATGATTTTTAACTGTCTGCAAAAAAAAGGGGGGAAGCAGGTGAACGGAGTAGAAGCTTATGGCACTAATATTTTTCACTTTTTATTTTAAGATAATTGATAGAATCAGGCGTTACTTTGCGGAAATCCATTATAATAAAAAATGAAAATATTAATTTCTTTGCAACCTTCCGCTAAACAAATGCAATGATGTGTCTTACCTGGATGGTAAAGGTGCTCTTCAATCCAGGTAAGACATATCATTTTATTTGTTTAGCGGAAGGTTGCAAAGAAATTTATACTTTTGCTTTTTATTTATTTATTTTTTTATTCCACAACTATCACACAACGCCATCTAGTCCCAAGCTAAGCAGAGATTGTGTTATGGGTACTAGACAACTGATAAACATACTTATATATTTCTAAATACATAAATATTATAGATAAATTACATCCAGACACAGAACAAATGATCGTGCTCATCACACAAACATTTGTCCTGGGTGGGAATCGAACCTACGACCTCCGGCATAGCAGTCAGGGTCACTAACTACTAGACCAACAGGCCTGTCAATTTTATTTTACATTAATATATTATGAAATTGATATATAAGTAAATACTAGTGATCCGAAACTTGTGTGAGACTTATTAAAGAAAAGAATGTGTCATCTGTTTTACTTTGCTCAGCAAGTTGTAAAAGGCAACTCACGATTGTGAAGGCAATGATGTACTACTAGACTTCAAAACCGTGTCACAGCTGAAGCAGGCTCAGTAAATATGCCACACGATTTTATTTTCAATTACGATAGTTACTGTTTTTAGACAAATACGAGAAATTTGATTATATGAACTAAACTTAAAATCACGTTGCACACACAAATAATAACAGCGTTTTCTTAACTACCTACATCAAACAAAATCAGTGTTAGATTTTCGAATACAACGTTCGCGGTTCACAAAACAAAGAATTGGTCTTCACATCAAATCAAATCAAAGTACATAAAAACATAAATAGCTTTCATAAGAATAAAGATGTTCATACTTTAAATTAGTACTTAATTCATTTATGGGGCAATGTATACGCTTTTACAACAAATTCCCAGAAAATTTACAAAATTTGTCATTAAACAAGTTTAAATATTTTATTTCAATATCATTATATATCTTTACATTATATCATATATCAAAACTAGCTAGCAGACTTAGTTCTGCAGCATATGCTGTAAAAAAGATTAGAACTCTTACCAATGCTGAAACAGCTAGAATAGTCTACTTTAGTTATTTCCATTGCATTATATCGTATGGTATTTTGCTATGGGGAGATGCGACTGACACTGAAATTATATTTATTTTACAGAAAAGGGCCATTAGAGCAATATATAATTTAAAACCAAAAGAGTCACTGAGACAAAAATTTAAGAAAATTAATATTTTAACTCTGGCTTCTCAATACATTTATGAAAATGTAATGTTCGTACACAAAAATAAAAGTAGTTTTGCGAAAATAAGTGATATTCATTCTGTAAATATATATAATGTATAGAAACAGACACGAACTAGTAGTACCAGTTACTCGACTCCACCGAGTCAGTAATTCATTCTTGGGGCGATGTATACGCTTTTACAACAAAATCCCAGAAAATGTACAAAATTTATCATACACAAAGTTCAAAAATGTTATTAAACTAAGTTTGTATAAAAAGGGTTATTATAATATTAAGGAATTTATGGATGATAATAACCCCTGGGAAGGATGATCGCTACCAAGCTATTTCTAATTTGTCTTGTGTTGCTCATTGCTAACATGATTGTAAGCTATTATTGGAAAAAAAAATAGTCCCGCTGGGTTTCTTGCTGGTTCTTCCCAGGACAGAGGTTTTTTTTGCGAACCAGTGGTAAATGAAAAAAGTGACTTTCAATAAGTATTTGTTATAATCTACATTGAATAAAAAAGTTTCTGTTTCTGTTTCTGTATTAAAGAAAAATTGTACAAAAGGGTTATTATAATATAAATTAATACATAAATGAAAATAACCCCTGGGTATGAGGTGATTGCCCCCATGCTGGTTCTATAAAAGACAGACATTCAAAGAGACAAGCATAAAGACGATAAGACAGACAGACAGACAGAAAGAGAGAGAGAGAGAGAGAGACAGACCGAGAGGTAGGTAGAGAGGTAGAGAGACGGGTAGAGAGATAGACAGACAGTGGCAAAGACAGTCAATTTGTTTTAAAATTGTTATGTATGTCTTAATTTATGTCTTAATAGGATACAAATAATGCCTTAGGGCTATTAACCTCTGAGGGACTATTTGCATGTCTATTAAGATGCCAGTTATTTCAATCTTATTTATATGGTAACTTATTAAGTTAATTTATAAGTACATTTGTATAACAAAATAAACAAAATTCTTGACTTTTATCCACTTCCACTTTACAAATTTAAAAAGAAGGTAGAAAAATGGCTTTTATCATTAACTTATGAAGAAACGGAGGACTTGTTTAATGTTATAATGTAATCCGCTTGATGAATCCTGTTATTTTTCATTTATTTATAAGTACATATAAAACACATGCATACACAAACGCAAAAATACGCTTGCTGACACACACACGCACACATGAACCCTAACGCACTCAACACACAGTTAGTACGTAAATTAAGTAGTATATTATTTTTTATACCTTTTGAAACATTCTTGTTATTTTGAACCTTTATTGTTAATTTATTAGGTCATAAAATTGGGAGAGGGCGCTGATTGCTGAGATACAGGTATAATTCCTAGTTCAGCAATCAGACTTCATATATTCACTGTATAATTATCAATAAAGCTTATTATTATTACAAGCTTATTATTGTTATTAAGTACGTAGTACATATTATCTTTGCATTTCATTTCCCCAAAATTGTATTTTTGTAAAACCGAATCATCTAACAACGTCACAGTGAATGCGCAAATTGTACTGTATTATGTCGCTGCTACAACGGACGTTTATCAAAATCGACGGTAAATTTATCCGCTAATAAAATTCGCAAATGTACGCAAGGGAATTAAATAAAATGGCTGCGCGTGTTATTTGCGTGTTTACTCTCACTGACAACTACCATTCAATAGTTTATAATTAGCTTAAAACATGGATATATTTCACACCTCCAACGTGATGCGGAGAGGTTAGGCCCTACTGTCGAATTTTTTAAATCACTTGCTGCGCTCAAATTCAGTTGTGCTTATTATTTTACATCGCACTAATATGACACGAGAAGCATGTGATTATAATGAGGAAACAATAATGAACAAGCTTGATGCTTTTTTAATTCAAAAATATGTATTAATATAAAAAAGTCCGATAAAAAATTATAATGTGGATGGCCTTTGTTTCATAAATTCTCTGTGTATAAGATGCCTCGAGAACTACTTAGCAAAACGACCTAAGTTTTTTTTTCTACTATCTTAAGAATCATGCAGAGCCGATTCCTTTCAATAATCACTTCTGTGGTGTGCACTTTTATATTTTCTAATTTTTTATTATTTACTGATATTCCACTTTTTTATTTTCTTTAAAGAAATGTACATTGTCATAAAAATACATAACCATAAATAAAAAGGCATAATTGCTTTAAATGAATACTTCTTTAGAATCGTAGTGATTTGAAACTCGGTGAAACGAAAAAGTGACACTAATAGGAGACGAACATATACAATCTATAGGATTAAGCCTAAGAGAGAATGAGATAGAATACAGCATAGCAAGCGACAGTAGCCCAATGGCAGGGTGCGAACAGCGAACTCAAAAGGTTGTGGGCTCGAAACGGCCATTCGAGTACTGTCGTGAACAACTCCTAACACAAGCATTTTTAGATTAGATACCAGCAGTGATAAGGGAGAACATTAGTACTGCATTGCTGGTATTTAAAAAAACAGTGTTTTCTATCATCTCGGTTTCCTATTGCGGTCAATATTCATATCATATCATCTCGGTCCTAGTGCGGTGCTTTAAAGATGGTGATTCTTTAAAATTTTAAATGTTAAAATAAGCGGTTAAAAATAACAAATTTAATAAACAAAATTTACCATAATATTGAATAAAATTATCAGATCCAATACATTGCCTAAAAATCCACAATTTTATGACTTCGGTTCTATTTTTAACCAACGGAAAAAGGGAGGAGGTTGTCAAATCGACGCGTATATTTGTTTTTTATGTTTTTTTTATGTCTGACCACGCATAACTTTTTACAGAGTAGTTCAATTTTGATAATTCTTTTTTTTTACTTGACCTCGAAATTGGTCCCATATAAATTTGGAAAAAACTCTACCATAAAGCTGGAAAAATAGGGGTGATTTATTATTTACTCACAGATTTAAATGCTGAGTTGTGTATTACAACATTACACAATAATTGCATTACAAGAAAAAACCTCACGATGAATGAGCTTTAGACCAATGGTTAATATAACGCATAGCGCCATATTGTAGCGCGCTATCTCTTCATAACACATAGCGCGTGTTATGTAAGTAGTCGCCATGGCGCTATTGCGCTCTGACGCTATGGCGCTATCAAGTATTAATATCTAGCGGCAATTAGTTCTAGCAGCAGCGCTGTTTCAGTCAGAGTTTCTCGGCCTGCGGACTCGATAGCGAGAGGGGGGTGGGACTGCATAGGTAGCTGCCTCGCGAATAAGATGATTGGAGTGCGACTCTAAGGCTTTGAAGAAGTTCTCAGAGAGTTTTTTAAGAAATTGTTGAATTGTAGGGAGCTCTAGGTCCCGATGAAGGTCGGCATTACGGACGTACCAAGGTGCGTTCGCAGCTCGACGATAGAAAAGGTTTTGAACTATTTGGAGTTCATTAATAATTTTAGGGTCCGCGTGGGCAAAAATGAGGCCCGCGTAGGCCATGACTGGTGATATACAGACCTTATAAAGGGTAAGCTTGTTTCTGAGGGACATATTACTGTGTCGGCCCAATATACTGTTGAGCCTACTCAGGTATAAACGTGCGTGACGGGTTACTCTTTTGACGTGGGGCCTGAAAGTGAGTCTTGTGTCTAGAGTGACACCTAAGTATTTGGCAGACGTATGCCAGGGGACAGGGTTCCCTTGCATACGTATTGGTGGAGTGTTTTTGTGACAGCGTCGTTTATAATCGAAGTGAACGGCGGTGCTCTTCTCCGGGTTCACATCGATGCGCCATTTTTTGAACCAGGCTCCTAGGTCGTCAACTGACTTTTGAACCTTGTTCCGTATGAAAGGTAGCGAGATACCTTTACAGTAGAGAGCAGTGTCGTCTGCGAAGAGGGAGAGCTGAACACCTTTCGGCGGGATGGGAATGTCGTTGGTGAACAGGATGTACAGCAGAGGAGCAAGTACTGAGCCCTGAGGGACACCAGCTTTGATAGGGTGCTGTGAAGATAGCGTGACCTAGTGTCTAAAACGAAAGGTACGATGCTTTAGATAAGAGGCCACGAGACGTACAATACGATCGGGGAGACCCATTTTGTGTAACTTGTAGATAAGTCCTGTATGCCAGACTCTATCAAAGGCTTAGCTTAGCTTTGTCGAAAAAGACCGCGATGGTTTTATGACGACGAGGATAGAAACCGCTGATGATATATTCCACAATACGGTGAACTTGTTGGGGACATGAGTGTTTCGCTCGGAAACCGAATTGATGGGGAATGATAAGAGGGCCACCGTCTGTGGAAAATAGATGGCTCCTCATGCGAGTTTGGATGACTCTTTCGAAGAGCTTGTCCATGGCCTTGAGGAGGCTAATGGGGCGATGACTGGAGGAGAGGTTGAGAGGCTTGCCTGGCTTGAGAATGCCAATCACAGTTGCCTTTTTCCACGTAGTGGGAAAGTAACTAAGGTTGAAGCAGGCGTTGAAGATAATAGATAAAAAGGTTAACACCTGCTCAGGAAAGTGTTTTAGGGCTTGGTTGGAGATGCCACCCACGCCCGGAGCCTTTTTAGGCTTAAGTCCTTTGATGAGGGATGAAATCTCATCATTGGACACAGAGATAGGTCCGGTGGCTGTATGGGGTGAGTTCCGGCGGCGGACCTCATTCTCCACTGCCTGGACGTGTGAGGGGTCGACGAGTTGAGAGCTAGGAGAGCATTATGCGGCAATGCTGTCTGCAAAGCACTCAGCCTTTTCCTCGTCCTTGAAGGCAACCGTACCGTCGGGACGGGAGAGAGGGGGAGTGTGGGTGATAGCATCTATGCGGAGGGCTCTAGCCATCTGATAGTACGCTGTATGAGGTGGAGAGATATTCTCCATGAGTTTACTCTTTTTGAGGTCTTGAAATTCGGAGAGGCGGAAACGGAGTTCTCTTTGAAGACGATTGGCCGTGCGCCTATTTTCGGGAGTGGGATATTTTGCTGCTCTCCGGAAAGCAGCTTTCTTGGCTTTTAATAGGTTGCTAATATGTAGGGGTAGCCCACTATTGCTAGCAACCGGGATGACCCTCTCGTTCTCCTTAAGGGAGGATTTAATAAGGGTGGAAAGTAAATCGACTGCGGTGTCGATTTTTTCGGGACTGTCTAAGTCCGACGATAGGGAGATGACTCTGGACTCACAGGAGAGTCCTGTGAGTCCAGAGCTTTAGCTAGGGACTCCTTGAATCCCTTCCAATTAGTGAAGGTTTTCGTGTTTTGGGGGAGGCGGCTGATGGCCAAGAATGAGGGAGACGGGTCGGTGATCGGATCCTAGATCGTCTAGTGTCTCGATTGCCCTGAGGTTGAGAGAAACTCCTTTAAGTAACGCAAAATCTAGTACATCGAGGGCGTGATCGGTGTTATCGGGAAAGTGAGTAACACCGAGGGGACGGTGGACGGTAATATCAAGAGACTGCGTGATATCGAGCAGTATCTTGCCACTAGGGGAGGTAGTACGGCATGTCCATTCAGTATGCTTGGAGTTAAAATCTCCAAACATAATGACTGAATTGCCTAAAGATAAAATAGCCTCAAAATCTTTTTTGAGGGGATGGGTTCCTGAAGAGATGTAGCAGGAGGCTATGAGGATGGACCGATGTCCACTTATAGCTAGCCTGCATACCGTGGCTTCCATGTTGGTAAGCTGCGAGTAGAAATGGGGAATAAATTAAGGATACAAGAATGTATATAAATACATAGTGCATGTAAATAATTGATTTTTATAAATACAATAAATAAAATTTTAAATACACTTTTATTTGATTTATAATTTATATGAAGATTAAAATAACGTTTACATCAATTATAATAAATAATAATTAATTGTATATCGATTCTAAAAATAAAGTTAATTCTATTTTAAATAGTACGTAACTTAAAAATATTTTTAGGATTATAGAAAGTAGTAAGCCTGAAAAGCATGAAAACGTGCATTGGTTTTTCTTTACCGCTTTATTTTATTTTAGTCTAAAATGCGACTTATTACGAAATAATGTTCTTATATAGCACGCGATCTATCCAATGAACGACATGTAATGTCACGTGCTAAGAGATATAACGTGCTGTAAAACTTAACGCACTTACCGGCCTCCTAGACGCTTTCTTATAAATAGCGCGCTATGACATAGCGTATTTAATAGCGCGCTAGAAATTTATAGTTTATAGTCTGTAGCGTGCTATTGATTTATAGTCGTTTTGAACAACTTTGATTTAGACCAGTCAGTGTCTTGCGTGTAGATCGCTCAGTCTCTGCTTTTTGCTAAAGCTCGTTCATCGTGAAATTTGTGTAATAGGTTATTTGACTCTAGATCAGATAAAACAATACCCAATCAAGTGTTTTCACATTACTCAGTGCCACATATGCCTGCCTTTTATCACACTATCTTTTTATACTATCTTACTGAGATCGATTACAGCTTTAAACAAATAATTATTTTAAAGTAGAATTATATAACAGTTAATAGCTAAAGTAAAATAAGTAGCTAATTTAAAAGTAATCAAAAGCTAAGCATGTAGTAATTAGTAGATTATAGCCACAAAAAATATAAAATAATTTTTTTTATCAAAAAAATTACACCGCCGAAAAAAAACTGAAGAGCAAAAAATAATAATATACCTTTTTCTTTTACCCTAATAACTAAGTTCTTTAACTAATGTAAGTATAACTAAGTAATTTTGGATCGGCGCCAAGCAATCAACGAACAAAGGTCACTAAATAACCTTAAATTTAAAGAAATAACCAAATTAAATTAACATTGCAACATGAAATCTTCAATGATAAACATTAATATTTCAAAAAATACTCCGCATGACCACTCGTAACGTGTGCCCTCACGTGTGTGCCCGTTCGGGATGCTGTCTCACTGACATTAACTTCATGAACGATTGGCATTTTCCGGCGACGGGGCGTGTCGCGCCGGGAATCATGCTTTCCATAATTAATTAATTTGCTTGTTTGGCGCCGACTCTAAATTACTTGGGTATACTTACATTAGTTTAAGAACTTAGTTATTAACCTTTAAATAAAAACTTAAAATAATTACAAAAATATATACTTAAGTATACTTACATTAATTTAAGAATTTAGTTACTAAGGTAAAAGAAAAAGGTTTATTATTCTTTTCTTTTCAGTTTTTTCGGTGGTTAAATTTTTTCGTTAAAAAGTTTTTGTACCGCCTATTTTACGTACCACCTTGAGAGTCAATCAATTTTTGTTCGATAAAATTATTTTATCTATAGAATGAAGTATAGGCACTATTACAAAGCAATTTTACTCTAAAGAATATTATTTTGGTTCATTATATTGAATTTTAAGCTTTAAATGTCTAAAAATAAGGATTCCAACGTTTATTTACCATTAAATTATACTTTTACTTTATATGTTATGCTTATGCCGCTTTTGTGGTTGAAAATTACAATATTAGGTAAATAACCTTCCGTAAAAACTTTTTAAGTGTTAATGACGTGAAAACTTCTTGTTGTGATTTAAAACTCAATGAAACGAAAAAGCGACACTAAAGAAAGACAAACATATACATCTATAGGATTTAGTCTGCGAGAGAATGAGATAGAGTACTATATTTAATTAATCTTGTTTAGGCTACCTAGCGTCTATTTTACGTAGCAACTTGGGGATCACATTTTGTTAATACATTACTTACTAGCATTAGCTACTTAGCAATGCTTATGTCATGTTTAAAAAAAACGTGAAACTGCAAACGGCAAACTTAGTAGTTCATGTCTATTCGCGCAAAGGTTTCCTTATGAAGGGGTCTAAATATACCGATGTGTTTAACGACTGGAAAATTGGAGGACGGTGGGTAGTACTTAATTATACTGCCGCAGCTGTACTAGATTCGGTCCGTTCATATTTTTCGTGTTATATACGCTGCAAAGTTTGGAATATCTAGTTATTTCGGTTAAGTGTATTGTGTATAAGTAGGTGATTGTCTGAATATTCAGGAAATTATTCAAATCCACGTAGCAGAGCCATACTGCAGCTATATTATGGTTGTAGCACGAATAGGTCGCCTCAACCGAGGTAGAACCACGCTATCACAGATAACCGCTAAATAGCAGCTTAATGTTGCTGTGTTTCTTGTGGTCGGTGTAGAGAACCGGAGACCCTTTCTACTGTAAATGAGGCATTTCATCTCAGTCCTCAGGGTTTACAACGCATTTCGACAGCATTTGCCCGTATCACTCATAGATATCTACATCTTTTCTCAAATAAAAATAAAAATGCATATTCATAATCATTTAAAATTTTAAAAACCTCTTAAACAAAAGCTGATGATCTTCAAACGGCTGAACCGATTTCGATAAAAGTTGTATAAGAACCACCACTAGAAAACCGGTTTTTAAATTAAAAAAAAAAACAAATCCAAATCAGATCTACTGTTAAAGAGCTACGGTGACACTGACAGACAGAGAGACACACAAAGCGGTCAAACTTATAACATCCCTGTTTTTCGTCAGGGGTTAAAAACCGACAGTTTCAATGTGATTACCACAATAGTTGTGTAATGGAAATTAAGGAGGGATCTAAGTACACGTCTGCTCGTCACAATTTTCAGCAAACGAAACAAGAAATATATAATGTAATTTGAGTAATGCGGTTGGTAAAATATCAAACATTCTCGCCACGTTTTGGATAACAAAATTATATAAATTTTCATTGACACTTACTTAGGGCCTTCACTTGTACTTAACTGCCTCGTTGGACTATTGTTCGTAAGCGCAACTGAGTCAAGCCAAAACTAGGTGTATGGTCTTTGTATCAAGAAATTCTCAGTAGCTGCCTGAAGTCAGGTAGTTGGCGGTAATACACCCCCTTGCATCGAAATCCTGGTCCTGCGCCTGATCCAGTGGGTGAATATTGAGTTTTTCTGTGAAATAAAGACATTTTATTTTAATTTCTAATCAAGGATAAAAGTAGTTACTATGAAAATTATTGTCCTCACTTGCTAAGCGAAAGGCGACCGCGAGATGTTTAAACGATCGAAAGAATCGAAATCGGTGCAAAATTAGAATCGAATAAAAACTGTTTGTTGTTACAATGAAAACTGTTTAAATAAAGAATTCGAAAGTATACGTCTTCTCATTACAAGGAGTTAAGCCTGCGATACGAGATTACACTTAAAAGTCATAAATATTTACCTACATACGCATCACTTGAGTGCAGAGAGCGAAAGGTTTTAATTAAAGAGGTCGTCGATGGTTAACTATGCAACACAATACATACAGTTTAAAAATGTTTATGTCATGTTTGCTATAATACATCGGTTCTACACCTTTCTACATAAAGATAATATCATCATTCTCTAAACCATTTCCCATTATCTGGGGTCGGCGCAGTAAACCTTCTTGTTCCATTCCTCTCTATCAGCCGTCATTTCCATACTTACTCCTTTCATTCTCATATCACTCTTCACACAATCGATCCATCTTTTATTCGGCCTTCCTCTGCCCGTGTGTCCCTCCACATTCATATTCAACACTCGTATTGTGACATGACTTTCATTCCTCCGCATCACATGCCCAAACCATGCCAATCTGCTTCCTCTCACCTTTTCTACCACTGGCGCTACTTTCAGGCTTCCTCTTATATACTCATTCCTTATCTTATCCATCCTTGTCACACCACACATCCATCGTAACATTCTCATTTCATTCGCATGCAGTCTATTTTCATCCTTCTTCTTGACGGCCCAGCATTCACTTCCATACATGACGACAGGTCGGATGATCGATTTGTAAATTTTCCCCTTCAGCCTTATTGGCTTTCGGGGATCGCACGTTGTGGCTGTGACCTGTCGCCATTTCATCCACCCTGCGTTAATCCTATGCTGCACAGCTCTATCTATTCCGCCGTCGCCTTGAATGAGGGAACCGAGGTACTTGAAATCTGAGCAGGTAGGCAGTATAGCGCCATCCAACGACATGGGTACAGGACTGGAAAGACCGCCGAAATCACAGCACAGATATTCGGTTTTGGATCTGCTGATCTTCAAGCCAACACTTTCCAGCCTCTGTTGCCACCCCGTCAGTCTGCTCTGTACCTCGATGCCTTCTTCCCCGACAAGCACGATGTCATCGGCAAAGAGCATGCACCAGGGTGCCTCATCCTGCAGGTCCGACGTCAAAGCGTCCATAATCAGTAGGAAGAGGTAAGGGCTCAATGCCGACCCTTGGTGCAGCCCTACCGCCACATCGATACTGCCCGTAGTTCCCGCGGCAGATCGTACACATGTACGGGATGCTCTGTACATAGCACGGACTAACCTCACATACTTCCCAGGCATACCTTTCATCTTTAACGCCCACCACAAAACCTCACGGGGAACCCGATCGTACGCCTTTTCAAGGTCGACAAAAACCATGTGCAGATTTTTATGCACGCGCTTGTACTTTTCGCACAATTGGCGTAATGCGAAAATGGCATCTGTCGTACCTCGACCGGGCATGAATCCGAACTGGTTTTGTGTTATCTCACACTCTTCTCTCATTCTTCTCTCTATTATTCTTTCCCAGACTTTCATAGTATGTGACATGAGTTTTATTCCCCGGTAACTGCTGCAGTTTTGAACGTCTCCTTTGTTTTTAAAAATGGGGACCAGTATACTACTGCACCATTCCTCAGGTATTTGTTCTTCCTGCAACAATTTACCGAAAAATAAACTCAACCACTTCCATCCATCCGCACTCAGCAACTTCCACACTTCTACTGGTATTCCATCTGGGCCGACTGCCTTCCCATTCTTCATATTCCTAACAGCCATTTTTACTTCTTCCACACTAATTTCTCTCACTAAGCCCATATTCACTGGTGGGTTTTCAAGCATACCATTCCATTCATTCTCCTCATTCATCAATTTCTCAAAATACTCCTTCCATCGCTTCTTTATACTTTCATCGTCAGTCAAAATCCTTCCAGAATCATTTTTTTTTTTTTTTATAGAATAGGGTGACAAACGAGCACACAGTCCACCTGATGGTAAGTGGTTGCTGCGGCCCATAGACATCTACATCTATCTTCCATTACAAATCAAAATGCAGATGCGTTGTCACCCGTGAGGACTGAGATGGAATGCCTCATCTTTTATACATTTTACATGTGAAACATCTCTTCCATTCCTTTCTCTCGCTCTTGCAATTTGAAAAAGTCGTTTTTGACCTTCGGGGCTTTCAAGGGACCGATATAATTTATCTTGCGCCTCTGCCCTACAAATAGCAACTTCCTTCTTCGCTCTCTTCTTACATTCTTTATACGCCTCTCTCTTACTTTCTTTTATGGATTCATTCTGGTCTTCTACGCTCTGCCATTCTTTAAAGGCATTTTTCTTTTCTCTCAAAACTTCTCTAATACTTTCACTCCACCACCACCCATCCTTATCTATCATACGCTTCCCTTTTGTTTCATACATAAAGATAATAATATGAAGATATTTAACATGACAGCTGAGTTGTAGACACCATATAAAATTAGTGAATATGATACTTTTACATCGTCCTATTATAGAACAATATTTATTTGCCGGATTGTTTGATTTGTTCATCATTCACTTTGATAATAGCGTATTGTCATTCCAAGCGAAAATATGTATACTTTAGATTGCACGGAAAAATGATACGCGGCTTCACTCGAGATTTAAATCTTGGAAAAGCTTATCTCTAATATACGTACAGTTAATCGTGTATCTTTTAATCAAGAATTGTCCGAACTCGCCCTAAATGGAAGATTTGTATTCGATTTTAAATTAATTTACCGATGACTTGAAATTTTCAACATAGCTTATAACAGGAAATGAAGATATCTCCTTAGAAATCGAGAAACAACCTCGCAGCGGCCGTTGCCCGGTGGAGCGACCTTCCACTAAATGTAGGGACGACCTATAGGTATCCAACGTAACTGGTAAACCGGTTGTATGAGCGTTAAAGTTCTTCAACGAGTTTTATGGCAATTTATCGTGGAGGACTTTATATCTAACAATGAAGATGATAATAATGATGATGAATAATATTGTTGTGTGGTGGCAACGTAAAAGAACTACTTCAATAGGTGGTGACTTCTTTTCTTGCCTAGCAGTCTGTCTGTAGATGTGTTTTTGTCGCCAAGGAGCAGTGCTTGCACAGCTGTGTTTCGATCTGAAGGTGAAGAGAGCCAGTAATATCACAGGCTGTGAGGCATCTTATTTATCAGAAGTAAGAACTTATCTGTCTTATTCATTGGAAGTTTATTTTTATTTTTTAAAACGATACAATAGGATATTCTCCCGTATCGTGGAGGCAGCTTACAAACATAAATTGTCCAAAATCCAGACCCGGAAAAATTATTTGTAGGTCACATAAATACTTGTTCCGTACGGGATTCAAACCCGCGGCTCTCAGCGCTACTTCTCATAGCTATGACACCGCACCATGGAGTTGTCAAAGTTTGTTGCAAGTGTACATGGGCCGCAGTAACCGTTGACTATCAGGTGGGGTGAAAGTTCGTTCGTTAAATCAATGTTAGAAAATAATCTGGTTGGTTTTGTTGGGAGCCTTAAAAATTTACCAAAGGAAATACTTTGAAAATGTAAAGATAGGAGACTAAATATTTTATAAAGACAACATTTGACAATTTCTTTGGTGTTTACTACGATTGTCAGGTTGGGCTGTCTCATTATCAGTCTATGAAATTTGGATCGGAACTTATAAATGAAAATAAAGCTCAACGTAAGAATTTTGACGTAAGCGAATCACGCCCTAAACTTATTAACAAAGAGTTCGATGTCCATCAGTGCTGTTAAAATTGTAAAATTTTAATTTTAATTTAAAAAATACTTGTAATAAATAATAAAAACCGACTTCAAAGAACATTTTCTTTTTTAAAAAACTTTACCTCACACTATGATTTTCTCCTGTATCGTGGGGGCAGCTTACATACATAAATTACACAAAGCCAAACATCCAGACCCGATACAATTATTTGTAAGCTAATCAAACACTTGTTCTGTGCGGGATTCGAACCCGCGGTCCTTAGGGCTGCAACTCATTACTAAGGCACTGCGCCACGGAGCTAAAAACAATGAAATAATTTCACAATTTAAACTCTATGTGCTAAGACATATTTTATAGTGGAGCCCCAACTTTATTTTTAACAATTTTTTTTTTTGGTTGTTTGACGGCGGCTTTTAATTTTCATCAAAAGATATTTTTTATACTTTTGAGGGGACATAGGAATATCACAATCTCAATTTCAATGAAATAGTTACATTAAAATTACATTCTTATTTGGGGGAATTTTCCCCAAATCGTATATGACAAATGACATAACCTTTGTAAAAAAAAATTATAAAAAAATCATTCCGTAAAATACGTGCAAAAACAACACCCAGTCGATTAGCAACTTTTAGTTTCATCATCCACACCATCTGGACGCTTGGCGGGCCCCCACTGTACGTTTTATTAAGAGTTTTCTTCTCTGTACGACCTCTCTGTAGAATCTTTTACCACCAGCGATTTTTCTAGACCGATAAGACTTAGGAACCTTTAAGAAATGAGCTTAATTCTTTCTAAGATGCCGTCTGCGCCTAGCGGGATTATTTTCAAAAATAATCCCGCTTTGTTTCTTATTGGTTCTTTCTAAGACGGAGTAATTGTCCGAACCAGTACTAAATTAAACTTACGATTGACAAACACGAGCACACAGTTCACCTGATGGTAAGTGGATGCTGTCGCCCATAGACATCTATATTTATCCTCGATTAAGAATCAAAACGCAGATGCGTTGTCACCTCTAAGAACTAAGATGGAATGCTTCGTTTCCAGTAAAAAAGGGTCTCGGGATCTGTACACTAATCATACAAAACACAGCGGTATTAAGCTGCTATTTTACGCTGGTATTCTATGAGAGCGTGGTCCCTCCCCGGCCGAGCCGACCCATTCGTGCTAAAACTATACTACTCATATAACTGCAACATCGTTATACCACGTTTAGACTTTTAATAAGTATGACTTAATATTTATCTCGTTTATATAAAATAAAAAAAATTCTGCCTGTAGTAATTACCTACTTGTGTTTGAGTTTCTTTCTTTTTGTTATTTCAAAATAACTATTATGTTATGCTATTAAATGACCAAAGCAAATGATTTTCATAACAATTTAGAACTTGAAAAACAAACTGTTGGGGTTATCAAACAACTAGAAACTTGTAACTAGTTTCATATAAATCTAGGTAAATCATATTATAACGCTTTTGGTATTAATCCCTGTAATAAACAACACCTGTCTGAAGGAGCAAAGTTCAGAGTTAGAAATCTTTGTAGCCAGAAAATTTCTTAGAATATTTTTGGAAATCCAACATTACAACTTTCGTAGCACGAACGGTTGGCTCGACCGAAGTAGTACTTCGTTATCACAGAACAACAGCAAAAATAATGCGTCATGAAAAAAATATTGTGGCGAACGTTGAGTATGGAGAACTGAAAACCCTTTTTATTGGAAACTATCTTAGTCAGGGGTGATAATAATTATCAGCATTTTGATTCTTAATCAACGATATATGTAGTAGGCTACAGCACTCAATTGCCATCAGATGACTGTGTGCTCGTTTTTCTGTGAGAGCGTGGACCAACCCCGGTAGAGCCCACCTATTCGTGCTAAAACTATAACATAATTGCAGCAGGGCTCTACTGCATTAAAAAAACATCCGAAAAGAGGCAATAAAATGAAATAGTTCACTACGGTTGTAAAAACTGACACCTAGAAAAACGTGATAAATTTTCCTGAGAATCGTGCAATGTCTTAAGAGGAATAATCTAGAACATTCATTGCGTGTAGTACACTGGAGTGATTGGCAGTAGCATTACTAGAATGAGTTCCATTGTTACAGGTGAAGCATTTGTTATGCTAATGCATCACAATGAAATGCTTCACATTGTATCCTATATATTTTCCCACTTCTGTGCTTGATATAATGTAATTTTTAAAATATAAAGCAAAGATTATTTTTTATATTTTTCTGTTAACTAACGTGCTTTGACTGAATTTTCATGCTAATCCAGCTTAACTTCCACTTCTGGGACAAACTGTATAATGCGCACATGTAAGAATTTAGTACAAGAGTTAAGTTTGAATTTGATGAAATTGAAACAATCCATCCGACTATCCATCACAAGCCCACTGCTGAACATAGGCCTCCCACGTAGATTTCCTCATTGGGGAGATATGCTCCATATGTGCCACGCTTGGCAAGTGGGTTAGCAGCCGCAGTTTTTGTAAGGAAGCCATTAATAAGAAGACCCTGCTGCCCATCTCCTTATTTAATTCCCTCTGTGGTTTCTTACGACACCCAAGGGATGATACAGGGTAGTAGATATTCTTACACCACCACTACTCGGTAAATAATAAAATGTTACCATTTAAGAAATTTGTTATAGGGTTAAAGTTAAGGATATTAAAATTTAAAAATATCTATCTATTCATATTTCACTTTACCGCATGCTTGGAGGTTGGTTGCGCGGAAAACCATTCGTATTATTATATTTGACGGTAGAGGTGCCAAGCCGCTTGTTCCTTTCCGAAAAACGATATCATTCGTACCCTCCTATCGACACATCGGGGTGGTGGGGTGGGAGGGGCAAGAAGATGATTCTAGAATGTCACGTAATCATCGGAGCCGAGGACATATAAGACACGCGCGACCGTTGCGCGTCCTCTTCCCACCGCGCCAGTCATTGGAACAACAGCTCTTTCCACCGCAGTCGTCGTTGAAACTACAACGCTTCTCTCCCGACGCACCCCTGGGGCCCCAGAGTGTCTGTCTAGAAGAAGTTCCAGAAGTTGCAGCTATAGTGCTCTACACAAATAGAAGAAACCCCGGTGAGTCAACACTCCTTTAATTAGTTACTGCCTTATATAGTTTAACCCGCTCCAATTTTGTTGTTCTCCTAATCAGGCAGGATTCCTTTTCAGCGATTTGGCACAATAATACTTTTAGTTTAGGGAAGAGCGAGTGCATTATACCGCATGCTATAGTAGTCGCTTTTACGTAAGCGTAGAAGCAATCGCATATACAGTCCACTCTAGTTAATATCTCGCGTAATAGGTTTAAGGTTCGACCGGGGAACTAGACTTCGGCAGCATTAGACACGTGGCTCCACCATTTTATGGTCCTTAGAGCCGGATTTTGGTCGAATTGTTGAATTAATTAATAAGATAATGCACTCTAATTTATGGAATAGACTTAAATAGTGTTCGTTTAAATTTAAATTTTGATTAGGTACTCGCAAACAGAATTATTCGTTTTATAGCGCTCGTATTTGATTAAATTTAAAGCCTATTAAATAATTGAAACAGTGTAATAGGAACCGTTTGATACGCTTACCCACAATCTTGATAAAATTATTGAGTGCAAATGACGCGTCACCTCGACTCGCTGCGCAGGTGTTCTATTTAATTACGTAATACGGCATACCGAGTGTCCATCCTTCATTGTTTGTGCGTTGTGAGATTAATTGTGATTGATATAACTTTATTATAATAGTTTAAAATGGCAGTTAGTGGAAGTGAAATCAAAATTAAAACGCTTTATGCCAAGAGGGACATACTCTTTTCGCGTATGCAGAATATAAGTGATTATATAAAGAACATTCATATAGAAGCAGTGCGGGAAACCTTTTTGACTGAAATCGAAACGATAGATTATTTGCGGATAGACTACGAAAAAATATTAGACCAAATTAATCATTTGGAATTACAAATCGACCCGAAATACATAGTGAACTACCAACCGCTGCTGGCATTCGAAGATATGTTGTGTCGCGTGAAAAGAACTGCGAGGTCCCTACAATCTCAAAACGAAGCAAAGCCGGAAAAACAGGTACGTCCAAGTGACTCGATTAGGTTGCCGCCAATAGATATTCCGGTATTCAATGGTGATATTAATACGTGACCCTTCTTCTTCAGTAGTTTTCAAAACAATATACACAATAACCCATCGTTATCGGACGCCGAAAAATTATATTACTTAATTAGTAAACTTAGTGGCAGGGCACAGTCGATCTGCTCTGGTTTTACACCTACAGCAAACAATTACTTATTAATATTCGAAACGCTTAAAACTAAATATGAAGATAGGAGAATGTTAGCTTCCGAATATTTGAACCAGATATTCGATCTTAAACCTATATCATCCGCGAACATCAACGGCTTAGAGCAGGTTCTAGATAAATTTGTGGCATCGGTGGCTGCACTTAAGAATTTGAAATTTAATGATCTTATGGACGTGGTGTTTCTCCATGTTGCATTAAAGAAATTAGACCCCGACACCGTGCGTGCGTTTGAAATGGAGCATCGTAGCTCGGATATGCCTTCCTTTCATTCATTAGCATCGTTCGTGCGAGATCAAATAAAGGTGATGCAGCGCTCTCCGAACGTTAAACAGGAGATTAAAAGGTGCGTCGACCGTAGACAGACTCAACCATCTAAAATAGCAGGGTCGTTAACTTACGTAACCGCTACGCCAACATCACTCCAGCATACTTGTATAGTATGTAAAGATAGACACGGTAATTTATATAATTGTGCGACTTTTCGTAAATATTCACCAAGCGAGCGTTATAAATTAGTAAAGACAAACAACCTATGTTTGAACTGCTTAAGCGATAAGCATTTAGTTGCAAAATGCAATTCGAGTTCCGTATGTAGCAAGTGCGCCAGGAAACATCACACGCTATTACATTTTGAAAATAGCAACATAGCGGCGTCAAGTAAAGCGGACAAGGAATTCGCCCCTACTAAGGTCAACGATTCTAGCGGTCGACCTGGTGATGTCGCTCTGTGCTCATTGGCAAATATGGGAGCACAACCTCCTTCAACCGTGTTACTGGGTACGGCACGTATTTTGGTTAGGGATTCGCGTGGAAACGAACAAAGCGTCCGTGCACTGCTGGACAGCGGAGCCCAAAATAGCTTTATAACGCGACAATGTTGTCAGCGCTTAGGCTTAGTAATAAATAGGTCACTTTCATGTCCTGTAATTAAAGGCATCGGAGGTACCAGTAAGACGACCCAGGGATATATAAATTTAAAAATTTATTCTCGGATAGATCGTAATGTTAACTTTGATATAAATGCACTAGTAGTAGATAGGGTCACTGAACGGTTGCCAACCGTTTCGGTTGACATCTCGGCAATGATTGAATTTAAGAATTTGACTCTGGCGGACGACACTTACGCCGTTCCTGGAAAATTAGACATGCTCATTGGAGCATCGCTTTTCCCTCATCTTTTGTTAAACAATAAGGTCAGGGGCAACTCCTCGCATACCGCGCCTTACGCACTGGAAACCGTATTGGGCTATGTGATCCTTGGCTCCGCCCCCATCATAGATAGTATTTCGGCAACCTCTTATCGTGGTATGGCTGTCGAACCGCTCGAGTCGTTAGTCCGCAAATTTTGGGAGATGGAGGAGGTGAACGTTCCACCCATAGCTAGCTCAGATGATAGGTTATGCGAGGAAATTTACGTCCGCACGACCATTCGTGATCGCGACGGTAGATATAGTGTAGCGCTACCCTTTCAAGGAGATGTTTTATCTCTCGGCGATTCGCGTCAAATGGCGGAAAAACGTTTCTACAGCTTGGAGCGTAGGATGCTCGCTTCACCCCAGTTAAAGGAAGCTTACGACGGCGTCATTAGCGAATACATAAGAGAAGGTTACATATCACTTGTGGCTTCGAAATTAGATAACTACGAAGACACACCGTCGTATTTCATACCACACCACGGAGTCATTAGAGAGGACAAACTTACATCTAAGTTACGTGTAGTGCTCGACGCTAGTGCTAAAACTAGCACTCACCTGTCGCTTAACGATATCCTCTATAGTGGGCAAAATTTACAGGGCAGTTTATTTAATATAATAGTCAATTTTCGTTTGTTTAGTATAGCACTATCCGCCGATATTCGTCAAATGTTTCTTTGCATAGGGGTCCGTGAATGCGACCGTAGATTCCAACGCATTTTATATCGTTTCAACCCAAAGGAACCTCTAATGGTGTTTGAATTTAACCGCGTTTGTTTTGGTTTAAAGTCGAGCCCATTTCATGCGTTACGCACGGTGAGTCAGCTCGCTCACGATGAAGGTCCCTCTTATCCTAAAGCTAAGAGGGCAATTGAGAGCGGATTATATATGGATGATTTTGTGTACTCGGTCGATAGCGTGGAGGAGGCAACCCTAACCACCGCCGAGGTTATAAGGCTCATGAAATCGGGTCAGTTCGATCTTGTGAAGTGGACTAGTAATTCGCGTCCGGTTTTGGATACAATCCCACTATCACACCGTCTTTCGGCGATAAAGGAATTCGACGACTCTGATACACACAAGGTGCTCGGTCTGTGTTGGTCACCAGAGTCCGACGTGTTTAGCCTTAAGGTAAATCCGCCCGTAGAGAAATGCACAAAGCGCACAATACTGTCATGCGTTGCTAGATTATGGGACGTCATGGGTTTCGTAGCTCCAGTGGTATTATACGCTAAGCTTTTAATTAAACAACTTTGGTTATTGGAATGCGACTGGGATGACTCGCCGCCTGACAGCATTGTTCGGTTGTGGCAGCGCTTTAGAGAGGAACTTCCTTTATTAAGAGAAATTAAAATACCGCGTCATATAAACGTAGATAGAAATAGCGCCATAACAGTCGTTGGGTTTGCAGACGCCAGCGAGAAGGCTTACGGGGGCGTTGTATATTTCCACGTCCAGAATAGTGGTAGAAATTCGATTAGCCTCATTAGTTCTAAGTCGAGAGTCTCCCCCCGTAAGGTTGTCTCTCTGGCGTGCTTAGAGCTTTGCGCAATATTAGTACTCGCCAAGCTTATTACCGCAGTTATCAGCGCATCTAGGGATAGAGTTCACATAGAAAGGATATTTTCCTTTTCCGACTCCACCGTCGCCTTATGCTGGGTTCATTCTTCACCCCACCGTTGGGATACGTTTGTTGCGAACCGAGTGGCCAAGATACAAGACGAGTTAGAAACGCGGAACTTTTATCACGTGTCCGGTACGGAAAACCCCGCCGATTGTCTATCCCGTGGACTCACCCCGATGCAAATGATGGACCACCCGCTTTGGTTCCACGGACCTTTTTTTTTTTATAGAAGAGGGGGCAAACGAGCATGCGGCTCACCTGATGTTAAGTGACTACCGCCGCCCATGATCAACCGCAACACCAGGAGAATTGCGGGTGCGTTGCCGGCCCTTTAGAAAGGAGTAAGCTCTTTTCTTGAAGGTCCCCAGGTCGTATCGGTCCGGAAAAATCGCCGGTGATAAACTATTCCACAGAGAGGTTGTACGTGGAAGAAAACTCCTTGTGAAACGTACAGTGGTGGACCGCCAAGCATCCAGATGGTGTGGATGGTATCGGGACGTTTGCCGTGTCGTGCGTTCACGAAATTTGGCGGCTGGGATTAATCCGAACAATTCCTCAGAGCACTCCCCGTGATAGATGCGATAAAATACGCAAAGAGATGCAACATCTCTTCGCAACGCCAGTGAATCGAGCCGGTCGGAAAGCACTCGGTCGTCGACGATTCGAGCCGCTCTGCGCTGGATGCGGTCAAGTGGAAGGAGCTGGTACTGGGGAGCCCCAGCCCAGAGATGGGAACAGTATTCCATATGCGGCCGAACCTGCGCCTTGTAAAGTTGCAGGCGGTGTGCCGGCATGAAATACTGTCCCGCTCTGCTGAGCACGCCAAGCTTTTTAGAGGCCAATTTGGCCTTCCCTTCCAAGTGACCACGAAACTGCGCGTCACTCGATACGTCGACGCCGAGGATTCCGATACTGGCTGAGGCAACAAGGGGAGTGCCTTGAAACTGAGGGGATACGACAAAGGGGTTCTTTTCAGCGGTTAACGCGCAAACTTGTGTCTTCTGGGGGTTAAACTGGACTAGATTTAGTCGTCCCCAATCCGAGACTCTGTTCAGCAAAGACTCGACTTCAGACACAAGTTTGTCCCGGCACTCGGAGACGTTTTCCCGAGAAATATTGGCTCGGCCGGTGTAAAGAGTATCACCAGTGCTGTCATCTGCATAGCAATGAATGTTACGGGTATGCAACATATCATTGATATGCAGAAGAAACAGCGTTGGCGATAGCACGCAGCCCTGTGGAACACCAGCATTAATAGGCTTGCAATCGGAGCTTGCACCATCTACAACGACCTTGATGCTCCGATCTGCAAGAAAGCTGGTGATCCAATCGCACAATTTCTCGGGAAGCCCATAGGAAGGGAGCTTCGAAAGAAGCGCTCTGTGCCAAACCCGATCGAAGGCCTTCGCAATGTCCAAACTAACGGCCAATGCCTCCCCCTTGAACTCTACTGCCTCCGCCCATCTGTGAGTGAGGTAGACCAGAAGATCACCAGCTGACCGACCACGGCGAAAACCGTATTGGCGGTCACTAATCAGCTGGTGATCCTCAAGGTACCTCATGAGCTGGCATTTTACAATGGACTCCATTGTTTTGGAGAACAAGGAGGTGATGGCGATTGGCCGGTAGTTGGACGGGTCTGAGCGGTCGCCTTTTTTAGGGATCGGGTGGACGAAAGCCGTCTTCCATGATTTTGGGACTACGCCTAGGGAGTAGGAGTACCGGAAAAGACGCGTTAAAACCGGTGCCAACTCTGGAGCACACGTCCTCAGCACAATTGGGGGGATTCCGTCAGGCCCACTCGACTTGTGGATGTCCAGGGAGAGGAGTGCTTTGCGAACCGAGCGCTGTGTGAACTGCACTTCCGGCATGGAGCACTCACACCGCGGGATGGTCGGCGGCTTATTCCCCCCGTCATCGAGAGTCGAGTTAGACGCAAATTAGGAGCCTAGAAGATCGGCTTTCTCCTTTGCAGTATGGGCCAGTGAGTCGTCCTCCCTGTGCAGAGATGGAAGAGATGGCTGACAGAAATTCCCCTGGACAGCCTTGGCGAGAGACCAGAATGCACGGGTTCCAGAAGGAAGGCGAACTAGTTTCTCGCCAATTTTGCCTATGTGCTCAGACTTTGCCTTGGCAATGACTCTTTTGAAGGACCTAGAGGCGGAATTGCTTGGGTTCACTTGGATCCCTCGCAATGGCCAATAACCGACTTCGAACCTTCGTCAGTGTCACAACCGCCGGAAGAGAAGAGACACGCTCTAGTGGCGATCGTTTCGAGCGAGGTTTCTCCAATCATTGCTTTGGCGAACCGCTTGTCCTCTTGGTCGAAATTATTGCGTAGCGTAATTTACGTTTGTCGATTCGCGAAGCTTTTACCGCGACGTTCGTATGTCTTAGCATCCGATTACAACTATGCCGAGTCGCTAGTATTGCGTGAACTTCAACGTGCGCACTTCTCTGAAGAAATTAGAAGATTACAATCGAATAGAGCTTGTAGTCGCGCCTTTCAACGCCTTAAGCCATTTTTACAGGATGGGATTGTAAGGGTAGGTGGACGCTTGTCCAACTCGCAATTGAGTTTCGACCAACGGCACCCTATTGTTTTACCGCGTAAAGACCATATCATGAACTTATTAGTCGATTGCCATCATAAATTGAACTCGCACGCTGGCCCCGACTTGTTGATGTCGATTTTGCGTCAGAATTATTGGATCCTTTCTGCACGTAGTTTAATACGCAATCGGGTGCACAGATGTATAGCTTGCTTTCGGGCACGCCCCAAGCCGTCATTTCCGGAAATGGCGGAACTTAGATCTTGTAGAGTAATACAATCAGTAAAGCCCTTCACGCACACTGGGTCTGATTTCGCTGGCCCGTTTAAGGTCACGCTCACTCGCGGGCGTGGTATAAGATCCACAAAGGCTTACGTCTGCATTTTCGTATGTCTAACTACTCGAGCGGTGCATATAGAACTCGTTGGTGATCTAAGCACAGCAGGCTTTATGGGTGCATTTAAAAGATTTCTTTCCCGCCGTGGCCCTGTAAGTAAATTGTATTCGGATAACGGTACGAACTACGTCGGTGCAAAACGTATTCTATCGGAACTATATGAGCTCTTAGCTAGCAAGTATTATGATTCGGAGTTCGCTCACATTCTAGCCGAGAACCGCATTGAGTGGTCTCTGAACGTCCCAGCCGCGAGTCATTTTGGGGGCAATTGGGAGACTAATATCAAGAGTCTAAAGAGTCATTTATACCGAGTAATAGGAGATCAGATTTTGTCCTTCGAAGAGCTAAGTACGGTGCTCGCTCAAATTGAATGCGTAATGAATAGTCGCCCACTTTGTCGTACGTTGTCTAGTGACCCCTCGGAACCGCTGGCTCTAACTCCAGCACATTTTTTGAATTTAACGCCTTTAAAGTATTTGCCAGCCGCAGATATGGATGAGAACAGACTTAGCATTTCCGCATGCCACAAATTATTAGATCGGTTAGTGCAATCGTTTTGGAAACGATGGAGGATGGAATACTTGCATACTTTGCAGTCTCGGCAAAAATGGAACACAGCAACTGAGCCTTTAGCTGTAGGAACTGTAGTTGTGCTCACCAAAGAGAATACACCGCCTCTCCACTGGCCGTTAGGAATTGTCGAAGAGGTCTTTCCCGGTTCCGACGGAGTAGTTAGGATAGCTCGCGTTAAGACCACGATTGGGTCTTACTTGCGTCCGGTTGTCCGTTTGTGCCCCCTGCCTCTTCCATAATTTAAATTAGCTTTCTAGATTAAAATGTAGTTGAATTTAAGTAATGTTAGCGTTAGTTAGTTATTTTGTTAGTTGATCTTAGCTCTAGTTGTATTAGTTAATTTTGAAGGAAATCCTTCAAGGGCGGGGGAGATGGTTGCGCGGAAAACCATTCGTATTATTATATTTGACGGTAGAGGTGCCAAGCCGCTTGTTCCTTTCCGAAAACCGATATCATTCGTACCCTCCTATCGACACATCGGGGTGGTGGGGTGGGAGGGGCAAGAAGATGATTCTAGAATGTCACGTAATCATCGGAGCCGAGGACATATAAGACACGCGCGACCGTTGCGCGTCCTCTTCCCACCGCGCCAGTCATTGGAACAACAGCTCTTTCCACCGCAGTCGTCGTTGAAACTACAACGCTTCTCTCCCGACGCACCCCTGGGGCCCCAGAGTGTCTGTCTAGAAGAAGTTCCAGAAGTTGCAGCTATAGTGCTCTACACAAATAGAAGAGTCCGAGTCGGGAGTCGGCCGAGTCGGGAAGGGACGCCCTAGGAAAAAGTTTATCGACCAAATTGGCGATATTTTGAAAATGGGCCACGTTAGAAGTACCCTTAACCGACGAGCATGTATGCGTAGATATATGGATGTGAAGGAGGCGAAAGAGGTGTGTCAGGATCGTGCCAAATGGAAGTCCGTAGTCTCTGCCTACCCCTCTGGGTGACAGGCATGACTGTTTATGTATGTATGTACAAATAGAAGAAACCCCGGTGAGTCAACACTCCTTTAATTAGTTCCTGCCTTATATAGTTTAACCCGCTCCAATTTTGTTGTTCTCCTAATCAGGCAGGATTCCTTTTCAGCGATTTGGCACAATAATAGTTTTAGTTTAGGGAAGAGCGAGTGCATTATACTGCATGCTATAGTAGTCGCTTTTACGTAAGCGTAGAAGCAATCGCATATACAGTCCACTCTAGTTAATATCTCGCGTAATAGGTTTAAGGTTCGACCGGGGAACTAGACTTCGGCAGCCTTAGACACGTGGCTCCACCAGAGGTAAAGGGAAACATCGTGAGGAAACCAGCATAAGGGAAATAAAAAAGATGTATCAAAGACATGTGGAGTTCGCTAATACGCTTTGGGGCTGCGCGGCGGACACTTTCTTGCCCTAAAACCCTTTCAGAAATGAGAGAAGCCCTTTGCACTACAGTGCGACTTATATAGCCTGTAGCTTTTATTAATTCATATACTTGTATAATGCTTGGTGAATGGAAGAATAGAACTTTTTTTTAAAATATTTCAGAAGTTATTCTTATTGAAAGAAATATATTACTTTTAGAAAGAACAAGCTAGAAATTCAGCGGAATCCTTTAAGCAAAGTATATCTATCTATATAAAACACAAAAAATGTTTCTAACTTGTCCGTTATATACTTTGAAACCATTCAAATGATTTTGATGAAATTTTTTGTGTGTGTTTGAATGGGTACATAGATGGTTTATATTTACATTTGGACCCGGTAGGTGGCGCTGTTGTCGTGATCCACAAATATTATCCACGGATATGCAATAAGAATACAGATTGTACAAACTACTTACAGAATTTATAATTTATTTAACTACTTTGAAGCGACTTTTCAATATTTATCAACCATGAATGAAAATTTTTACAGGTTCAAGAAATACCCCAGAGTACATTAGAACTGCGGCTCCTACCAGCGTTTGGCTGACTGTAGGGCAGTGCCTTCGCGTCCTGCAAGGAATTGATCCCACAACGAATCAAAGCAATAAGTACTTAAGGGTACATAATTTTTGCACTGTTGTTCATCTACATAAGTATCTGAAGCTGGATGCATGTGTCCATGGATGACACATGGACCACTTACCATCAGGTGGGCCATGACATTGTTTGTCAATTCAGTTTTATAAAACACCAAAGCAACTCTAGAGAAAATAAAGTCATTATTATTTTTCCATGTACTTTAAGCCAAGATGTGTTATATGGCCTACAAATAATTATCGGGACTGGATGTTTGTTTATGTGCAATTTATGTAAGTAAACGCTTTCACAATACGAGAGTAAACTCAAGCATGTTAAGTGTTATTTTAAAAACGATAAAAATCCCTGTTAATACTTATAAAGCTAGCATATTTCATTTTGGGAAGGGTCTTAGGGTAAAGATATATCCGCCACGGTGCCTCAAAGCATGTTGACGAACTTCACCAATCCTTAAAATATTATTTTTTATTTACACAGACATGCAGGTTTCCTCACGATGTTTTACTTCATCACTGAGTCCGTGATAAACGAACCATGAAAAATGCAAATAACAATTTTGTTGGTGCCAGCAGTGATGTCACAGAAATGGAACGAGACATGTGCCCAGCAGGGGGACGTATAAAGTCTGTAGCTTTACTTTTTACTTCACGGCTAGCATTGAACCCGGGCTGTTCACGTACTGTGAAATTCACAACCAGCACTTAGCCCCTGAACCATCATGGCTCATTTATATTTTGATAATATATTGCTCTTCCAGTAAATTTGGTTTGTATTAAACCTAATATTGAGATTCTCCCGAAAGTTAGATTGCATGGGAACTGCAATCAAACTGATCCGTACACAGAATTTACATATTGGAACAAAGCCAAAGCCGATTTGGGACGTTATAAAAATTGAGTTTTATATAATAATAATAATATATTTATAGAACCCAACCAGATGAGAAAACTATATAGATACCCCACAATAATAATAATATTCCTTATTGCATCTTTAAGTTAAAGTACACTCGATAACAACAGTATAACAAAATTAAGCTTACAGTTAAGTACTTCTACAATTAATATGAAGCTACTGACATCTAAACTAGGCAAAGCCTGTATCTTAAATGTCAGGGTCTTCTCCCAAAACATAGTACAAGGATTTAAGTACAGAGCAGTATTCAATAATTTTAACTGATATAACAGTTTACTATCAAGTTTACAAAATACATATATTTTACAAATATGAAATACACATTTAACAGGCGGTAACGGTAACTATGTTAGCAAGCTTCCAGTTTGTATAATAGTATGAAAATACTCAATGAAACCTAATATCAAAAAATATCGCTAGAACGTTTGGTATTGTAGAAGATTTTAAATTTATTATTATGTCTAACTTATTGCTTGTAGGATACCGATAGGCGTACTTTAGTCTCTATTTCACTTTCTATATTTCAAACTTTAGGCAAAACTTCTCACATTTGTCGCAGTTACATAGAATGATAAAACACAATTTTTCACCGCAATAGCTTTCGTATCTCAGTGGAGACCTCAACATTCTAACGTTGTGACGTGGCTAGCCAGTGATCCGTGCAGTTTGCCTTTGTTCAAATGACAAGCAGAAGGTCCACTAATATAATTTCCCGCTAATGAGACAATATTCGCAGGAAAACGGAAACACTCGTCTATATTTTTATTATTCTTTGTTTGTGGACTACACAAAAGACGAAATGTTACAAAATATTTACAATTTGGTTGTTAATAACAACTTACAGCTAAAATGCGAGTCTGCATTTGTCAACACTTTTCTTATTCTCCCAGGATTGACTGGCAGTAAATGTCAAAGCTTCATTTTTCCATCATCATACGAGATAACGGGATAACGAGAGTGTTCATACAATACGTTGAGCATATAAACTCTACATTAGTAGCAATCGAATGAGAGTGCTGGAAAAAAAGGCATTTCTATTTAGGAGACATGCAAAAAGTGTACGTAGTACCATACTAAAGCGATTTTTTTTTTAAATTATACCTTCCTTTTGGTAGTCGACATTCTAAATAAACTGAGATGGGCAGCAGAGTCTTCCAACTAACTACTAAAGTAAAGAACTCCATTTGCCAACCCGCTCGCCCAGTGTCACAAGTTTGATTAATATTACCCTTATGAATCTATCTATGAGGGACTATGTCAAGCAGTGGACTTCTGATAGTCCGTAACGGAACAAGACAACTTGTTTTACCTTTCGTAATGTATTTGCGTTACATTAAGAAAATATTACCTATTTTTTCATACTTATGGGTTGGTTTTTTTTTCTACAAATTAAATGTGGCTCTTAAGGTATATGCAGTAGCTTATTCACAAAAAAGGATCATTAAAAACATTAAAATCAATTTGAGATTGTTGAAGATACTGCGTACGCAAAACACATTTTACAAAATACAGTCATATTAACATCCTTTTTCTTTCGATGTTGGATAAAAAAATTTTGGCACTAGAGGTAAATAGCATCGAAATATTCATGGTTTACTTTGTACTGGCACACACAAATAATTTCTTTAGGCACATCTGCTCAAATTATCACGTTGTCAATTCGACTGGCTCCAAATCCAATTTGTAACTGTATTGACAGTACTGTACGTTAGATTTTGTAGCTTCAATTTTAGATATGTTCTAAACTAAAGTTAAGTTGGATATTTGTGGAAAAACTGCCAAACGTTGCACGTGTGGTAAAATCACTCTTATGAGGGTATCTGTGAGGATGGATGCCTATGTTCTATTTTATAGGATAAGGTGACAAACGAGCACACAGTCCACTTGATGGTAAGTGGTTGCTGTGGCCCATAGACACCTACATCCTCGATTACAAATCAAAATGCAGATGCGTTGTCACCCGTGAAGACTAAGATTAAATGACTCGTTTCCAGCAAAAAGGAGTTTCTGGTTCTATGCACTCACCCCACGGAACACAGCAGCATCAAGCTGCTATTTTAAGCTGGTATTCTGTGAGAGCGTGGCCCTACCCCGGTCAAGCCGACCCATTTGTGCTACAACTATACTACTAATAGAGCTGCTGCGTGACTCTACCTCGTAAACGTGTTTAGCAGTGGATTTGATAGGCTCTTATGAATGAATTATTGAAGAAAAAGCATGTGCAATGTGAACTGGAGGCATAGGAGAACCTGTACTATTTTGCCATGGGTTTCGTAAAAGATGACTTTTTTTATATAAAATAGGTGATAAAAAAGCACACAGTCGTGGTCAGTAGATGCTGTAGCCCATAGACATCTAGATTAATCCGCGATTAAGAATTGAAATGTAGAATATGTTGTCACCTCTGAGGATTAAGTTGGAATACCTCGTTTCCAGTAAAAAGGAGATTCGATTTCGATATACACCTATCGTACAAAACACAGTAGCATTACGCTGTTATTTTGCACTGGTATTCTGTGAGGGCCGCCTCAGAGAATACCAGTGCAAAATAACTTCTTCCCTGGTCTTCTTGTCTGGTTGCATTTGTTCTACAACCGTAATATAGCTGCAGCGTGGCTCTACCATGTGTGACTATGGGAAACCTATTTAGTTTATGCTGGACGGAAAGTACATAGACCGGTGACTTGTGGCAGCGTCAAATGAGCGGGACGT
This sequence comes from Parnassius smintheus behrii, assembly GCA_036936625.1. Lineage (NCBI taxonomy): Eukaryota > Metazoa > Arthropoda > Insecta > Lepidoptera > Papilionidae > Parnassius > Parnassius smintheus. The sequence continues at coordinate 6,651,431 of JAUPFT010000026.1, forward strand.
CTAAGGGCTGGCGTCGACTAGGCGCGTCGAGTCGAATCGAATCGAAGCGCAGAAATTCGCTCCCTATATATTTACTATGAAATTGCGTCCATCTGTGAAGAGCCGCGGCGCGCCGAGCCGAATCTCTCGCGCGCATCGCTCGTCGAGCGATTTTTTGCGCCGGCGCGTTGCGACTCTGCTCGGCGCGCCTCAGTCGACGCAGAGGTGCGGAAGCGTGTCTTTATTAATTACGTCTATTTTTCGTCATTTTTAAAATGAATGAAGAACTTTTGATATCATTAGTCCAATCTTACTCTGAATTATACAATCAAGAAGATCCACGTTACCATGAAGACCAGCGTCGGATGAATATATGGGAGGAGATATCTAAGATTATGAATGAAACACGTGAGTTATTTACTTAGACTTTTAATTATATCAGTATATTTTATTTTCTGTATTGTATTTTATTATTGTTAATGTAGTTGCTCGAGGGACTTCTGTTGTTAGATTCCCGGTGGTGATGATTTATTGTATGTTTGCAAATAACTTTTAACTAGGTACCTACAGTTTACAACAAAATGATGTAAGAAAACACGGTAGCCAAATTGATCTCACATTCTAAAAGTCATATACCTATTTGTACGCGATTAGAGTATGCGTATAGTTGTCAAGGCAAGAATTTTTTCAATATATTTTCTTATTTCAATTTTTAACGACGTTCTTTATGACGTCTGACATAAAATTGAATACATTGTTGCTTAGATGTTTTGGCCATTTTAGATGCTTAGAAGTAAGAAATTAGGGTTATAATTTTTATTGCATGTATATTGATCTATAAATTCTCTTTTATAAGTAGATTTTTAAGATAAATATTAAACTTTTATATTAATAAAATTGGGTGATGCTGTGTGATTAAAAAAAAACTCCGAAATTTTAAGTACAATTTTTATCTGTGTGTCTGTTTGTTTTGAAGTATGTCTGAGTATGTCTGAGCCGTGGTAGCTCAGTGGTTAACGCTCGCAGTAAATATAACAGAACGTGAGTAACCCGGGTTCGATCCCCGCCGGCAGCAATGAAATTGTTAAATGCAATTTTAAGTGCTGATTTACCACGTGCTTGGCGGTGAAGGAAAACATCGTGAGGAAACCTGCATGTCTGAGGAATTCATAAAAAAAAATATTTCGAAGACATGTGAAGTTCGCCAACACGCATTGGGGCAGCGCGGCGGACACTTCCTTGCCCTAAAACCATCTCAGAAATGAGGGGAGGCCTGTGCCCAGCAGTGGGACGTATATAGGCTGTAACTTTACTTTTTAACTTTTATGTCTGAGGTAATCTTTGAAACTGCTGAACTGATTTTTTTATGGAACTTATAAACTAAACAATTTGCGTACGTTGAAATCCCCTCCTTACAATATTCGTTTGCCATGGAACTGAACCTATCTCAGACATGAAATAATTTTTGAATTTCTCTCTGATTTCAAGTACTGTTGTTGATGCGTTGCCGCCGACTTGTCGTAAATTAATTAATCCACCGCTTGCTCCATTTTCCAGCAAATCTTCATCAGACCAATATGTCACCGTACCCGTAACATTCATTGCTATGCAGATGACAGCACTGGTGATGCTCTTTACACCGGCCGAGCCAATATTTCTCGGGAAAACGTCTCCGAGTGCCGGGAAAAACTTGAGTCTGAAGTCGAGTCTTTGCTGAACAGAGTCTCGGATTGGGGACGACTAAATCTAGTCCAGTTTAACCCCCAGAAGACACAAGTTTGCGCGTTAACCGCTAAAAAGAACCCCTTTGTCGTATCCCCTCAGTTTCAAGGCACTCCCCTTGTTGCCTCAGCCAGTATCGGAATCCTCGGCGTCGACATATCGAGTCACGTGCAGTTTCGTGGTCACTTGGAAGGGAAGGCCAAATTGGCCTCTAAAAAGCTTGGCGTGCTCAGCAGAGCGGGACAGTATTTCATGCCGGCACACCGCCTGCAACTTTACCAGGCGCAGGTTCGGCCGCACATGGAATACTGTTCCCATCTCTGGGCTGGGGCTCCCCAGTACCGGCTCCTTCCACTTGACCGCATCCAGCGCAGAGCGGCTCGAATCGTCGACGACCGAGTGCTTTCCGATCGGCTCGATTCACTGGCGTTGCGAAGAGATGTTGCATCTCTTTGCGTATTTTATCGCATCTATCACGGGGAGTGCTCTGAGGAATTGTTCGGATTAAACCCAGCCGCCAAATTTCGTGAACGCACGACACGGCAAACGTCCCGATACCATCCACACCATCTGGATGCTTGGCGGTCCACCACTATACGTTTCACAAGGAGTTTTCTTCCACGTACAACCTCTCTGTGGAATAGTTTATCACCGGCGATTTTTCCGGACCGATACGACCTGGGGACCTTCAAGAAAAGAGCTTACTCCTTTCTAAAGGGCCGGCAACGCACCCGCAATTCTCCTGGTGTTGCGGTTGATCATGGGCGGCGGTAGTCACTTAACATCAGGTGAGCCGCATGCTCGTTTGCCCCTCTTCTATAAAAAAAAATAAAATAAAATAAATGTCGAGCTATTTATCAAAAAATTATGTAAACAACATGTTGCTGCTACGACAATATTAACATGGTCAGGAGTCAAAGACAATCTTCTTTCGTAAATTCTAAATCTTCTGGCAAGTATACCAAAAGCATTTTCACTGACGCGACGAGCCCGACTCAGGCGATAATTGAAAACCTTTTTTCCCTCGTTATTTACTGTTTGATTGCCTGGATATGGTCTCATTAAATACGTTTGGAGTGGAAAAGCAGCATCCCCAACAATGACATAGGGCATTGCTTCCTCTGCGCCTGGTAGACATTCATTACTCGGTACATTTAATTTTTTTTTGAACAATGACTTTCCTAAAGCAGAGTTAGCAAATATGCAGCCATCTGAGTTTTGGCCAAGGCCACCTATATCCAAAAATATGAATCTGTAGTTGGCGTCAACTAATGCTAACAACACAATCGAAAATGTTTTTTTATAACAGTAATATTTTGAACCAGTATTTGGCGGGCATTCTATTACTACGTGTTTACCATCCAATGCACCGATACAATTTGGAAAATTCCATTTATCGTAGAAAGCATGTGCAATTTCTTTCCATTCTTGTTCTGTCGGAGGCTTGGGTTGTAGTTTATTCCATATTTCTTTGCACGTCTCATACACAATTGTTCTTACAGTTCTCTCTCCCATTCTGAAGCTAAATGCCAACGATCTAAAGGTATTGCCCGTAGTCAGAAATCTGAAAAAAAATATTAAACACTTTTTATTATCTGTTGTATGATGTTAACTACTGCTCATATTATACTGCACATATTAAAAAATAACAAATGTATTTTATTCTAGCAACTAAATGCAGAGAAAAATGGAAGAAGATACGCGAAAATTTTAGAAAGGCAAGTAATTTAAGGAAAACAAAAAGTGGCCAAGCGGCGAAAAATTTTAAACCCATTCGATTCGCAATCTCTCTCAAACGTTCCTGCACAATTAAGTGATGATGAAGAATATAGCTTCACTTCATCCACTTCAGTCAACATTGCTTCGCCAGCACATGGATCATCAACAATGTCGCCCGGATCACCTATATCAAAAACGCCACCACCGAAGAAAAAAAAACCAACAGAAAGTCTACCTGGTAGTACGCAATCCCTTTTCCAGTCTTACTTGGATAAAAAATACAGTCATGACAGACAAGAAGAAGAGGATCCCATTATAATGTTTTTTAAAAATCTTGGCCATACTGTGTCGCAGTTTTCTCCAGATTTGCGATTACGTGTGAAAAGAGCCGTGTTCAATATCATTTGTGAAGCGGAAGAAGAAAATATTCAAAGAAATGCGACTGTTAACATCTCAACCCCTATTGCATCAAGTTCTTCAAGCAGGCAATAATATGCAACAGATGTTGATGGATCTAGTTCACGACAGTCATATATAATTTTAAATACCAGTCAACTTCAATCTGTTGAAGGCACTTCACAAATGGCAACATCCCCGTTGCAATCGCAAACTCAAAACTATGCAAGTCCATTGAACGAATATATTCGATTTCAAAAATAAAGTATCACTATGAAAATTGATAATGGAAATAAATAAAGAATTTTCAAGTAAAAAATTGTTTTATTTTATCATACCTTAGGCAAAAAGCTAGCCGTTCTTCTGACGGAATAGGCTTTCTAAATCTTGTGTTTTGTTTCTTCAGATCCAGGATGTTCAGTAACTCTTGATATTTTTCAAAGGTCATTCGGAAGTACTGGAAAAATTTGCTTGGGTCCTTTTGTAGATCAGAAAACAAATGGCAAAACTCTCCGTGGATATTTCTTTTTCTGTTGATATCATGGACCCAGTATTTTACTGACCGCTGCTTCTTTTTTATTCTATTCTCTTCATCAAATAGAATTTGAAATAAAAACATTTCTTCATCCGAGCTATCCATCGTTAATTTATCACAATCTCCAACTCGGAGCACGGGCAAATAACTACTAGAGGATTCATTTCGATTCGACGCGACGCGTCAGTGATTAACGCACCCAGGAGGCGATTCGGCTCAGTTCGACGCGCTCGATGAGATTCGCCTCGGCTGTAGTCGACGCCTGCCTTATACTGCGATCGTCGTTTGACTGTCTGGTTGATCTAGCTATCTATATCTGGATCTAGGGTCGGGCCAATACCGATTTTTGGGATTTTTATGTCAAGAAATTTTTATTTTATACGTGGTAGAGCCACGCTGCAGTTATATTAGTAGTATAATTGTAGCACAAATGGGTCGGCTCGACCGGGGAGGGACCACGCTGTCACAAAATACCAGCGTAAAAATAGTAGCTTAATGCTCCTGGTTTTCGTATGGTGAGTCGGAGACCTTTTTTACTAGAAACGAGGCATTCCATCCTAGTCCTCACGGGTGACAACACATCTGCATTTTGATTCGTAATTGAGGATACATGTAGGTGTCTATAGGTCACAGCAACCACTTACCAGCAGGTGGACTGTGTGCTCCTTTGTCACCCTATCCTAAAAAATACCACCGTACCTTGGAAAGCTTTTAAAGCAGTTGGTCTTGCGCCTGATCTCTCTCCGGTTATGACGCATTATCGTCTAATCGGATTATGACAGTGAGGGAATAGAGAGTGAAAGTCCTGCATAAATGACTAGTCTCCGTTGAGGCTGGCCGTAACCAAAATGTGGTCTGGACGACAGTAGCATTACTATTGTTGCGATCATCAGTTCGCCTGCCAAGAGTGGCAGACCCAGATGATTCACCCTAAAGTGGGAGAAGTCCATTGCCAGCAGTAAATAGGGGACAAAATATTCGATAGAATACCCATGCTTATTATTTCATTATCTAGAATGCTCTAGAAGATATTTTAAGATGTGGAATATATGGACAAACGGACAAAACGAAAAATAATAGGAATTTCAGGCTTTTATGGTTTATTAGAAAACCGAAGTTTTCTAATACATCTTAGCCATATAAGTTAAAATAGCTAAAGCGTTCACAGTTAAAACTAAAGCGTTGAAAGTTTTATTAGTATGTTTTCTGATACGAATGTACAAAAATTGAACTGTATGAACTCTTTGGTTTAGATACTGTGGCTACTGAGAAAGTTTGGTTTATAATATATATATAGAAACCTACACGAACGGAGAAAGATCAGGCGCGGGACCAACGGCTTTACGTGCTTTCCGAGTCATGGAGGTGAGACACCGCCAACTTCCTGACTCCGGGCAGCTACGGAGAATTGCTTGGTGGAAGAACTCAATAACTGATTTTTTGGACCGTCCCGGGATTCAAACCCAGGACCTCATGATCAGCAGTCGCACTGCTAAGGAGAAATAGCTACTAGCGATATAGCTATGTAGTGTAATATAGGTATTCAGTCTTCTTTGTTTGAAGTTGGCTGCAGGTGTCCATGGACTACACGTGGACCACTTACCACCAGGTGGGCCAAGACATCGTTTGTCAATGTACCTTTATAAAACGCTAAAGCAACTCAGGAGAAAATAAAGTAATTATTATTTTTTTATCTATTTTAAGCCGTGTTGTATGGCCTACAAATGTATATTACGGGACTGGTTGTTGGTTTATGTGCAATTTATGTAAGTAAACGCTTTCACAATACAAGAGTAATTTCAAGCATTTTAAGTGTTTTTTTTAAAACGATAAAAATTCCTATTTATACTTATATAGTTAAATTATTTTATTTTGGAGGGATCTTCGGGTAAGGATATATCCGCCGCGGTGCCTCGGGGCATGTTGTCTTTCACCTGTCTTCAAAATATTATTTTTTTTTAATTTCTAAGACATGCAGGTTTCCTCAAGATGTTTTATTTCACCACTAACTTTGTGGTAAACAAACGAAACGAACGAGATATGTGCCCAGCAGGGGAACGGATAAAGGCTGTAACTTTACTTTTTACTTCACGGGTAGAATTGAACCCGGGTTGTTCCCGTACTATGAAATTTACAGCGAGCACTTAGCCCCAGAACCATCATGGCTCATTTACACTTTGATAATATATTGCTTTTCCAGTAAGTTTGGCTTGTATTAAACCTAATATTGAAATTCTCCCGAAAGTTAGATTGCATGGGAACTGCAATCAAACTGATCCGTACACATAATTTACACATATTGGAACAAAGCCAAAGCCGATTCGGGACGTTATAAAAATGGAGTTTTGAAGTAAGATAACGAAGAAAGATTTCATTTTTGTTATAAAATGAAACAAGACGAAAATATCGAACTTTTTGTTTTTGAAGAGTCTTCAGATTATAATTTTAATGCTCATTAATTTCCGTAATGTTGTCGAACCAAGTCACGTTTTATATGTTGTCGTTACATGATTGGTTAGCCCTCTGTTTCATTTTACATGGGGTGACAAGAAAGCACACACAACCAGAGTAAGTGGATGCTTTAGCCCATAGACAACTACATCTATTCTTGATTGATAATCAAAATACGTTGCGTTGTAATCCTTTAGGACTAAAATGGTATGCCTCGTTAGCAGTAAAAGGTTCTTCGGTTCTCTACAATCACTAAATGAAACACAGCAGCATTTTGCTGCTACTTTGTGCTTATATTCGGTGATTCGGTGAAAGCGTGGTTCTTCCTTGCTTGAACTGATTCATCCATCCTAGAGTGTGTTTGCTTAGATATAGTTAAGGGATAGGTTGCCTTTGTATCGCACCGCTTTTGTACGTGTCGCATTTTTTCAAAGGCGCTGCACCTACATCAAAAGTATCCGCGTGTGGAGTACACCCACAGTAAAATTTGACATTTTAAAACGAAGCGCCGTAGTAAAAGGTTCATTGTTATGTCAGTTGTGTTTCTTATTTATATTTGAATTTTATTATATCAACCATATCGAAATCAGCCTCAAAGCAGACTCGGCGACTTCGAGCCTCTCGAATAAGGTTTCCAAAAGGGTTTTAGCACCATAGACCACATACATACTCTTCCATAAGACCGAAGAGTACAATCTGCCACTTTGCCTGGCGTATGTAGCCTATGAGAAAGTATTTGATTCCGTCGAAAATTGGGCGGTGCTACAGTCCCTTCAGCGGTGCCAAGTTGACTGTCGGTATAGCGAAGTGCTGAAGTGTTTGCAGAGAAGGGCTACGATGGCTAATCGAGTACAGAACCAGAGTACGAAACCTATCCAACTGCAGAGGGGTATAAGACAGGGTGACGTTATATCCCCAAAACTCTTCACCGCTGCATTGGAAGACGTTTTCAAGCTACTGAACTGAAAAGGATCCGGTATTAACATCAATGGCGAGTACATCACTCACCTTCGATTTGCCGACGATATAGTCCTTATGGCAGAATCGCTGGAGGACCTTAGCACTATGCTCATTGACCTCAATGGTGCCTCCCAACGGATAGGTCTTAAGATGAACATGAAAAAAACAAAGATCATGTTTAATGTCCATGTCTTACCTACGCCGGTAGTAGTAGTTGGGAGCACTAAGCTCGAAGTTGTTGACGAGTACGTTTACCTTGGACAAATAGTCCGACTAGGTAAGTCCAACTTCGACCGAGAGGTCAATCTACGGATTCAACTCGTCTTGGCAGCGTTCTTTTCAGCGGAAATTACGTTACATCTTCTCGTCAGGTATACCTCGAAACCTGAAAACGTAATTGAACAAACAGTGCGTGTTGCCACATACATATACATATGGAACTGAGACGTAGTCCTTCACTGCTGGCCGTATGAGGACGCTCAAAGTTGCTCAGCGAGTTATGTAGAGGGCAATGCTCGGGGTTGCCCCGCGTGATAAACTTAGAAATGAGGATATCCGCAGTAGAACCGGAGTGATCGACATAGCCCAATGGATTAGTAAGCTGAAATTTTAATGGGCCGGCCATATAGTTCGAAGAACCGACAACCGTTGGGGAAAAAAGGTTCTCGAGTGGCAGCCTCGTACCGGTAGGCGAATTGTAGGGCGACCCCCTACTAGTTGGAGTGACGACGATGGATGCAGGTGGTTCAGGACCGTGCTTTTGTGGCATACCTTGGAGGAGGCCTATGTTCAGCAGTGGACTTGTGAAGGGCTGTAATGAATCATAAAAATGAAAGAGTATTCTATTTTATTCTTGAGATAGGAAAACACTAATTTAACAAACAATAAATAAAATATAAGCAAAATAATAAATGCGGCTCCAGACGTATCTTAGCGAACCGGATTGTACTACGTTATGTCATGCATTCGTTATAATTGCCTACTCATAAAACAACCTTTGCGTGTTTTTTATATAAAAATAGAACTGTAATATTTGTTTTGAGGCAAATTTAATTCTGATCCGCTGTATGGGATGCTCAAATGACTCTGCTACAATGTGTGATAATATAATTCATATAAAAGCGTACCCCATTAAGAAATCAATCGAGTAAGAGATACAAAGCCGGCCCTACATAAACTTGATCCGTGAAAACCCAATGACTGATTTCAATTGAAATGCCTTTTACGAGTAACGCTTTATCAGTTGGACGTAAATACAGAAAATGACCTTATATTAGCCAATTACAGAAATTTGTATAAAACCATGATAAAAATATTATATTGAATAAAACTATTTTTAAGGTTTCTCCTTAACAATGGGAACTTTACAGAACCCGAAACTTCAGGAATCAAAAATAACATACATAACATAATACATAAACACTCACGCCTGTCACCCAGAGGGGTAGGCACAGACTACAGACTTCCATTTAGCACGATCCTGACATACCTTTCTCGCCTCTTCCACATACATATACCTACGCATACATGCTCGTCAGTTAAGGATACTCTTAATTTGGCCCATTTTTAGTATATCGCCAATTTGGTCGACAAACTTCCGCCTAGGACGTCCCTTTCCGACTCTTTCACTCACTTCTGCAACATATATTTGCTTTGTCAGTCTTTCCGCATTCATTTTTTCTACATGACCAATCCACCGAAGCATTCCTTTCTTAATCCTGGTCACCGCATCATCTTGCAAACCACACTCTTCTTTTATCACACAGTTTCGCACCCCGTCATTCAGAATCAAAAATATTAAAGTTAAATTCATAATAATTTAAATTACATGCGATAATATAGGTTAAAATAGTTATTATGGTAATGCTGCTGTTGTCTTACGTCTCTAATTTATCAAGTGTCTCGTGTGGTAACTTCGACACAATACAAATACAATGTTGCCTGCCACGGATCTCGTTTCCCTTATTCCCTAGTGATAATTGTAGTTTTACTGTGTAGTGGCGGTGTAAGAATATCTACCAACCCAAATCATCCCGTGGCCGTCGTAAGAGGCAACAGAGGGACTCCCTAATAACAACTAAACAAATGCGGTTGGGAAACCGCTTGCCAAGCGTGGCAACTATGGCAAATGTATAATTTAATCTATGGGGGAGGTACCTATGTTCAGCTGAGCACTTTAGTAGGCTGTAACGGCAACTATGTCAGTGAGCTTCTCTGTATGTATAATGATACGAATAAACTCAATGAAATCTAATATCAAATAATATCGCTAGAACATTTTTTTTTTATTTCAGAAGATTTGAAATTCATTATTGTCTAAATATTTTTGTAAGATACCGATAGGCGTACCACTTTAGTATCTATTTCACTTTCTATATTTCAAACTTTAAGCAAAACTTCTCACATTTGTCGCAGTTACATAGAATGATAAAACACCATTTTTCACCGCAATAGCTTTCGTATCTTTTTCTTATAGGATAGGATGACAAACGAGCACACAGTCCAAATGATGGTAAGTGGTTGCTGTGGCCTATCGACATCTACATCTATCCTTGATTACGAATCAAAATGCAGATGCGTTATCATCCGTGAGGACTTAGGTGGAATGCCTCGTATCCAGTAAACAGACTCTACGGTTCTGTACACCCTCCATACGAAACACAGTATCATTAAACTACTATTTGACGCTGGTATTCCGTGAGAGCGTGGTCCTTCCCCGGTCGAGCCGAGCCATTCATGCTACAACCATAACTTTTTTTTTTAGTTTTTTTTCTTTTTAATTAAACCGTTGTTCAAGAAAGGTGAAAAATATGATGTTAATAATTACAGACCTATTGTATTAATATCAATTTTCTCAAAAATATTCGAAAAGTGCATGTTTTTGCGCCTTTCTGAATATTGTAATAAGATTAGTGTCATCAGTCCACAACAATTTGGTTTTCAGAAAAATAAATCTACTTCTTTGGCCACGTATACATTAATTAAATCCATCTTAGAAAGTGTAAATAATTCATATCTAACCACTGTATTGTTTTTTGATCTAAGTAAGGCCTTCGATTTCGTAGACCATAAAAATCTTCTTAAAAAACTGGAAAATATGGGCATTCGAGGAATTCCTTTGCAGTGGCTCGAATCTTATTTGTCAAGCAGAAAACAAAAAGTTGAAATAAAAAACCTCAATAACCAAAATGAACTGACTTCTTATTATTCGGATTTTAGGAACAACAACTTTGGCATCCCACAAGGAAGCATTCTTGGGCCCTTGCTTTTTATTTTATATATAAATGATATTCCAAATATAACTACATTTAAATGTACTATGTTTGCAGACGATATTTCAATAACAATTGTTACTAACCCAAGGAAACATTCATTTAAAAAACATGAATTTGACATAAATGACACAATCAAATCAGTAATAGAATGGTTAAATCTAAATAATTTAAAAGTTAATCTTACCAAAACTCATTATATTAAATTTGATAATTTGAAAACGAATAAGCTTGACATATATTACAACGAAACCAAAATTGAAGAAATGACGCAAACTAAATTTCTTGGCTTAGTAATTGATAGAAACCTTAATTGGGAGGCTCATATTAAGTCAGTGTGCGATAGACTAAATAAATTTGTATATGCTTTAAGGTATATTAGAAAAGTCACTAACATAAATATAGCCCTCTCGGTTTATCATGCGTATGTAGTTTCAATTCTGCGTTACATGTTAATTATCTGGGGAAATGGTTCTCAATTAAATAAAGCCTTTATCACTCAAAAAAAATGTCTACGAGCAATGACTCTTAAAGCGCCATTTGATTCATGTAAACCTTTATTCAAAAACCTTAAGTTATTGACATTGCCCTCGCTCTACATATATGAAATTTGTTTGTTCGTTAAACAACACAACCATCTGTTTACTAAAGCAAAAGGTATATCTTCTCGAAGCCATAGATACCCCGAAAAACTTGTAATCGACACACTTCCTAGATTATCTAAGTATAATAAAAGCTGTCTATATAAGTGCAGTTCACACAGCGCTCGGTTCGCAAAGCACTCCTCTCCCTGGACATCCACAAGTCGAGTGGGCCTGACGGAATCCCCCCAATTGTGCTGAGGACGTGTGCTCCAGAGTTGGCACCGGTTTTAACGCGTCTTTTCCGGTACTCCTACTCCCTAGGCGTAGTCCCAAAATCGTGGAAGACGGCTTTCGTCCACCCGATCCCTAAAAAAGGCGACCGCTCAGACCCGTCCAACTACCGGCCAATCGCCATCACCTCCTTGTTCTCCAAAACAATGGAGTCCATTGTAAACTGCCAGCTTATGAGGTACCTTGAGGATCACCAGCTGATTAGTGACCGCCAATACGGTTTTCGCCGTGGTCGGTCAGCTGGTGATCTTCTGGTCTACCTCACTCACAGATGGGCGGAGGCAGTAGAGTTCAAGGGGGAGGCATTGGCCGTTAGTTTGGACATTGCGAAGGCCTTCGATCGGGTTTGGCACAAAGCGCTTCTTTCGAAGCTCCCTTCCTATGGGCTTCCCGAGAAATTGTGCAATTGGATCACCAGCTTTCTTGCAGATCGGAGCATCAAGGTCGTTGTAGACGGTGCAAGCTCCGATTGCAAGCCTATTAATGCTGGTGTTCCACAGGGCTGCGTGCTATCGCCAACGCTGTTTCTTCTGCATATCAAGGATATGTTGCATACCCGTAACATTCATTGCTATGCAGATGACAGCACTGGTGATGCTCTTTACACCGGCCGAGCCAATATTTCTCGGGAAAACGTCTCCGAGTGCCGGGACAAACTTGTGTCTGAAGTCGAGTCTTTGCTGAACAGAGTCTCGGATTGGGGACGACTAAATCTAGTCCAGTTTAACCCCCAGAAGACACAAGTTTGCGCGTTAACCGCTAAAAAGAACCCCTTTGTCGTATCCCCTCAGTTTCAAGGCACTCCCCTTGTTGCCTCAGCCAGTATCGGAATCCTCGGCGTCGACATATCGAGTGACGTGCAGTTTCGTGGTCACTTGGAAGGGAAGGCCAAATTGGCCTCTAAAAAGCTTGGCGTGCTCAGCAGAGCGGGACAGTATTTCATGCCGGCACACCGCCTGCAACTTTACAAGGCGCAGGTTCGGCCGCACATGGAATACTGTTCCCATCTCTGGGCTGGGGCTCCCCAGTACCAGCTCCTTCCACTTGACCGCATCCAGCGCAGAGCGGCTCGAATCGTCGACGACCGAGTGCTTTCCGATCGGCTCGATTCACTGGCGTTGCGAAGAGATGTTGCATCTCTTTGCGTATTTTATCGCATCTATCACGGGGAGTGCTCTGAGGAATTGTTCGGATTAATCCCAGCCGCCAAATTTCGTGAACGCACGACACGGCAAACGTCCCAATACCATCCACACCATCTGGATGCTTGGCGGTCCACCACTGTACGTTTCACAAGGAGTTTTCTTCCACGTACAACCTCTCTGTGGAATAGTTTATCATCGGCGATTTTTCCGGACCGATACGACCTGGGGACCTTCAAGAAAAGAGCTTACTCCTTTCTAAAGGGCCGGCAACGCACCCGCAATTCTCCTGGTGTTGCGGTTGATCATGGGCGGCGGTAGTCACTTAACATCAGGTGAGCCGCATGCTCGTTTGCCCCCTCTTCTATAAAAAAAAAAAAAAAAAATGTGTGTCAAAATATATAACAAAATTCCTCAGCATATTAAAGCACTTTCTTTACCAAGATTTAAAAAAAGCCTCAATGATTTTCTTGCAGAAAGTACCTTTTATAGCGTTAAAGAGTTTCTAGATTGTAAATTTAACGAATGAACTGCTGTAATTTCACTGAGCATTGATATTTTATTCTATTTAAAAATAATTAATAATTATCCGACATCTTTCTTCTATTACGCCATTAGCTCTTGATAAAAAAAAATTGAAACCGAAACTTAATATATTTCATAATAAGTAAATTGCAATTTATTTAACTTTTTGCTAATATTTTGATACAGTTTATGACAATATAGTAACATGTTGTACTGTATATGTATTCATCCGAAAATAAAAATCATCTCCTATTTTAATAATGGGGAAATAAAAAAAAAGAAACTGATCTTTTAGACATTAACATTTATTAATTTTTTAACAATTTTTTTGATTTTTTGATATTTGACATTTATATAAACAATTACCTACATTGTATTAAAAATTGACTTGTAATATTTATTGTAATCCAAAAACTTGACGCTAAAATATTTTTGGATGGGTACATACCTAATTCATTTTCTTCAATAAGTTACTTAACTAAATTGTATTAATATTTTTTTGTTTACTGTAAAAGATTGCACGCCATTATCATGGTAGAATGTAAGGTCTCGTTAATAACTAATAACATCATACCATTATGTACTACATTCTAGCAATAAATAAATACAAAAAAATAATATAGCTGCAACGTGGCTCTACCACGTAAAAAATCTCAAATCTCAGTAGCGACCACGAATTGCTTAAGTCGACCGAGCCGTGCAGTTTGTCTTTGTTTTAATGACAAGCAGAAAATCCACTAATATAATTTCTCGCTAGTAAAGCTCAATTAGACAACATTTACAAGAAAACGGAAACATTCGTCTCTCTTTTTAGTATTCTTTTGTTCGTGGATGACTCAAGATAAAATGTTATATAATATTTGCTTTTATATTAATAAAACTTACACTTATTTTATTATTTTTATTGTACAAACCACAAAAATTTATTTTTCCTACCAAAAAAAAAAAACAAAATGTTACGTAATATTTACAATTTGGGTATCAATAAAAATTTATAACGAAAATGCAAGTCTGTACCAGTCAACACTTTTCTTGTTCTCCCAGGATTGACTGGCAGAAAATATCACAAGATCCATCCAAGGTGATTACAATAAATGACTAAAAAATGTCATTAGCGAGTGAACGCTTCATTTTTCTATCATCGAATAACCAGACGCTCAGCCTAGCCTCAGTCTCTTTGAATGTTCATACAATTAGTAAAAGCATATTATGTACTCCACATTGGTAGCAATCAAATAGGAGTGCTGGAAAAAAGCAGTTCCACTTGGGATAAATGCACGTATTATAGTAGTAGCGTAGTAGGTGCCATACTAAATTATGATTTTTTTAAAATTATTAGGGACTTCCCCGTGGTTGTTAACATTCTAACCAAACCTGGAGATGGGCAGCCTCGTCTTCCTAATAACTACTAAAATAAAGAACTTCGGTTGCCAACCCGCTTGTCCAGTGTCACAACTTTGGCAAATATTGTACTTAATTTGGCTATAATAGTGGACTTCTGACTGTCTGCAGCGGAACAAGACTATTTGCTTTATCTTCTGTTATTATTTAAAAAAAATAGTACATATCTTTTCCACACTTAGAGGTGTTTTTTTCTACAAATGTAGGTTAAGTTATATACAGTAGCCTAATTATTAAAAAAGAATCATTAAAATCTATTTAAAATTGCCTAAGATATTGCTAATTAAGATTACCGAAGAAACTACACAAAATACTATCATATTCATACTCCTTCTTTTGCGAAGTTGGATAAAAACGTGTAGGCACTGCAGGTAAATAGCACATATTGCAACATTCGTGGCATGTTTTGTACGGGCGCACACAAATAATTTGTTTCACCACATCTGCTCAATTTATCACGTTAATTCGACTGGCTCCAAATCCAATTTGTAGCTTTATTGACAGTACTGTTTGTCAGATTTCGCAGCCTCAATTTTAGAAATGTTCGTAATATAAAGTAAAGTTAGATATTTGTGGCAAAACTGTAAAAAGTTGCAACTGTTGTAAAATCACGCTTATGAGTATAGGGATGCCTATGTTTCGCAATGGACATTGATAGTGTTGCGCGCTATAATTAGCACCCGGTATATGGCGGGTGATTATTAGCGCCATCTGGTATCAAGCAGCAGAAATAAGAGCGTCAAGATCTTTCTAGAACTCTCCCACTAGCGCAATCTAATATCGAATAGAAGAACTAAGCTTTCTAGAAAACTCGAATTTTGTACATCTAGTTGGTCGGGACCGGTATTTGCGGGAACATTCTAGATTTTTCGGTGGAAAAGGCCTATATAAAGCCGTTTGGGGGCTGCGACCGGGACAGTATTTAATTGGCGATACGAACGAGCTTTCGTAGTGAAATAAAGTGAACGAAAGTGTTAAGTGTGAATAATTATTAATGTGATTTAAGTTTTAATTGGTATTCAGTAATTGAAGTATCAATTTTCGTAATTCAATCGACAGTTATTACTGTCAGGAACTTTAGGCTCGTAACAATAGGCTATTATGAATATATTATTGAAAAGAATGCATGTGCAATGTAGACTAGAGACATAATAGATTCCATACTTTTTCCGTTGGTGTCGTAAAAGGTGACTTTTTTATAGAATAAGTAATAAACAAATACACAGTCGTCCTGATGGTAAGTAGATGCTGTCGCCCATAGATATCTAGATTTATCCTTGATTGAGAATTAAAATGCAGAATATGTTGTCACTTTTGAGGACTAAGTTGAAATGCCTCGTTCCCAGTAAAAAGTATCTCCGATTCTCTACACTGACCATACGAAACACAGTAGCATTACGCTGCTATATTGCACTGGTATTTTGTGAGGGCGTGGTCCTTCCCTGATTCAGCCTAACCATTCGTTCTGAAACCAAATTATAGCTGCAGCGTGGCTCTACCATGTGACTATGGGAAATCCAGTTCGTTTGTGCCAGACGAAAAGTACTTAGACCAGCGACGTGTGGCAGCGTCAAAGGTGCGAGACGTCTGATAATGCGATCGTCGTTTGACTTCCTTTTTGGTCTAGTACGACTACTACGCGGTTGCGGATCATGAGGTCCTGGGGTCGAATCCCGGGTCAAATCAGTACCAGTTATTGGCTTTTTCCATTAGACAATTCTTCGTGGCAGACCGCAGTCAAGAATTTATCGATGTTTCACCCCGCTGTCTTGAAAAGCTTGTAAAGCAGTTGGTCCAGCTCCTGATCTCTGTTCATGATGGATTAACATCCTTTCAGATTATAAGATTGAGGGAATATAGAGTGCGTCTGTGCTTGGGCATACACTTGGGCACTATAACCTATCATACACAGATGACTAGTCTACGTTAAGGCTAGCCGAACTGCGATCTGGAGAACATTATTATTATTGTCGCTGCGATCGTCAGTCCGCCTGTCAAGAGTGGCCGATCCAGATGATCCACTCTAAAGTGGGAGGGGTCTATTTCCATCAGTAAACAGATGAAAAAAAATCGATAAAATACCCATACTTTTTCAATTATCTAGAAATCTGTAGAAGGTATGTTAAGATGTGGAATATATGAATAAGTGGACATAACGAAACGGTTACAAGAGTTTCAGGATACTACATTTTATTTAATTTGGTTTTCTAACACAGTTTAATCGTATTAGTTAAAGCGTTTACATTTAAACATTTTATGGGTCGGTTTTCTGATACGAATGTATAAAAAGCGTTGTCACCCGTGAGGACTTAGATGGAATGCCTAATTTCCAGTAGAAAGGGTCTCGGGTTCTCTACACTCACCATACGAAACACAGCAGCATTAAGCTACTAATTGACGCTGGTATTCTGTGAGAGCGTGGTCCTTCCCCGGTCGAGCCGACCCATTCGTGCCACAATTAGTAGTACTAATATAACTGCAGCATGGCTCTACTACGTAAAAGGTACATATGTCGCAGTAAGATGGTTAAAGCTGTGATATATGTATATCCATATCCCTAGTGATATAATAATAATGTCCCCCCGTCTGAATTTCGGTCACGGTGACCAGCCTCAACACACCAGTGCCCGAGTGTATGCGCAAGCACAGGTGCACTCTCTATTTCCTCACTCTCATATTCCGATGGGACGATAAACCTACACGACCGGAGAGAGATAAGCCGCAGGACCAACGGGTTTACGTACTTTTCAAGTCACGGAGGTGATACACTGCCAATTTCCCGACTCCGGGCAGCTACGGAGAATTGCTTGGTGGAAAAACTCAATAATTTATTTTTTGGTTCAACCAGAGATTCGAACCCAGTACCTCATTATCAGCATTCGCACTGCTAAAGGGAAATAGCTACTAGAGAAATAGCTATGTAGCGTAATATAGTTATATAACAGTGGTTCCTAACTATCTTACTAGACTAATCTAGTGAAGTAATTATAACTGTAAACTTAATGTGCAGACTCGTGTTGAAAATAGTTTCATCGCAACTGTTGTGCAATTAATGTAACAACAAAAAATAATCAAGACCAAAGAGTTAAACCTGTAGGCAACTTAAAAAGAGCTGCTGAAAAAATTAAAGAAAAACATGCGTGCAGCTCACACGCGACCGAAGTGAAACCCTCAAATGAAATGAAATATAAAATACAAATACTTTAAATGATTTATTTAATATTATAATTCAAACTACAAGTTCGGCATAAAATATAATAAAATTTAATTTTATAGTAAATAAGTGTAACACTCCTTTTAATATATATATTAGACACCTACGATATTATATTACTCTTTTCGATATTCCTTATATAGGACTCACTGATTACAAAATGATTTATATCAATTTCACCTATTACGATGGTTGAGGTATGGCCGTTCTTCACCGCTTGTTTAATCCATAAGCACACGACACCTTCGTACCTTATTGAATAAAACGCGTAAGCGACGCCGTTTTGGCAGCGTTTGCGAATTTTATCTTGCGAGCATTGAGCTATACTGTATAATGCTTCCTATCTCATTTTCTCCCACATTAAATCTTATAAATTTATGTGTCTGTCTCTTTTTACTGTCGCTTATTCGTTTCGTAGACTTTCAAATCAGAACGATGCTAAAGAAGTGTTCACTTCAAAAAGAGTCCTCCAATCATTGACGTTTTTTATTATATGCGAGCAGCTATGCAGGTCTAGGCTCTAGGTAAAGAGACCAGTATCACTGCGACCTAAAAGATCTATTGTGATCGCTGCTATGGCTATAGTTCACGGCTAAGCCCTATGTCTTCAATGAATAGGAGTTGCTTAGCCGTGAGCAATTTCACTTCTTCTGGGCGGGGTAGATAGTTTCCCAGATGAGTGTTACGTTTGCGCATTAAGGGTCCGCAATCAGTTAGGATGTGTAGAGGCGTTTCTTCCGTTATGGGACAGAACCGACACATCCTTGAGTTGCTTAGTCTCAGGGTGGACATGTGCTTTTTAAGACAACAGTGTCCAGTTAGGGATCTTGCCAGAATGCGCAATTTATTTTTACTTAATCCCAGGGCTTCTGAAGAGAATTTACGGTCAAAAGCCCAGATTAAGGTTTCAGAATGTTTTAAGACTGGTGTGTCAGACCAGATCTTAAGAGATTTATAGTGATAAAGAGTTTCAAGGGTCAATCGGGCTAGGCTTCTTGAGATTCCACAAAATGCCTCAGGTCCACATTGTGTGCAATTTGAGCCCTCCCGCGCAAGTTTGTCGGCAAATTCGTTGCCTACAATACCCTCATGGCCCGGAACTCATCTTAAAACGACCCTGTTGTTATATCCCAGGGCGTTTAAACGGTTCACGCAGTCTCCAAGTAGCTTTGAGTTCACTAAGTTTGATCTCAGCGCTAGCAGTGCTGCTTGACTATCAGATTTTATGTAAATTTTATGGTTGACGTAGTGTTTTTGCAGATTGATTTCCGCCCACCGAAGTACGGCGAAAATTTCTGCCTGGAAGATAGAGATGTATGTACCCAAATTCATACTAAGTTTGAATTTGGGGCATTCCCCGTAAATTCCAAAGCCTACGTCGAGGCCCATTTTAGACCCATCGGTATACCATATGAGGCTACCGACCTCACAGATAACCTGGCTATTCAGCCAGTCTTCTCTGGAGGGTAATTCCACTATATACCTTTTATCAAAAGTGTGTTGTGGACGCATAATATCTGAGATTATGCATAAGAACGGTGATTCCTTAATCGAGTCGAGCATGGATCTCAATCTGTAGGAGAGCAAGCTCAGACCACCCTGGGCGTTAATCCTATACAAACTAGCCTTCGCCTCCTTGTTTAGATAGAGATCAAGGGGCGTTAGGCATAGAAGTGCATTAAGAGCCGCTCCAGGCGATGATCGCATAGCTCCAGTTGCCATTTAGCAGGCAGTCCTTGGTAGACTATTTAGTCTGTCCGCAGTCGTTTTTTGGTTGACCTTGTTACACAAGACAATAGAGGCGTAGGTGAGAATCGGTCCTCACTATGCTGCTGTATAGCCATAGGACCATACTGGGATGCAAGCCCCAGTTGTTCCCGACTAAACGACTGCACGTTTTCATTAAAGCAATTTTTGCCTTATGGCATACGTTGCTAAGGTGAGAGTTCCACGTTAGTTTTTGGTCGATTGTTACGCCCAAGTACTTAACTTCCATGGAAAATGGTACTTCTTTGCCATTAAGTTTTGGTTGGAATAATTTGTCCAACCGTCTCTTTTTGGTAAAGGGTATTATAACAGTTTTATCAGCATTAACTGATAAACTGTTATCCCTACACCAGTTATTTATGGTGTTTAGGGCTCTTTGTATTATTGACGAAAAAGTACTTTGGCAAAAGCCCCTCGCAATGATCACAAGGTCATCAGCATAACCCAATGTGTCAATGCGTAGGTCTGCCATTTTGTACAATAGTTGGTCAACCGCAAGAGTCCAAAGAAGGGGTGACAAAACACCTCCTTGTGGGCAGCCTCTTGTGGTTGCAACCTCAATCGAAGTTTGAAACAACGTTATTTTTGCCTTTCTGTTTGAAAGCACCGACTTCACCCATCTGATGGTTGTGGGGTCAACATTTTTAGATATCAGGCCCCCAATCAGCAGTGGGGCTACCGTCGAAGGCGCCCTCAATATCTAGAAAGGCACAAAGAGCTATTTCTTTATCCTCCAGTGCTTTTTCGACTCTGTCAATGACACTGATCAGGGCTGTTTCCGTAGATTTGCCTCTGCAGTAAACATGCTGGTTGTAATGTATGGGACTCGTGGCTAGAGCTACATCTTTTATATATCTATCTATAACATTTTCCAATGTCTTAGAAGAAAGGAAGATGGGCTTATAGGTCTATAGGACTTTGGTAAAGCGTAGTCCTTCCTACCAGCCTTAGGTATAAATAGAACCTTGACAATTGTCCATCGTTCTGGAATATATCCCCATGCAAAACTTGCTCTGAAGATTTTCACCAGATAAGGAAGAAGGATGTCGATACCCCTCTGTAGTTGGATGGGAACTATTCCATCCTCCCCGCTTGATTGAAATGGTTCAAAGGAGTCAACAGCCCACTGCACCAGGTTTGGCCTTATTATCTTTACAGCCCTACACAAGTCCTCACTGCAAGGCCTTCGTAGGTTCATTCATTGATTTACATATTGCTAGCGTAAATTAATTTCGCGACATTGACATTGCACCTTCAGTTCTCGTTGTATTGTTGGTCATGTAAATTTTTTGAAAGGCTGGCAGGTTCTTGAGCCACCCTCAAGCCGCGTACATTATATTGATATAAAATATAATATTGAAGGAATTAAACTTTTTATTTAAAAAATCCAAAAGTGTAAGTCGAAATTAGTTTTGACTAACTTAATCAACAATGCTTATTTAATTATTTTCCTATATTAGTATAATAAGAGCATAGAATAGTATAATACATACATAATAGAACGGGAAAGTGGGCGGAGCCCGTGTAGCCTCTAATATGTCAATTCACACCTACATATTTCAACACGAGACGTGTCACGTCAAACGTTACAATCGTTTCCAATTTTCGTATCAAGCGTCGCAAGCAAATATCATTTAAAAAATGACAAATTGCACACTATATATACTTATACTTGTAGTAAATATGTATTAAAATTTTTTTAATTTTAATTCTTTTAATTAAATTTAAAAACATTAATTAAAAGTCTAAAATGTATAAATTTGCTCAGTCTGTGAACAGCGAATCGGGGTTTGTATTAGTGATAATACGACGTAATTGCTTGTATGTGCGCTCCGGGCGACGCCGATCCTCATACATATGTATATGCTCTATTGGCTCGTATCCTATTATTCGTATTTTATTCCGGTATAAAGCTATATAAGGATATAACTATATCACAGCTTCAAACATCTTACTGCAACACTTGTAAATAAATTTGAAATGTCTGTCGGTAATATTAAAATAACGGGCTTCTTTTAAGCTGAAGGCGTTATGTGCATGAAATTAAGACATAAAAAACCATTTCAAAAAAATAATCTGTCTATCTGCATGTCCGAGCTGATGTTCGGTATGGCTGAACCGGATGATATTTTACGAGCAGATAAGAGGCAATGTCAGAACGATCTAGACTATATTTTATCAGAAAACCCTGAAGATTTTTTTTGTAAAACGAAAAATTATTACAAGAAATGGTCTTTGATTATGTTTAATTAAAGTAACGTTAAGTGAATATCCTATGTAGGCGAAACCGGGACGGGGAGTCCTCTAAAAATTGTCTCGTAGGGGGATTTTTTTATGTTGTGAACACAAAAGAATCCCCCTACCGTGTTTTGTTATTTTGAGTTATCGGGAAGATGCTGTTGCCCATCTCCTGTTTCAGTTTTCCTTTATCGCCTCTCAGGACACTTGCAGGCTGATATGGGGTAGTGGATATTGTTAAACCGTCACTAGAGGGTCTGGCATTAACGACATCATTATACCGTAGCGCCATCTAGTGGAAGCATGAGATAATTCTTGTATTTACTATAGTCGTATATAATGTAGGTTGGATAAGAATTTATAGAATAGAGAGTAGTAAAATATTGGCATATAATAGTACAAAAAAATAATAAGAATATTGGATATACAAGTCCATGCTTACCGCGGCCTCAGTTAGAGTGCACAAAACCAATAAATGATTTGTTTTTTTTCTATCTTGTCAATTTACGTTTGCAATAAAATGTCAGGACTTTTCTCCGGATACTAGGTTATTTTTCATAACTTTTTAATTTTCCACGTGGTAATACTATTCACGGGTAGGAAGCCTAAGCAACACTAGCACTACAGTAAACCCTTCCAAATCCCAACTCTGTCACAATAAGACTTTTAGATATCTGCGACTCAACTTATTTTCTTTTACATCTTTATTTCATATATCTTTGTGGGAAACTGACCTCAGTTTTTTGACTTTACTACGTATTTTTCTTTAGTCATATTATGTATGTATTGTTTACTATAGTCAAAATATCTATTATTTCATTATTAAATCAGAACTGCTGGAAATATGAAACAGGTCATGATGTATGAACGGGAAAGGTTTGGCGAATAACCGTCTGATTGCAGGATTTAGCAATGACAGGACTATTTACTAATTGCCTTCTTGAAGCTTAATCGGTCGCCATTTCCGTAATAATTTCCCACAGATGTTACTGACGACATCTATATTAGACAACTCACGCAATTTTAACGTTTTAACATTACACTTAAGCATACGGTGTACATCCAACTTTGTTTTTATAGGCACGATGCTACCGCAAGGTAAATAATTGCGGAAATATCGTTAAAGATTTGAAAAAGTTATATTGTTTAATTAGGAATGATAATGCAATAATACATAACCATTGAAATTGAATGATAAAGAACTTTCAAATAAATTTGATACTTACCGCCACTTACTGTAAGTTATGCCTATAACCTTCGTGCATGTGCAAGCAATAAGTTGACAATGTTTTTACGTAATCTGATTACGGCGCGCTTATGATTATGTGATTTTTTTTATTCCTATGTTTTGGGCGCTTTATAGGCTGTATTCAACTTTTATATATATATATATATATATATATATATATATATATATATATATATATATATATATATATATGCTGATCATGAGGTCCTAGGCTTCATGAATTATTGAGTTTTTCTGTCAAGAAATTCTCAGCAACTGCCCGGAGTCAGGAAGTTGGCGGTGTCTCACCCTCGTGCCTCGGAAAGCACGTAAAGCCGTTGGTCCTGCGCCTGATCTCTCTCCGGCCGTGTCGGTTTACCGTCCCATCGGATTATGAGAGTGAGGAAATAGAGAGTGCACCTGTGCAAGCGCATACACTTGGGCACTATAATCCTGTCTTACGCCGATGACTAGCCTAAGTTGAGGCAGGCCGCCGTGGCCGGTATTCGGTCTGGAGGACTTTATTATATATATGTATATAGTTTTTGAACAATTATCTAGTGTACTAATGTAGTTCAATGACATAAGAACGTCAAACTCCTCAGTCTCTCCCGTGATAATGATCGTCATGAATTTATTTTTGTCAAATTAAACGTTATAAAATCCGATAAAGGAATTTTTAATGTTTAGTATTCGCGTAAATATTGGAAAACATTCTGTTAAATTTGTTAAAAATAAGAAAACAACTGTCAAGTGTTATCAGCGATAGTATATTGAGGTGCGTATCATAATACGTACGTCATAAACTTGTACGTGGTAGAGCCATGCTGCACGAATTGGACGGCTCGACCGAGGAAGGACCGCGCTCTCACAGAATACCAGCGTGAAATTGTGGCTTAATGCTGCTGTGTTTCGTATGGTGAGTGTAGAGAACCGGAGACCCTTTTTACTGGAAATGAGGCATTCCATCTTAATCCTCACGGGTGACAACGCATCTACATGTTGATTCGTCATCGAAGATAGATGTAGATGTCTATGGACCACAGCAACCCCTTATCACCAGGTGGACCGTGTGCTCGTTTTTCACCCTGTCAAAAATACACCGATACATATCACGATCTGTCCAATATTACGATCGGACTACGATCCATTTTTTGGTCTCTGTGCCAACCCCGGTGACAATTAGTTAAATAATTTTCTTTACCTACACTCAACGTCAGTACCGTAACAAAGAAGATAAATTTAAAAAATAATTAATATAATTATATATTATAATTTTATATTCATGACAATGTGATGACATGGACAAAAATTTGGAAATATCGTTAAACAACTGCTTAAAAGGGCAACAGCTAAGTAATTACTGCATGCCTGGAGCATCGTTCAGCTATGTTATGAATAATAAATAATTTAGCCCTAATAGTACGTTAATCATTTTTGTTGAGAGAAGAGGCAATATGAACAGGAATCAATTATGAAAATATATTGAATATCTTAATAACAAAATGTGCCAAACGTTATCTTGTTTACAATTACATTCAGTGGTGGCCACATGAAAATAAGATATAACTTAAATAATGAATAATTTGACATGCAACTAAATTTTGAATTTGCCATTTAATTGTAAGAATTATAATGATAAATTTAATTAGATTGATATTAATTATTTAAGTAAAAATTTTTGACAAGAGATAGGACATACCTATTAAATTATAGTTACTAACAGCAAATGCGCTAACTTTTTATTATATTCTATTTAGCCAATTTACCCTTTAATGACATTTGTGCGGTTAGTTTGTTATACAAGGTTATTTAAATTAAAATACTACGAAATTATACTTTTTGTTTCGAATTACACTAAGAGATTCACTAAAACAGGCTCTGGGTAACAAAAATTTGGCATACGGCCATGAAGTGACGCTGTTCGTAAAGTATTAAGTATTATAACAGTTCGTTCCGCGTACTCATAGTCACAATGGAGTCATATAATTTCGAGTATAACATATTTCTATGAGATAATCACAAATATATTATATTACCATATATAGTTACCGTTTATAGGTGGCAGAGTCACGATGCAGATATATTATGGTTGTAGCACGAGTGAGTCGGCAAGACTGGGGTTAGGATACGCTCCCATAGAATACCAACGTAATAAGTAGCTTAATGCTGCTTTGGCGGCGCTGTCGTCATGCCACCAGCGAAACGTACTGAAGGCTAAACCGTACTATCAAAGTTCCAAAGTCACCAGACTATATATAGGACAACTCCGAAATAACACATAGTGTTGATAGCTTCCCGGACTGAACACCTTGACCGGCGGTAAATTTCCCCATTTTCCTTTCATGGCCAAATTGGTCACCCCGATGTGATGTGAACACGCAACCAAACAGCCTTCGGAAACTACAACTTCAACCTTCGTCATTATCGTCAAGACCCCTACCATTCACTCCTGAGAATCGTCTTCTGCAGTCTTCAGCTCTTGCAAGCCAGTCCAACTTGTCTTCATCTTGACTCACCGCGGATTTATAAGGTAGATTTTTGACACTTGCCAGGCACATAGTTCTCAGCGGTATCACTTGCAAGTATAGCTTTTTAATAAATCGATTTGTTATCATGAAGATGCTTTTGCCCATCTTTTGTTTTAGATTCGTACTTTCGCCTGGCCAAGTAGATTTTTTTCTTTTTATTTCACCTCGCATACATAATAACATGTACTATCCACAACCATGACACAGCATTTTAGGCTGGGTCCACATTTGCTCAACTTAGCGTATCTAGAACGGGCTTATGGTTTCAAGTACATGTATCTTACGAATATTTGACGTGTCGGGAAACGTTCTTTATATGTAGATATTTCTGTAATAGTGGAGATGAACGGTCCACTATTAACAGACTCCGAGTGGTTTCAAGGTGGAGAAATGAAACGACTGTTTATATAAGTCCGACTGGAGTACGAATATAGAATGGACTGTGGACTGGAATGAATATATTTTCATCTTGCCTATATTTATATGGCTGGCTCACAATTGATTTGCCAATGGTAATTATTTTTATTGTACATAGCCAATTATACTGCTTACATTATGACCAATGAAAATGAATCAAAATGTATTACTATTATGTACGTTTCGTTTCCCGGCGTGAGACTTGTGTGTTGTTCACGAAGCTACGTCGCTGGATCGGGCTATATAAGACATGCAGGTCGGTGCGCGCGCATCATGTCCTACGCGGGCCCCGTCTTTGCCCATGCAAACCCTAACATTTTAAATGAACTCCAAATAGTTCAGAACCTCTTCTGTCGTCGAGCTGCGAACGCACCTTGGTACGTCCGTAATGCCGACCTTCATAGGGACTTAGAGCTCCCAACAATTCAACAATTCCTTAAAAAACTCTCTGAGAACTTCTTCAAGGCCTCAGAGTCGCACCCAAACAATTTAATTCGTGAGGCGGCTTCTTATGCAGCCCCACCCCCCTCTCGCTATCGTGTCCGCAGGCCGAGAAACTCTCTCTCGGACCCGCCAAATAAACTGTCAAACGACCTGAACTGCCTCCTGGCGGCTCAGGCCAGTTCTAATTAAATTAATTATTATTATATTAACTAATACTATTTTGCCTTCGTAGGCACTCCCTCAGCGGCTCTTAGCCGCCTGCGCCCTCTTTTCCCAAAAGAGGGTCGCTCATGATAAGGCACAATAGAGCTTAATCAGCCAGCTGCCTGTCCCCAAAGGCGGTTTTTAGGGGGTATCACTTAGGGTCCCCGGTAGGACAGTGAGTCCCCCATAACCACGATAGACCGGCTATCGTGGTATGCGTAATGCATTTTCCGCCTCCCTACGTACAGGGTAGCCCTTTAATTGCTTCGGGCGCAAAAAAAAAAAAAAAAAAAAAATGCGCGCGCGTAGTCGGCGAGCGGCCGCGGCGTGGGATACAGCTCCGGAACAGCAAGGAGAAGCGAGCTGCGGTGTTGAAGAAACGGCTCCCCATTGGTCGACGGATACGTGACGATAGCGGCGTGTGAAGTCGATGTGGCGCTGAATAATATTTGCGGCTGCTTCTTGTTTCTTTATAAGAACGTCAAATTATCTATATGCAGTCCGTAGTATCTCAGTAGCCAGGGATAGTTAGAAAATAAATGTTTTTTATCTTCACCTTCCGCGTTATGGTAGCAGCAGAGTATATATTATTTATTCCCGTTTAGGGCTGATTATTCTGGCTGCTACATTTCCAATTTTTATCAGTTTCTCATATTTTTTTCCACGTACAAACCTTGAAGATCATGTTGAGGCATTTCGTATCCTATTTGATGATCAGAGAAAAACCAACTAGAGTTGGGACGCAGCGTATAACGTATCGTATCGCGTCTTCGAATCGTGAACAGATACGATATGCCTCAACGGTGTATCACATTTATACAATTCTGAGCCACGCGACGGTGTTCCTGGAGTGATTTGTTTCGTAAAACGAAGTCTCATGTTATTAAGATAACAATAATAGGCTACATCCACCTCTACTGTGTCTTACTTCCTATACAATGAACATTATTTACACACTGTTATCCTATTGTAATATAGTCGAAGGCCGAATTGTAGTTAGAGTCAATGTTTTTGTGAAACTCTAATGTAACCTCGCGGTAAATTAATATATAAACCAAGTACGAATCTCATTTTTAATGTAATATGAATTAATGTGAATTGGCAGTGTAAGAATATCTACTCGCACTTAATATGATCCCGTAGGTGTCGTAGTCAAGGGAATAGTTCATGATATGTGTGATTGCAGGAAAAAGGCACTCAAGGATCATGGATACCATAATCTTACTAACCTCATCGCAACCCACAGCCTTGGATTTAATAGCTAGTACAGATTTCTGTATCTCATCCTCAGTCACAGGTAAGAAGTAAAAAAAAGGAATAGGAGGAGATGGCATGGATTGAATGGAGGCTATTGTCGTAGAACGAACTGTGGGATCCAAAGTAGAATTAGAAACAAAGTGATGATTTATTTCGTCTATAGTGATTGATGGATCACGGTCAGATGTAACGGCCTTACTAATACCTAGTGTTTTAAGTAATTTCCACACATCAGCGGTTGAAGAGTTTGCAATATTACTATGGATATAACGGCGTTTAGCATTTCGTACCATCTGATTGCATCTGTTTCTTAACACTCCGTAGCGAT
Source organism: Parnassius smintheus behrii (assembly GCA_036936625.1). Classification (NCBI taxonomy): domain Eukaryota; kingdom Metazoa; phylum Arthropoda; class Insecta; order Lepidoptera; family Papilionidae; genus Parnassius; species Parnassius smintheus. The sequence continues at coordinate 6,680,036 of JAUPFT010000026.1, forward strand.
CCCAGCTGTCCTGTGTACGATGCTTCTTAAATTTCACAAATGGTAGATATAACTAACTTTTATCAGTTTCTCGTATTTTTTCCACGTACAAACTTTTAAGACCATGTAGCGGCATTTCGTATCCTATTTGATGATCAGAGAAAAACCAACTAAAGTTGGGACGCCACGTATAACGTATCGTATCGCGTCTTCGTATCGTGAACAGATACGATATGCCTTAACGGTGTATCACATGTATACAATTCTGCGCCACGCGACGGAGATACGATATTCCAAGATAACCAAATGTGGAGCTAGCCAAATTTTTTATTTGAGAAACATTATATATTACGTTGTTCCTGGAGTGATTTGTTTCGGAAAACGATCTCATGTAACGAGTCTCATATTATTAAGATAATAATAATAGGCTACATCCACCTCCTCTGTATCTTATTTCTATTGTAATATAGGCTGTTGGGACCGCGGATGTGTGCGAAAGCGTTCCCGTGGCCTTGCCAATATGAGACGAAGGTGGAACACCATGGGGTTTTAGTCGATGCGAGTCCGACGTAACCCGTCTTTGCGCCCGCGAAGCGGGTATGCGTAGGCATTTCCCCATAAAAAAGCCCCACTATCATTGTGGACACAGCCCAGCGCCACATCGCACGCCACTTGCTAAGAACCACCCGGTTACGATCGCGCGCATTACGGCTTCCTCTTATATAATATCGAACCTATATAATTACATATTATACAGTCTAGATATAGAAGTATTTATTTATTTAATAAAACTTCCATCTAGCGCGGCCTGGCGTAGACTCCGCCACTCTGTCGCCTCCATAAAATCATTCCTTTATTAATTCTTGTCACAACATATAGGTGTACTTGTAAAATACACTTTTCTCTTATCACATAATTTCCGACCCTACTATTACTTCTATCATCTATCATTTAGGGTCACCCCTGACATATTTCTTAAGGAACACATTCCTACAGATTTAATTTTATTCTCATACATCCCTTACCACACCCAACTTTTTTACCACACATAAATAGTAATATCAAAAATTCAGTTTGGAGACATTTATTATAGGGTAAGGATGACAAACAAGCTCACAGTTCACCTAATGGCAGGCGGCTACTGTAGCTCATAGACATATTCATCTATCCCCTATTACAAATCAAAATGCCTCTTTTCTAGTAAAATGGGTCTGCGGATCTCTACACTCACCACACGAAACACAGCGGCATTAAGCTGCTATTTTACGCTGGTATTCTGTGAGAGCGTGGTCCTTCCCCGGCCGAGCCGACCCATTCGTGCTACAACTAATACAGCTGCAGCGTGGCTCTACTACGTATACTAACAGAATTTCTGTCACCATCTGCCTAGGACGAGATTAAAGTATAGACAAGTATAGTAGCACTATCAACTCTCTCACTCTAAAAGTCCGATGTAACAAGAACTTATTGCGAACGAACAGAGTTCAGGCGCAGGATCAACAGCTTTACGTGCTTCTCAAGGCAGAGGGTTGAAACACCGATAACTTACTAAATCCGGGCTAATAATACGGGACAGAAAAGCCAATTTACTGAACTTGGCCCTTTCCTGGATTTGAATCCAGAGACCGCATTAGTCGCATCAACAGCCACTAGACCAATAAAGTCAACATACATTAAGGTAGGTAGGATTTTAAATTGTCATACTTGCCTTTTTTGACACGTTCTGACTTCCCATCCCTTATACAAAATTTTCATTGTATAACTTAATCCAAAACATCAATTTAGGGTTGTCTATTTTAAAATACATCGCAATAAAAATTATCAATGACCAACAACAAACAAAACATTTCTTCTAATAACAAATTTGGTAAAGTGATCCAAACTTTTATCCAAACGTGTTTTCTTTATCCCCCACCGGGTAAGTTAACATAATTATGTTTATTTGACATGCTTGAATTATTAACTTAGTGAGCACCGTTACAGACTTCGCTGAACGCAATATCATTTATGTTGCTTGAAGTAAAATAATGAGGTTTGCGTTATTTTTTATAAAACTGAAGTGACGAGCAAACTACTACATATGTTGGTAATTTATTTATTTTTGCAAATATTTCCCGGAGATAATGTTTATAAATTGGTTGTCGCTAATTGCTATAAGCACTATCGTACATAAATGGGAGTAAAAGATTGGTTGATACGGAATACTAGAAACGTACGGAATCTTTTTGGTATAACTCACAGTCGTCTTATATGTCATCCTCGGGCTCGGACGAACTGGGTGACGGATGCTCTTAGGGGCGTACAGTTGTGTAATCTTATCTCTATACTTATTACGTAATGATTTCTGATATTTACGCGAACACTAGACATTAAATAAAACTAATTATACAAATTTTATCGCGTTTATTTTTAAATTTTTACTTCCTCACGTTTCGTGTGCTTTCATGGTCACTGGGAAACTGAGTTGTTTGATCTTTCAATATCATTGTTAGCCTGGATACCTTCACTTTTTGAATATTAATTTTTGGTCTGATCTACTTAAAACGAGCTTATAGTATCTTGAAGTCTTTTTGTGGTATGCTTGGAGGTAGGTTTAATTTTATTAATTATAGGATCTCAAGCAGATGCAAGCACTCATCTATCTTCTCTTGTAATTAGGATGTTTCTTTTTTAATTTCAATAGCCTATATTACGGCTTACATTGATGTATTTAACGATGTAAATTTTATTAGATTTGGATGTTAGCTTTAGTTGAGGAAAAGTTTGAATTTTATTTAGTCAGAGCAAACACATTGCGTTGGCTGAGTTGTATTTATTTAGAGTAAACGTGATGTTTCTTTGTTTTTATTTTTCCTTGCCTCCTTGGTGTGATTATTTGCACGAATAAAATAGTCGAAATATCGTTTATACGTGGTAGAACCATACACATATAATAGCAGTATATATTCTAAGTGTATGGGTAGAACGCCCCTGTAGTGGCGGGTAAGAATACCCATTACCCGATATCTTCCCGTAGGTGTCGACGACAGAGGGAAACTGATGAAGAAGATGGGCAGTAGCATCTTTCTGATATCAGCAAAAAGCAAAAAAATGCGGTTACCAACCCACTTGCCAAGTGTGGCAGTTATGGCAATATGGGTTATATTATGAGCAATGACATTTATAAACAGCCACCAGTCCCCGCCGGCCCCGCTATTTCTGGTTCTTGTGGTGAGTATGGTAACGGCAGGGCAGAAGGTGCTAAGAATCTCCGGTGGAGGTTCGGTTGCCACCTGAGATGATTCATACCTGGTAATATATAAAGCACGCACCCTGAGGACTGACGAGAAGATCCAGTAACAGAAAAAAGAGATAGACAAGTTGCGCTGGGATATAATAGGATTATTTGAGGTCCGATGAGAGTGGGAGGACAAGGTAATCCTCGAATCCGGCAACTTATTCTATCACCAGGAGGGCGACTGTCTGTTCCAAGGAGGTGTCGAATTTATCATCCACAAGTCTCTCGTTCACAACGTTGTAAAGATTGGGAGTGTGTTGACAAGGGTCGTATACCTTATACTGAGAATCACCAAACGGTATTCGCTGAAGGTCACACAGGTTTACGCACAAAACATCAGCACATCCCGATTAGGAGGAGTAAATGTATGAGGATATCTGTAAAGCCATTCTTTTCTCCAAAATCCACTATACGGTATTAATGGGAGACTTCAATGCAAAACTGGGCACAAGAGAGAAGGGTGAGCCGAAAGTATGGAATTTCGGATTAGAGCAACGGAACTCAAGAGGCCAGCAGCTCGCCGATACTAAGTGAAAGAGGAACTCGTTATGATGAACTCTTTTTTCTAGAAGCGGCCCCACAGAAACTAGACCTGGTCGAGCCACAATGAGCACACAATACACTTGATGGTAAGTGGATTCTGTGGCCCATAAATTGCATTTATCCGCAATTAAGGAATAAAATACAGATACGTTTTCACCACTCAGGACTAAGATGGAATGCCTCGATTCCAGTAAAAATGGTCTCCGGTTCTCTACACTCACCATACGAAACACAGCAGCGTATTAGGTTACTATTTTACGCTGGTATTCTGTGAGAGCGTGGTCCCACGCTGGTCGAGCCGACTTATTTGTGGCTTTACCATATATAATGGTAATCAAATTATTTCATAACTATATATAATACAAGCGACCCTCCCCCCCCCTGGTTTCGCACGGTTGATTTCTGGATCTCGACAACGCCACTTACCCGGAACCACAGTGAATCGTTGATACCATCCTGGGACGCTCTCCAACACACAAAATAATTTATCGAAATCGGTCCAGCCATTTGATCAAGCCCAGGACAGAAATTGTATATATACCTTTAATTCCATGTCCGAATATTACAAATAAAATGCCGCTGGCAATTTGCCAATGCACTAAACGAAACCGCGGTGCACAAAATGAACCTATTGTGTCATGAGTTCCGCTCCTAATATATGCTCGTTACGTGAACTTTGTAAAATAATGACAGCAATTGTACTTTCATGGTGAAATAAATTACTTCACTTTTTCAAAGAAGGTAAGGTAAGGTACTTGCATTTTATATTTTTTAACTTTTACAATAATTTTCGTGCACTAACTACTTTACTTCAATTTTAACACACACTTACACATTTGTCATACTACGAAGTCTAATTAGGATCTTAATTAGGATTTTATTATGAATGTAAACATAAATTGCACAAGGACGAACATTCAGACCCAAAACAATAATTTTTGGTCATGCAATTACTTGTTCCGAGCGGGATTCGAACCCACGTCCCCCAGCGCTACAAAGTCATTCCTTAGCCAGTGAGCCGTCTATTTAATGTTTTAATGTTTGAATATAATTTTTAATTTAATAACATATTTGGACAAATATAAACTAGTATAGGTTAATTTGAATAAAATAAAGTGGCATGTAATTAGATTGAAATGAAGTAGATTACATTAATATTGTTAGAGCCTAAATAATGGAAGGGACCAGGTCCTGATACACAGGACTCCTAATCCAGGAGCTTGGGCCTAATCGGATCATGTATATCATTTTTATTTGACTCTAATAAAAGTATTAAAAATAAAAAATTTATTAGTACGCCGAGTATAAATTAACAAAATCGAACACATTACAACTGACTTCAGCGTTTGACTGTTTTTCTGTTAAACTATTTTTACCTTAATAATTTCTGCCTTACTTACTTATAACTGTTGAGTATCGCTTACTAATATTAAAGTAAGTTAAAGTTAACTCAGGGGCGACTAAAAGTAGATCTATTGGCTAAAGACTCCATTCACTATTTGAACTATGTGCTCGTTTGTCATTGCAATTAATATGAAAATGTTAATAAAAGTAGGCTGTATGTTTTTAGTGTATTTGTGTAATACAAAACGTAAAAAAGCACAATTTTAATGACTGCAATATATTTTTCTCTTTATTCTTGTAAACAAACTCGAAATTAGTCGTTACATATGCATTTTATTTTTTAGCTCGCTGATTTACAAAGCTTGCACGAAAATGTGGGGATTATATTCCCTTTGTTTGTAAACTATACTTCACGTAAGAAGTCCCGGGGAATATATGCGAACTAAAACGTGAAATTATGGAATTTGATGACAAATATCACACTTCGCGAAAAGGCGTGGTTGCGTTTTTATAGAATATGTGCATAATAACCACCTGATGGTAATTGAACGATGTGACTCACAGACATCTACAACGATTTAAAGAGCCTCTTTCTGTTTGCTCTGGATAAATGATTCTGGTTAAACCACTTAGACCTCTCGGTATATCGCTGAGTCCACTCCTCCTAAGCAGCAATTCTCTGCTTCAAGTCAGGCGCTCCGTCAGTTTTTGTGTAATATCCGGTTGGGATAAAGTGATATTTGTCCCTGCAAACGCCATCCTGACGGTGCGCGCAATTCTCGGCCTGTTATAGCCCGATACGATCCTCAATTCTTATTCTCCAGGCTGGAATACTGCTACTTTGTGTAGTAGCACATCCAGCCATAGGGAGCTTGGCGCCATTATTATTATACAGGCTGTCCCAAAAGTCGATGTCAAGCCGGAATCGGATGATCGGTCTATCGGATTTTAGTCATAATAGTCAGAAAACATAAAAATATCTTTGATATGTATTTAAAAAAAATTACAGGTATTTATAAAAAAAAACTTAAAAAATAATTATCAATGGGTTTTAAAAAAATCCATAATTTAACAAATAATCTTACAAGTGTTATACCATTTTGGAAGGGTGACGTAATATTGTTTATTTATTTAAATAAAAAATTAGGAAATAAAAAAATGTTAGGTTTTTTATTTCCTTTATCCAATTAGGTTTCGTTACTAATGCATTGTCAAAATTTAAAATAAATATGTTTTAGTTTTTGTTATTATTATTAGTTTTTGTTATATTTAAATTAATATTAGCGCCATATTAGGAGAAGGTTTGTTACCATCATAGGTTATACAAAAGGGTTTTAAACATGATTTTCCTACATTTTTAATGCGTTATATTTTTATTGTTAGTATGTAAGTACTTAAGTTATACTGTTGAAATGTTTAGTGTTTTGAACGTAGAATACTTTTTATTTTATTTTCATATTGTTTCTAACATTCCCATCAAAATGTACTTTAAGCCGAATTTCGGTCATGTCTCAACTTAGACTAGCAGAGTATTGTGTTATTATGTATCAGCCTTCCGATAAAGAGTAATAGTGTTCTATAGTACATACGTAAGTACCAAGAGAGTACATTATACTTTAATTACGCAGGACATGATTATGTACCACGAGTGTGTGCGCAAGCACAGGTGCACTTTCCATTCCCTCACTCTCATAGTCCGATGAGACGGTAATCCGACACAAACATAGTTCTTCAGAGACAAAGGGATGAAAACGCTGAAGTCTTGACTCTGGGCTACTACTGAGAATTTAATATAAAGGTCAAAAAAATTTCTACTTTGAGTACAATTTTTTTCATTCACTTTATAAATGTAATTAGATACTCAAATTTAAAAGATAAAGTATGCGGATTATAGTTTTAATTTTTTATAGTAACGGTTATATGGGTAAAACATACCAGAGTGCCAATAATTGGTGATGGAGCTTGCTTATTTAGAACAATCTCTTATCTTTGGTATGGGAACCAAATGTTGGCCGGATAAATTCAGGAGCGAATTGGATGCTTCTTATTGCGATCATTTTGTTGTTTATTTTCAATACAAAAAATAAGCGTATAGTTTTCCCAATTAGTTCATTTATGGGCCTATTTATTCGTTCGGCAGTATATCTTAATGACTGACTAACTGAATATTTTTATCCAGATTAATGTCTTTTTAAGTCTTCGTGACAATTAAAATTACAAATTAAACATATCAATTATAAATATAAATAACAAAAGTGCTAATTCCATAAGAATGATGTCGCGGGCACAGCTAGTTTACAATAAATATTTTGACGTTGACTTTAGTTAATTCTATAACAGTTTTGAACTAATTATCAAATTTAATAACTCATGGCAACTATTCCCCTAAGAGGCTATCTATGAAGGAGGTTTAATCAGCTACAATAGGCTGGTTCAATAGGCTGTAATGGTTTCGATAAAAAACATATACCATAACAAATAAAACATAGTATTAGTACGCCGAGTATAAATTATCTATCCTATTACTTCCCCATAATAAATGGAAATCAGTTTTTTCGGGAACAAAAAGCAAAAGCCATCTCTTTCTCTCAAAATAAGGCACCAAAACATTGCTAGTATTTTATCAAAACAAAAATTATTGGAATTAACATTCCATGAGTTACGTGAGGCCGAGAACGAACCCGATATACTATGTTTCTCGGAAACGTTTTTGCGAGATGGTTACCATAAATACTTACAAATAAAAGGTTACGAATTAGCAACTGCATTTTGTAGAGAGAACTTGTATTTTGGTACAGCGCAATATAGCATACAAAAAAATTAATAAATTACAATATTATGCAACACCAAATACATTTGAAGCTTGTGGAATTGAAATTCCTGTACACAGATTGATTATAATATGTATTTATAGAACTCCCTCGTCAAACCCTACTATTTTCTTAGAAAAGCTGGACAAACTTTTATATGACTTACTTAGCAGTCATAAGCCAAACATTAAGCTAGTTGTAACTGGTGACTTTAATATTAATACCTTAAAACAGGGAAATATTACTATTTTTTTCAAGATCTACGTCACAACTACAATCTAAGCATTAACATCAAGGTACCGACCCGGAAAAACTCTTGTATAGACCATATTTTAAGCAACATCACAGACGCAACGGCTACCATTCTACCTCTATACCTGTCTGACCATGAAACAGCGCAACTACCGAAAATCCCCATAAAAAGAAAAACCTTATAGACCACGGCATATTTTATTTACAAAAAAGACTATTGCGCTGAGAACATACGGAAATTTAGGGAATGTTTTATGAATATATCTTGGTCTGATATATACTTACAGACTGATATAAATAACGCGTTTAATACATTTCATGAATTTCTATGTTTAATTTATAATTTATGTTTTCCACTTATTAGAATAATGATAAATAATAAAAATACTACAAACAATTGGATAAGTCGAGGTTTAAAAAGAAGTTGTTAAACTAAAAGATTACTCCGATATAGATACTACAGGAATGAATCAGAATTAAATAAGAAAAGTTACATCACATATTCAAAGATTTTGAAAAAATGTATTCAAAGATTGAAAAGAAATTCTACTACAAAATTCATACACAAAAGCAAAAATAAATGTAAAGCTACATGGTCTGTGATAAAAAATGCAATCTCAAATTCAAACTTCGACCATGGCGTTACGGATTTAAAAATAAATAATGAACTGATTAAAAATCCTACTGACATAGCTTCGATTTTCAATAATTATTTTACTGATTTCCCTAATAATTTGACAATAATGAATAAACCAAATAGCTATACTAGTATTAAAAAATCACTACCTAACTCAATGTTTATTAAGCCTATGACAGAAGAAGAGGTTAAAAAAGAAATCCTATCTCTTAATAACACTAACTCGGAAGGGTATGATGGTATTAATACGGAAATAATTAAGAAGTCTGTAAATGAAGTCTCTATTTTGACATATTTAATTATCTTGTAATTTTCATGTGGTACTTTTCCAGAAACATTAAAATTGCCGATTGTAAAGCCATTATTTAAAAAAGGTAAGAGAAATGATATTACCAATTATCGTCCAATTACATTAATACCAATATTGTCAAAAATACTAGAAAAATGTATGTACAAAAGATTACTAGATTTTTGCAAGAAATTCAATTTAATAAAGAATTACCAATATGGCTTTCAGAAACAAAAATCTACAAAATTAGCCACATTTAAGCTCATTAATTCAATCTTAACAAAAATAAATAACAATTTTTTAACCACAGCATTATTTCTTGATTTATGGAAAGCCTTCGATCTCGTTGCGCACAGCATACTATTACGAAAACTGGAAATGGTCGGTGTCAGAGGACTTCCACTAAAATGGATATCTTCCTATTTTGCTAACCGTAGACAATGTGTCGTAATAAAAAAGATTGTAGGAGAGGAAATGCTGTCCTTCTCATCTTCTTATAAAGAGAACAAACATGGCATTCCTCAAGGTAGCGTGCTGGGTCCAATATTGTTTCTTCTTTATTTAAAGATATGACTCTAATCACCACCAGTCATAAATGTATTTTATTCGCGGACGATATTTCAATAATTGTAAGCACTAATAAGAAGCAAAATAATTCAATACGTAATCATGAAATCGACATCGACAATTTAAAAATTAATCTTAATAAATCAACTTATATTCAATTTAACAAATCAAAAGACAAAAAATACAATTTTAATCTTAATATCGACAAATTAAACGAAGTAGCACAAACTAAATTCCTAAGAGTAATAATCGATCAAGATTTAAGCTGGAGAGGTCACATAAATCAACTATGCAGTAGAATTACCCAATTTGTTTATGCACTTAATAAAGTAAAAAATGTTACAGACAAAAAAATTGCTGTTCTAACGTATCACGCTTACATAGAATCTTTACTACGTTATGGTGTTGTAATATGGGGCAATGGTACAGATAAACAGAGATTATTTACTGCACAAAAGAAATGCATTAGAGCTATTGCTGGAATCGCACCGGATAAATCCTGCAAACCACTATTTAGGAGCCTAGGTTTGTTGCCACTACCATCTCTGTATATCTACGAAGTTTTTAATTTCGTACATAAACATAATAATCTGTTTACAAAGGCATGTGATATGAATATAAGACTGAAAAGAAATGCAAATAGACTGGTATTAGATGATGTACCGCGATCAAACAAATATAGTAAACGCTGTTTAACCATGTGTATTCGAATCTATAATAAAATACCAAATGAAATCAAATCGAATAATAATAATATATTTAAAAAAAAATTATTGACTTATCTCAATGAAAATCAATTTTATGATATCAGAGACCTATTTGTTAAATGTAAATGATATATATTTTTTAATGAATTGATAATCTTTGTTTATTTATGATTTTATATGTTTTAGTCAAATTGTTTTGTATTATGATTAGAAAATTTCATTTGTATATGTGCTATTAATGTAAATTTGCATGCTATCACAATCACATAGCAAACATGTTGTGCTTTAAGAATTATACCATCCTTATTTGTCCATGTTTTATGCAAATATATGAAATAAATAAATAAATAAATCTATTTTTCATTGCAGTGCTTACAAAGACCTAGGGTTGGAAAAACTCTGACAAACGGCAAACTTAATGTATATTGGTTTTCTCTACCAGCCATCCCAGGGTAGGTGAGAATGAGAGAAGTAAGAAAAAAGGTACGGCTTGTGTCCAGCTTTGGGACCTATATAGAAATGACGGCGCAGTGGCACAGTGGCTTAGCAATAAGCGGCTGCGCTGGGGGCCGCGGGTTATAATCTCGCACGGAACAAGTAATTGTATGGGCTAAAAATAATTGTTCCGAGTCTCGATGTGCTGGTGTAATTTATGTTTGATAATTGCCTACACGATACTGGAGAAAATCCTAGTTATTTTTTATAGAAGAGGGGGCAAACGGGCATGCGGCTCACCTAATGTTAAGTGATTACCGCCGTCCATGATCAACCGCAACACCAGGGGAATTGCAGGTGCGTTGCCGGCCCTTTAGAAAGGAGTAAGCTCTTTTCTTGAAGGTGGCGGTAACGTTTAAAAAAAAACAACTTTACTTTTTTAAAGTCAAGAGGACTATCGAGAATGCGGCTCAGTCGATAGTAAATGTCAACCGTCGCCCAGAAACAACTGCAATACCAGGGAAATTAAGAGTAGAACAGCGAATAATGAACTTCTAGTGGCCACAGCGTGAATAGACAGTAGTAGACATCTCCCATGTTCCATTAGTGTGAATAAATTCTAATAACATTACAAGAGAGTACAATAAGAGTGACAAACCACACACAGTCCACTTGATGCTAAATGGACGCTGTGGTTTGTGTTGTGAATCTTGAGGACTTAAATAGAAAATCTCGTTACCGGTACAAAGTCTTTTGTTCTCTAAATACACCAAAAGAAATACAGCAGTATTAAGCTGTTATTTTAAGCTATGAGCGCATCTGTGTGGGCGTGGCTATTACCCGGTAGAGTCAACTGCTGCTGCAAACACAACATAGCTGCAGGGTGGCTCTACTAATAATGATTTTTTGTAATACTGAAGTGAAAACGGGATTTTTAATGTTTAAACTGCTGCAGTCCAAGGTCACCTGCAGAAAAGTTTAAGCAAAGGAGGCTACAAACGCGTCAACACTACTGACCACTAAAATAAAGTAACCACAGTGCCTGTAGTTATACTGGATTTTTATACTCTTCAAGCCAAAATACAGCAATGCAGGAACTGCATTTGGTGGCAGAAGTAGGTAAGACGATGGTATCAACCCAGACGAACTTCTGAACAAAGGTTTCAACCAAGTTAGAAGATCTATGATGTAACCATGTTGAAAATATTTCGAAATTCATTCGAGAAAAATAAACATTAATTTTCGGAAAACCATGGCCTCTTTTTTGCAGTACCCGTAGGAGAAGGAGGATTCATACATTTTGTAAATGAACGAGATACTGGTGTAATTTTTACGTCAATGAAAAATTATAATTAAAAACACATAGTAAATACATTGTATATTTGTAAAACAGTACAGCTATTTGAAAAAAAACTTTTTGGTGCTATTCGGTGACTGGCGAGATTTGAGAAAACAAAAGAAACGATTTTAATGAAAATTTATTTAGGAACTTAATAATGTCCTATAAACCGAATTATGGTCATGGCGGCCAGTCTCAACGGAGGCTAGCCTGCTAGGCTGCGCCAGACAGGATTATCGTAGACGATTGTGTACGCAAGCATAGGTGTACTCTTTATTCCCTCACGCGCATCGTTCAAAAGAACTGTAATCCGTTACGATGGGAGAGATCTTTATGTGCTTTCCGGAGCACAGGGGTGAAACGCCTTCAGCTTTTTGAGGCCAGGCTCATAATCAGTTTGGCATTTGGATTTGAACCCGTGACCCGTCCGTGAGAAGTCGAACTTACGACCACTAGAACAATAAGGCAGATTAAACAGGAGGTGAGATAGAAGGCCAGCACTGGCTTACAGTAGTTAAAATAAATTAATATGACATTTTACTACGAGTACTGTATGTGATTATTATTTTTTACTTTTTAAAATTTTAATCCAACTTGCTCTTTTTAGCCCAATTTTCATTAACGTCTTGCGGCAATGTGGCGGTTATGTTCCACGCTATCTGAACTCTCATCATTTTTTGTATAGAAGAGGGGGCAAACGAGCATATGGCTCACCTGATGGTAAGTGATTAGCGCCGCCCACAAACAATTGCAAGACCAGGGGAACTGCAGATGTGTTACCGGCTTTTTAAAAAGGAGTAGGCTCTCTTCTTGAAGGTTCCTAAGTCGTACCGGAAAAATCTCTGGTGTTAATCGATTCCACAAGGAAAAAAACTTCTTTGAAATCGCACTGTGGTGGCCCACCGCGAGTTTTGTCACAATGTGCGATGGTAAAATTGTACGGCTGGAATTAGTCAGAAGTCCGAACAATTCCTCAGAGCACTCCCCGTGATAGATGCGATACATTACGCTAAGAGATGCAATATTTCTTCGCAGTACCAGTAAGATCGGAAAGCGCTCGGCCACCGAGCCTGCCAAGTATTATACCTATTTATATGGTTAGATATGAATTCTTCTTTAAATTTGCTTTTTAAAAGTAAGCAATTAAGAAAATTTAAGATAACAAAATCGTGGAATACAGTTGTTATTCTAGTTCAGTAGTACATCTAAAATTTAATTACACCACTAGATAGCTAAAAGATCAAATAATTTGTTACTTTGAATGAGTACTGTGATGAATCGCGTACACACGACGGAGCCATTTTGAGGTCGTTTCGCTGCACGTATTCACGAAAAACACACGACCGTGTAGTCGGGAGTTTACAGGAATGTAAAAATAATGCAACTTAAACGTGGTCTAGGACGATTGTATTGATCTCTCAACAGTTGAGAGGGTAATAAAATATCGAAAGGACAAAGAACTATAAGAAAATATAAGAAAATAGTTTTTCTATACAATTTCTACTGAACAACTATATTAAATAATGTAAATAAGCAAAAAATAATGTAGATTAATTTCTAAGGGTATTTTTACAATACAATTTTTTACTTAATTACTGCAAATTATAATAAAATTTTCAAATGGTAACCACAATGCAATAGGTAATTAATAATCGATAGAAAGAATTAATTCACTAACTTTATAAGTCAAGGAAGGCGCAGGCGCTTCAACACCGTGTCTACAATACGTATATCCACACTCCGATTTATTTATAGAACAAGGTTGACAAACGAGGACACAGTGTACCTAATGGTAAGCGGATTCCATGGCCCATAAAATCTACATCTATCCTATATTAAGACCCAAAATGCAGATGCATTGCCACGTCTGAAGACAAGGACAGACCGCCTCATTTTCAGTAAAAAGGGTCTCCGTTACTCTACACTCACCATACGACACACCGCAGCACTAAGCTGCATCTTTATCCTAGTATTAAGTAAGACCTATTCGGACTACAGCCATAGCTGTAGCATGGCTCTATCACGTGTAAATATATATCTTATCATCATCACCATCATCATTACAGCCTTTAACAAGTCCACTACAGAACATAGGCCTCCCTCAAGGATGTATTATTATTTAGAGTGACCCCTCACCAGATGGAGTGACGACCTGGTAAGACATGCAGCAAGTCGATGAATGCATGGGGCCCAGGACCGGGCTTTATGGCATTCCGTATATGGAAGGTCTGTTTTCAGTTGTGACTTTGATAGACTGTAACTTATGACGATGTTGCCATGTATGAAACTCCTTTGCAAAGGATTTGGCTAAAAGTACAGGGAAGTAAAACAGCTGAATCCGCTCGTGAAAATGAGTTAATTTAAACGCGATAAAATCTGTAAAATTAGATTAATTCAATCTTGCTAGGTATTTGAATTTGAATTTTAAATTTAAATATTTTTTTTAAATTAATAGCGCGTAAAAAGCGCCAGTATAAGATTGTGACTCATTCCGAAAATGCATTTAGTGATTGGCGAATCAAGGCGAACCAAATGCAAGCATATTGTCCGATTCCGATAGAGAGGGATGACCGTGTGTTTCACGTGACGAAAAAACTTAATGCGCCAAAATAACTTTAGTTGATTATGATTTCCCATATTTACGCGAACACTACACGTTGATTAAAACTACTTTTAACGATTTTATCGTTTTTAATTTTTTCTTTTATATTTCCGACGTTCCGGGTGCTTTCCAGCACCCATGGTCACGGGTTACTAACGTCCCGATGTCAGTGTTAACCCGGAGTACCTTCAGATTTTTAATTATTATTCATGGTTCAATCTACGCAGAATGAACTGACTGTGTCTTGAAGTCTTGCAGTGGTATGCTTGGGCTTAGTTTTAATTTTATTTATTCCGTAGTCTCAAGCACTACCTCCTTCTCTATTGAAATTAGGCTGTTTTTTTATTTTTAATAGACTCACGTGGTAGGAACCGGTGTTCTTTCGCGAGGATTTATGGTCTATGAAATAATAATAATAATAAAATATCACATAAGGATAAGAAGGGGTATCTTCCAGGGCGATTGTCTGAGTCCAATCTGGTTCTGCCTCTCCCTGAACCCTCTCAGTACCTTACTGGAGGGATCCGGGAGAGGATTTCAGCTACGGAAAGGGGGAACAAAAGTGACCCACCTTTTCTATATGGATGACCTTAAGTTATTCCGAATGATGATGCCGAACTCGAACGACTACGACGTGAGGCTGTTCCATCGTCGAATTAATCGGCTATGGCTGGACATGCAACTCCACATCCGACAGACCAGCATCCACACGTGGAAGCCGCCATGGATCTTCCAGTTGTGGTTGATTCGAACGACGATGAAATAGTCTCCCACGAACTAGAGCAAATGAGGAGTATATTGGAAGAGGCGATTTTGGAAACGCGCAGCACCCATCTCGAAAATCGACCGCAACTTCCCCGCATTGGGGGATTATTGCTTAGGGGTAGTAAGCAAAATCGGGCTGTCGTGAGGGCTCTTAACCCAATGCTGGTGACCTATTTGGAAGCCAGCCGGGGCCTTCGCGAGACGGACTCAATTCTCTTTGGCACCACCGTGGTAGTTTGCCGTATTATTGACGCCAAACTTCCCATGGCTGGACGCGCTACTAAACAAAGTAGCGCCATCCCAGCCTGGAGAAAAAGAATCGAGGACCGTATCGCATAGGCAAGGCAAGGGTTATCGGCAGACTGACAAGCTTCAGGTCGGGTAATAATAGACCGAGGATTGTGCGCATCGTTAGGATGGCGTTTACTGGGATAAATATCAGTTTGTTCCAGCCGGATATCACGCAGAAACTAACGGAGCGCATAGACGACCTGAAGCAAAAGATCGCTGCTTGGGGGAAGCGGATTCGACGATTTACCGAGAGGTCAAGGCGGTTCAACCAGAATCGTCTCTTCCAGAGTGGTCAGAAGAGGCTCTATAAAACATTGGAGCGACCAAAGGTATGTGGAGCGCGCCAAAGACCGGATCAGGCTGACATTATCGCATTCTGGCGTGGCCTGTGGTCAGAGCCCGTAAACCACAACGAGGGCCCTTGGACGGAAGCTGTGGCGAGTCAGTATGCGGGTATTACGCCCATGGACCCCGTCATCATAACGCCGGATGACGTAGCTGAGGCGGTCCGTAGGGCCCCGAACTGGAAAAGTCCGGGGCTTGACGGGCTGCATCACTACTGGCTGAAGGGGTTCATGGTGTGTCACGCTGTGCTCACCCGACAGTTTCAAGAGGCTCTCGACCAGAATTAGCTCCCGAGCCTCTTCACTACTGGGATCACTCACTTGGTTGCTAAAGATCAGGATACCACAGACCCGAGCAAATACCGCCCATCACGTGTCTACCCACCATATATAAGACACTGACATCCATTTTGAGCGCGAGAATCACTCGTCACCTGGAGCTAAACCAGGTGATGTCACGCGCTCAAAATGGATGTCGGGGCGGCAGTCGTGGAACCAAGGAACCACTCCTCATTGACGCGGTTATAGGCAAAGTGGTGAAACGCAACCGTCGGAACTTCTCTGCCGCCTGGATAGACTACAGAAAGGCGTTCGACTCGGTGCCCCATACATGGCTAAAGAGGGTCCTCGAGCTGTACAAGATTGACTGTACAGTTAGAGACTTCCTCGAGCAGTGTATGGGGCAGTGGAGTACGATCCTTTGTCATCTGGGCGAGCGGATGATGGCTGCGGAGAACCACATAAGGATAAGAAGGGGTATCTTCCAGGGCGATTGTCTGAGTCCAATCTGGTTCTGCCTCTCTCTGAACCCTCTCAGTACCTTACTGGAGGACTCCGGGAGGGGATTTCAGCTACGGAAAGGAGGGACCAAAGTGACCCACCGTTTCTATATGGATGACCTCAAGTTATTCGCCTCCAGTCGCTCCCATCTTATGGAGCTGCTAAACATCACTTGTGAATTTAGCAGTTCCATTGGAATGGAGCTGGGGACGGATAAGTGTGCGGTCCTCCATGTTGAAAGGGGAAGGGTTGCTAACTCTGAGGGCATAGACTTGTCTATGCCCGTCAACTTAAGGACCCTTTCCGAGGCTGAAAAATACCGATACCTGGGTATGTCACAGAACATCGGTATCGATGAGGCTGGTACGAAACAGTCAGTTTGCGACGTGTTTTATGCACGCTTGACCAAAGTGCTTAACAGCCTTTTGTCCGGTGTGTATAAGGCACACGCATATAACGGCTGGGTCATGCCTGTCCTCATGTATACCTTTGGCAAACTCAGGTGGACTCAGACTGAGCTGAACGCCCTGGATAGAAAAGTCCGCACTACTATGACGTCCCATAGGATGCATCATCCGAGATCGTCGGTAATGACGCTGTACTTGTCGTGACAGCATGGTGGGCGTGGCTTTCTGAGTGCGCTCACCATGCATAATCGCGAAGTGTGCAGTCTCCGTCAATACTTCTTGGCGAGATCGGATGATCCATTCTATAATGAGGTTATTTCTAGTGATAAAGGGCTTACCCCTCTATTCTTAGCCAACGAGCAATGGCAGTACCCGGCGGTGCTTAGCATTTCCGACCGGGAGACCGTATGGAAGGAGAATGAGCTCCACGGGAGGTATTACAAGGCTCTACGTGAGCCCTTCGTAGATACAGTCGCCTCCCTCAACTGGCTACGTTTCGGTGACCTCTTCGGGGAAACCGAGGGTTTTGTCTATGCAATACAGGATCAGGTTATTAAGACCAACAACTATCGGAGATACATCCTACAGGATGGCACCGTCGACGTCTGTCGAGCATGTCGCCATCCCGGGGAGTCACTTAGGCATGTCATCTCCGGTTGTTCGGCGATTTCTAACTCTGAGTACTTGCACAGGCACAACTTAGTAGCCAGAATTCTACACCAGGAGCTCGTTCTGAAATACGGTCTCGTGGACCGGAAAGTGCCGTATTACAAGTACTTGCCGGAAGCCGTGCTCAAAAATGACCGTGCCAGGCTCTACTGGGACGGGGCCATTATCACAGACAGGACTATTCTTGCGAATAAACCTGATATTGTGCTGATGGACCGGGCACAGTCAAGGATATTTTTGGTCGACATTACCATTCCGTATGACGAGAACCTCGTGAAAGCCGAAACAGATAAGCGAACAAAATATCTGTACCTGGCTCACGAGGTGACCGACATGTGGGGTGGTCGCCCGACCGAAATTATTCCTATAGTCGTCTCTGCGAATGGGCTAACCCCAGTCAGCCTCTCGGGTCATCTGAGGCGACTGGGACTCCGTGATGGACCGCTCCGGGCTCAAATGCAGGAGGCAGTGGTCCTCGATACCGCCCGCATCGTCCGTCGGTTTCTTTCCCTTTCCTCCTAACCCTCGGCCGTTTGGTCTCCTCTGCCGAGGGCTTCCTTCTGGTGGGATCTTTATTTATTTGTGTAATTTTTGTATTTATTTTATTTTATTGATATTTATGTATATTTATCTTTTCATTTTAATTTATAATTATATATTTATGGAAACCAACCAGATGAGAAAACTATACAGATACCCCTAAATAATAATAATAATATTTTATTTAGTTCCAAACATATACACAAATTAACATAACATAATTATTTAATGGAATGAACTAAAAAGGCGTCTACTCAGTAAAAATGTTATAGAAACCACATAGTGGTAACTACAACTACTGATTTCAGTAAACGCTGATCTCGATTATAGTAAAATCTGATCTCGATTTCTTCTTTTCGATTTCTTCTACATTTAGGCCTATATCTTTAATATCGGCGGTGGCAAAGATTTTGAAGAAATTGATAAATGTTCGGCTGAGCTATTATTTTTCTAAATTTAATGTCATTTCTACTTCACAACTTGGTCTGGTGCTTCGAATCCTGCTAACCCTCATAACCGGATACCGGACAATAAGAAACAGCCGCGTCGCAACCGGTTCTTATGCGCAATTCAACTGTCCAGGCCCATTTTGTCTATGAAATGGGTTTCAACTAACATCACACCCGAACACAACTTGCACCATTTGGCGGCGGATTTGTGTTCATTTGGCGGTTTCTATTTTTAGGTGAAAATTCGCTATGGAAGAGCGGTGCTTCCTAGCACAAGCAATATTATTTGCTTGAAAGGAAGCTCCAATTACTTAAAATTGTATTGGCTTATTTTGTATTTGTAGTTTTTTTTATATTTGATGTAATGGTGGAGGCTGCCTAGTATATGATCACAAACTGCAGACTTCCCGGAAAGTTGTTGCTTCACGTCAAATATACGTAATATGTTCTTTTGCGCGGGTTCTAATAGATTTTTTGTTTAGGGCAAACTACTGTAGGATGGTGAGATTCTTCACAGTTAGCTATCGTTGGCAAATTTTTGTTACAGAGAGCACGAGGGATCTGTCAGAGGTGTCACAGATAAGATTGGCTACATATTGAAGCGAGCTTTTATTAGAACATTCTAAGAGCCGCCGAAGAACATTAGTCAGTTCTTACCATCCGACAAGTGTCATTATCGTATTCTCTATCTATCATATTTCTCTACAAGATGCAGGAGTGTACAAGCTTGATTGTGAATGTATGTAATGGTATGGAAAATAAAAACATCAATTCTAATTGATTTTTTTATTTGCCATTCATTGGGTTCTAACCCGCGTAAAAGAACGTATAGCTGTAGTGAAATATCAACCTTCCGGGAAGTCTACAGTTTGCGATCACATACTATACGGCCCCCACCATTACATCAGATTTAACACTAGAGTGCACGCATCTTTAAATACTCCTTGAGCGCACGCACGGGCTAAAGGTGTAGACCAGTTACAGGGCAAACATTTATCTGAATAAGGCAAAAAATGAGTAAAAAACAGCATATAGATACTAAACATCTTTATTTTTGCCAAAAGGGCTCATAAAATCAACAAAATTTTTATTCTTAATTATAATTTCAAAGTAAAACATAAACATCTTAAAAATCAACAAATATTTGGAAGGGTTGAGATCTCTTAGTCTTATTTTCAATTAGGAACGTAATACTTATCATAAAAGGCGTTTATTTTAATCTAATTGAATCTATAATCAATGTAACGGATAATAAATCAGTCTATTTGCTTCATTAACATTCAGGACACACGACTGTCTGATGTTCGCTACAAATACGCCTCATACATTTGCTGCACTGCTTACGCGTGCTACGGTCGCGAGCCCTGCTGCAAAAAGCACATCGTCCAACTCCTCCCCGAATAGGCATATTTTGTTGTAGGGGATGTTCTGCCAATCCTAGAAGTAGTCTGCCTTTCAGAGTAATACCTCTGGGTATATTTTGTTGGGATATACGACGCTCAATAGAAGGTCTTGCAAGATCGAATCCGACTTCTAGGAGGTATTGACGACGGATCACTTTCATTTGAGGGTTGTTCTGATATATCACCAGACCATTTATGCCCGCCATGTCGACAAAATTGTAAAATAGCGTGACAAGCCACTTCGCGACTGTTGCGAGATACGTCGTATTGTCTACACATTTTATCAAAAATATCGACGCCGTATTTTGTGTGATTATAAAATGTGATAATCTCAGGTTTTCTAGCATCGCCAGTCGCAGCATCAATTTTGTCATCATTGTGGAGGGTAGACAATAACAACACTACCCTATTTCGTTTTGGCACATACCTGACTAGCGTGCAATCAGGCTGAAATCCGAAAATGGATCTATTTATTTCTCTATTTTGTGTAGTTTTGAACAGTTCAGGTACCTCTGGTTTATTTTTTTTAGTGTGCCTACGGTTGTAATCTTGTGAGCCAATAGTTCTTTGCATGTAGTCACACTAGTAAACCAGTTGTCCATAGTTATATTAAATCCTAGGCCGAATAATGGGCTCAAAATTCGGTTTACGATGTCAGAAACTTTATTCGATTTTTGCAAGGGTCCTTCCGGTTGCGCCCCCACGTAGATTTCAAAATTATAGGCATATGGGTATTCGAGATCCACCACCATAATTATTTTTATGCCAAATTTGGCTGGCTTGTTTGGCCATCACAAACACGCAACGTCCCTTGAATGCTACTAATTGTTCGTCCATAGTAAGATTTTCGCTTGGAGTATAATATTTCTTACAGTTATGTAACATAATACTCGTAATTTGCCGTATAGCAGCTAGTTGGTTGTTTTGTTGACGAGCTTGCCTATCTCTTACGTCATCAAAGCGGAGGGCGCGCTATAGGAATCGGAATCGACTCTGACATAGTTGTATACACCACTTTAATGCCAGTACCTTTTGAGTTATCCCAGAAGTCCTTTAGATTTCTTCGCCCCGCACGGCAAGTTCCGATCATCAATAAAATACCTATAAGTGCCTTAATTTCTATCACGTCTCTGTCTCTTTGA
This sequence comes from Parnassius smintheus behrii, assembly GCA_036936625.1. NCBI lineage: Eukaryota > Metazoa > Arthropoda > Insecta > Lepidoptera > Papilionidae > Parnassius > Parnassius smintheus. The sequence continues at coordinate 6,701,607 of JAUPFT010000026.1, forward strand.
TATTTGATTTTTATGATATCAATATAAATATTTGTTGAATCAACAAGCACGTTCCAAACATCAGCGTCAAAAAACAGCAGGAATGATAGGAGAGCCGTTTTAGCATCTTTTGCTACACCTAATGGGCCTGATGGACGGACTAAAATGTTGTGAGATCTAGTTCTTGAAGTGGGCAGTGCAATCTTGCTCCATTTTGTACCATTACGAGACATATAGGAAGACAAAGTCGACAGAGGCAGGTCTTCATCTTCGTCCTCGTCCTCGCCATCTTGTTTCGTATCAGAATGGTGAGGAGATCCAATCGGGCCACCTTGTTCCTCGAATTCTCCGCCTTCCTCACTTTCGCTCGAAATGTCGTCGTTTTCGGACAATCTGTTCGAGTTACTCGCCATCTAAAAAGTGAACAAAACAGAATAGATCTACATATAAAATTCACAAATACAAACAACAAACACTTAAAAATGTATTAATACTACGTTTTGTAGTAATACTGCAAGAAATGTATCATATTTACCTCAATTTCGCTACTTACGCGCGGGCTACAGGTGTAGCCCACCAACTTTAAGAACGATTTTTGCGGAGGTCCGTGAGCTGCAGGAGTCGGCACGCTACTGGCGGGAGCAGAGGGTATTATTGCTTGAGGAATACACTAGACGATTGCGCTGTAGTGCGGCAATTTAAGATTATATACGACAATATTACACGCTGGGTTACATATAGCCCGCGCGTGCACTCTAGTGTTAATAGACCACAAATCCTCCCGAAAAAACATCGATTCCTACCAAGGATGATACATGAGCCTATTGAAATTAAAAAAACATCCTAATTTCAAAAGAGAAGGAAGCTCGGTACGACCACCTACTTGGGACCCCGTAATTAATAAAATTAAAAATAAGCACGAGCGTACCACTGCAAGACTTCAAGACACGGTAAGTTCATTCTGCGTAGATCGGACCATATATAATAATTAAAAAGCTAAATTAAAAAGACATCGGGACGTCAGTCACCTAGGTCCCCCGTAACCTTGTGTGCTGGGAAGTATCCGAAACATCGGGAATTAAAAATCATATAAATAAAACGCGATAAAATACGTAAAAGTACTTTTAATAAATTTTTAATTTTTTTTATGTTTTATTAAAATATACTTTATTCAATATAGAAACTTAACTAAAAATAATAATTAAAATTATAATATTTACAATTAATGCTTGTTATACACAATATAAAAAAATAATGAAACTATAATATAGAAAAACTAAACCTAAAAATTTTAATAGTCAAAAAGTCCTGCTCCCCGTTGTATAATAGTGCCAAGAACGCTGGCTGCGTTTCCTCGCTGTATAGCTATTGAGCTAGGAAAGAACCAGCCCTCTTATCACCAGCAGCGACGACCGACGACCGACGACGACAGTCGTGGATACAGTTCCATATATATTATATCATCGAGTATAACCATATATATATATATATATATATATATATATATATATATATATATATATATATATATATATATATATTCGTATAATATATACTACATAATACACGTTATTTTTTAGTATTTACTCGGCTCTCCCTTTGTTGAGATTGCTACTGAATGCACAGTTAAAAAAATAATTTCAGCTAAAGCGCACAAGTTTCACTTTAGACTTACCACTTGAAAATGAGGTTAAGACAAAAATGCGTTATACTCTACAAGGCAAATTACAGTCGGGAGTACACAACTAAAAAAAGTTATTTCGAATTGTTTTTGTTTCATACATAAAAGATGAAAGATGTTTATAAAAACATGTTTTAATAACAATTTTATTTACAAATAAACATAACAATAACATTAATAAACAAAACTTATTCATTCTCTGTTTCTTTTATATCAGGCCGTATTATAAATCTACCGAACAAGTACCTCTACCATTGTATTTGGGTGAATTAACAAAAGCATCATGACACATTTCGCATCATTGATGCTGTAGCCGTTTGCCGGTCTTTTAATTCTACCATTACCTTAACAGCCTACCAATAGTCGAATAGAAGGGATGTATACCATAGTTGCCACGCTTAGCAAGCAGGTTGGTAACTCCAGTTTATTAGTTTCAACTGTGTTCAATTTTCCTCTGTCGCTGTGTAGAGTAAAAAGCAAGGTTACAGTCTTTATACGTTCCCACAGCTGGGCACAGACCTCCTCTAATCACTGAAAAGGTGTTTGTGAATCGCATATAATATTTATGCCCTGGGGTCAGTAAAACGCCAATAAGACGGCTCGACCGAAGAAAGACCACGCTCTCACAGAATACCAGCGTAAAACAGCAGCGCAATGCTGCTGGGTTTCGTATGTCAAGTGTAGAGAAACGGAGAACCTCTTTAATGGAAACAAGGTATTCGATCTTATCTGCATATTTTATTCTTATTTGAGGATAGATATTCAAAATTATTTATGGACCACAGCATTCACTTGCCATAAGGAATGTGTGCTCAATGTGTGTCAATGAAGGTAATCCCTCTCCCTCTCTCTTCACTAAATAGAAAAAGACAAGTAAAGATACAAATAATTTGGAAGTTAGGCAAGTGACAATCAACGATTTTAGGTAAGGCTGCTAATTTTTATTTTATTTCCTCAGTTTCAGGGCACTCCTCCTGTTCCCTCAGACGGTACCGCAATCCTCGGCGTCGACATATTGAACGACGCGTAGTTTCATGGTCACATGCAAGAAAAGGACAAATTGGCCTCTAAAATTGGAAAATTATTACAGTAAGTAATTTGTAAAGTATTCTGTAATACTGAGTAATAAAACTATTTAAAAAACGTTTTGTTTAATTTGTCTTCACCTATTGTGACAACCCTACCAAAATAGGTAATAATTTTGCGCGTTCATAAGAAGCTTTGTTTATGCTCCGTTTATCCACTCTTGTAGTATAGTCGCCTCTTACTTAGTCTCGCCCACGCATTGACTTATATATTAATAATGTCCTCCAGACCGAATTTCGGCCACGGCGGCCTGCCTCAACGGAGACTATCCCGATGGCTAACTTGTGCACTATAATCCTGTCCTCAGTGCCGTCAATCTTCCGTCAACGCATCTGTGGGCTTCTTTGTTCAAATTTATATTTCACTAATTATTATATAAAAAAATTTATATTATCCACAATTCCGTTTTCTACAATTATTTTTTATATTCTTTGTTTCCTAATTTAATCCCAAAGTATTTAAATTAAAATTTATCGATATTGATCACTATAAAAAATATTGCGATTGTAAAAAAAATATTTAAAAAAAATCAAAAAAAACACGATGGCATATAATTTACCTTAGTCCATTATAGATTTATCCCCTAAACAATGTTATTCTCTTCAAATTTAAAATAACACAATAAATGAGCGATAAGGTTTTGTATCACGACATATTTGGTAATAGTTTTTACTGGTGCATATCTATAATTTGTTTTATAAACAATATTAAGCCTTTCGTAATTTTTATTAAGCTTGATAACCCAATATTTTTATAATATATGCTTTAGAACAACAATCGAAATAGATAATAAAATTTCAACATTAACCTAGATCCTTAAAATTTATAATTATTCTTATTTCCTACATACTAACATCTATATTACTATTAATATAATTTAATGATAATTTAGAATAATTTAGTATTTTGATGTCCATATGTGATAAAGTTCTATAAAGCGTTTAGTTTTCATATCATTTATAATAATTACATAATATTAACATAAAATGGAATGTTTAATTTTTTAAACGTAACGACAAAATATATTTAAAAATTAAGTAATAAATACCGGCAATCAACTAAAAGGTCAATCGACAAAGTTGGAAGCTTTTGAATAAACATTTTTTGTTCAACTTCATAATACAATGATTCCTTTAAATGGTATATTGGGAATAGGCTAGTAAAATGATTAAAAGATGAGATCATAAGTTCTTTTATAAATATATGCATCGAACTGTACTGCAAATACAATGGGATACATAATAAATGTATAGTAAGTTAGTTTGACAAAATTGTCACGCTTGGCGGGTGTTTTGGGCTATTTTCAGGAAGATGCTGTGCCTATCTCTTTTTCAGTTTTAGTTTCCCTCCGTCGCCTTTTACGACACCCACGGGATAATGTGGGGTATTATCTTATGTGTGTATTATCTTAGTGTATTATCTTACGTCCCCACTACACAGCGACAATATCTCTATATGTTAATAAGTTCATTATAGAGAAATATTACTTTAAGAGACAAGTCTGACGAACGTACTGGTTAATAATAGATTATTCAAAGGGCCCACGCTCAAGGAATTTTAATAGTTATTAAGAAGGTTATTCGGTAGAAAACTAAACTCGAAATGCTACAGAATTTATTACAGTTATGTATAAATAATATATAGTAAATAAGTTATATAGTCCCATGTTATCAAATTTTTTGCTGTTCAAGAGTGGTCAAATGTAATTAAAGTAACAAATTTAATTCCTTAACATAATAATTGTTTAAATTCTTGAAAAAATATCAACTACACAACAATTGTCTTGAATCATAACTGTAACAAACTTCAAACACTATACAGAATGGGTCCCACATATATGCAATAAATGAAACCACAAGTAATACTAGTCCGTAGAAGTGTAGAAAAATTAAATATTAAATTAAAACCCGTAAAATAAAAAAGTGAAATTTTCAAACAAAATAAATATTAAAATAAATTCAGTAAAAGTGAAAACTCTGTTTAGACAACCTACCTTGACCCCTTGGAAGAGTGACAACGTTGCACGCGGGTGGCACGCCGACAAAAGACACCGCTGTCGATATGTCGCAATACCAATAGTTTGCACTGCATGGCAACGTCGCTTTTTAATGTTAAGGATTCAAGTTCATTGAATCATTGACATAGTGACCCAATTCTATAGAGTGTTCAAATTTGCTTAAAATTAAAACTGTACTTTTTGACCTAATTACTGGACCGATTACGTTCATTTTTTGTATATCGTCAGCAAAGGCCATACACTTGTTTATGGTTTCATTTATTGCATATATGTGGGACCCATTCTGTATAACTATTGAAAGATTGGAAAGTTTAAATACTTTTTTGAAATAAGGGTTTTATTAAAAAATTTATGTGATTTTGAAAGCTAGTCCGTACTTGAAAATATACAATTAAATTGCTTGTGAATTTAACAGAAAAACTGATAAAAATTTGAAGCAATTAGATGTTTATGCTATAATAAATTAATTTTAATCTCTCTTTAAACTCACTGGTCTATTAAAAGGAACAAAAAACATCTTCAAGCAAGCGGTCAGCGTGCGGTTGCTACTACTAACGCGATAGCTGCAATGATGCGGATAGTTGTTGGAGTTCGTGTGAATGCAGAATTACACTCATTAGATTCGCAGCAGAAGGTTCGAAGTAACTTGAAACACATATTCAACACTCGAAATTGGTGAAACTTCCCAAGCTATTTAACGCCTAAAAATTTCGCGTAAAAATTGCGCGTCGCCTCGAGCACAAACGCTGAGTAGCCAGCCTCTTATCTTAAATTCTACAGAATGCATTTTTAGGAGTGTGCGCAGGAATTACATGCTGTAATTCCCCTCTACCCTTTCCAACCTCATACAATAAGGTAGTTGGTGGGTCCTTGCCCCTATGTTGTCAATATTCCACATATTAGAACCAAAGGTTTGGTTCGTCCTCTGTAATGCGTTTATAAAACAAAGGAGTGAAATAATTTTCCGGCATTTGTCTTCCTGTCCGAATGCAATCTGGGTGTTTTCAAGGTAACGGTGAATAGGCTTTTGCTAAAATATTGTAGTTTACCATCTGGGGCTTCATCATCAATTACCGGCAGGTGGGATTGTGCTCAAGCACTGACTTATGATAGGTAAAAAAAAACTTTTATACCAGTAAGTTAATACAATTTCCCTTAACAGAATTTCTGTATGATTACCTTTTTCCGTGCACGTTGGTACACAATCTCGTACGACAGTGAACTCGCTGACATATTTCTGTAACAAAAAGCAATCTGTCATAATTTGTTTTTAATTTATATTTAAACATAACCCCACACCAAGATCTTCTCTTGTGTCGTGGAGTTAGTTCACATATATTATTTATATAAAAATTCAAACATCTAGACACAGACTTAAAAACGACTATTTTTAGGCCGTACAGATACTTTTTTCACGGTCCTTGTTGCCGCAACCTAATGCTAAGACCCTGTACCAAGAAGCCATTAGTAATTATGTAATATACTAGCAAGTATATCCAAAACATTTTGTTGTTTACAAATGACATGCTATCAATACGAATAATATTCTCACTAACTATTCCAACTAAAGCTTAAATCTTAATATGCTAGTTACTAGTGACTAGCTGTCTAATTAAGTGCGGTTTTTTTATAGAATAATAGTGAAAAATGAATACACAGTCCACCTGATGGAGTAAGAGGATGCTGTAGCCCATAACCTTCTACATTCATCCTCGCTCAATAAAAAAATGAAGATGCGTTGTCACTCCTGGGGACTAAGTTGGAATGCCTTGTTCCTCCGGTTCTTTACAATCAACCATACGAAACACAGCAGCATTATCCTGCTATTTTGCGCTGGTATTCTGTAAGAGCGTGGCCCTACTCTCGTTGAGCCTACCCATTCGTGCTTCACTTATAATATAGCTGCAGCCTGGCTCTTTTATATATAAACGCTATAATACAAGATGCTATCAACACAAATAACATTTTCATTAACTATTCCAACTAAGTCAAAAATCTTAAAACTGTCTAAAATCTAAAATCTTAAATTGGTTAAGGTCCCATTAGAATTGATTAGCCTTCTCATAGAGCCCTCGATAGAGTTTAGATAGATACAGCAGTATCTTGGTAACTTTGAGGGTACTTGGGGAGCGCAATCCTCTGAATCTCAGTGGTGCATTTTAACTGCGAGCTATAAAACTTCTGCATCCTAGAGAGAAAGGAGCAACGGCGAATTGAAGTACTAAATTGTGGCCGCCGATTTTCATAGCAAAATTTAATTGGAGTTTGATTAAAAATGCGAAAAGTGCATACCAGAACACGCGCCTTTTCAGTTACAAGTAGAGTTGGCCTCAATCTTCGGATTAATCGGATGTCTCGCATTTTTGGCGCTGTGCCCGTCGCCGGTCCGGGTATTTTACGTCTGCCGTAAACCAGCTGGTTATACCACTATCTATTTGGATGCCATAAGAATTTTCTGGCATTTTCTAGAGGCGTTTTTCATAACACCTATGGGATAGAGGATTCTCTTAACCACCACGCAGCAAAAATTTAAGTTTTATTAGGAATAAGGGTAAAAACTAAAAGTAAATACGAGGGAACATTATAAATTAAGATTGATAAAAGATTCAAAGAAAATAAATCTTTGGGTAGAACTCTAATCTTCCACTCGTTCCAGCAGTACAAAGTATCGCGCAGGCGATTGAGAGGGTTCGTTTGGTAATTTTACGAGTCTCGCTGTCGTAACTATGCCCGTTAGGGTATTCTAATAGTGTAGGCAAGAAAGATTGTGTTGCTCAGAGGCTGCCCTGTACAGTTAGTTTGGCAGGATTACTGTTTGTTTGCATACTTTAGTGTTATGCTGTAATTGAATTCTTTACGTTTCATCCGTGACGGGAATAATCAGATGCATCTGTAAGAGCCATACAAGGTGACAGCACCGACATCACGGAAAATAAATGATGTGAATTTAATTGAAATAAATCAAAAAAATACATGTTTGTATTGATGTTTTTAAAAAATTGCTTTGTAAAGCGATCTATTCCATTCTACGGGTAAAGTCATTTTATCAAACGAAAATTGATGACTCTCAAGGTGGTACGTTAACAAGACGCTAGATGGCATAAATACATGGTTTTGAGTACACGTACATACGGATCGAATAAAAAAACTTGCTTAGCTTGAAATCGGTAGGTTTTCTGTACAATATACCTACGAAAGTAGATCCGCTCAAAGAAAGGATTTTGAGAAATCCCAACGACGAAATAATACTTTTTATTGGTTTTCACGTGACCGAAGACGCGGGAATCGGCTTTTTAATTTATTAACATTTATGTACCTACATACTCGTAAATACGTTATTTACAGCCATCGATATATAAGTATATGTAGGTAAAACAAAATGTACTGAATTGACTTAACCAAAAAGGAGTTTGAAACCTTAAAATAATAAATTTAAAACTAAAATTAACTAGGTATATATACTATTATATTATTTAGTCTAATACATCTACAATACCGATTCACATCGAATACGTAAGAATAACTATAAAATCTTCGTATTGGATTTCAACAGCGTATCGGAGTAGAAAATAATATAAACGTGTATGCAGAATATCTACATACAAGTTGTAATAGGTATATAGTTTTGGGTTTTGGTTAAAGGGTATAGTGCATTGGGGTAAGACAGTAAACTTCAAATTCCCGGTGAATTGTGCTATATTTTTGAAAGCTAGCAATATGGTACAAGACTCCATTTTATTCTGCCCCGACCCCAAGATTCAGCCAGTCGGCCCGAAAAGTAGGGCGTGTGCTGCGCAGTATTTTATAAAACAAGGTATTTTTTTCGTCCGTTCGGCCTTTCCCTATCACTTCTACTTGCGATTTTTAGCGACGTCCGGTCTTACCCTTGATGACCAATTCTTCATCATGCATATAAAAAATTATGCCTTGTCTTCGCACACGTTTTAAGCAGAAACTGTTGAGTTTTGAAAAGTAAAAGCTTCTTATAGCTAAATTACGTGTAACCTTTAAAGATTTGTGCCATGTTTCAGAAATCTGACGTCTACACTGTACGTCTGACACTAGTCGAAATTCGTCCGGTATTACCCCAACGCACCTTAGTTACCAGATATTGAAACTCGAAATCTGTTATAGATACGATTCTCAGTAAACGCGATACGACCCAGGCCTACAGTTTTCGCTTAAACACAAGTAATGTATTATATTCAACAATATGGTTATAGTATACGTATATAGTATAGTATGTTTATAGTATATAGTATAAAGTGGCATAGAATAGAATTAGTTCGACATCATCGTTCTGAATCGCGCTAGGGTTACGTTCTGTTATAGTGGGTATCATTTTTCGTTCAAACACAAGCAATGTCCCAACAAGCTTTCGGCTGATCCCCTCCCCGCGCAACAAGCTTTCGGCTGACTAGAACTGCCTCCTGGCGGCTCAGGCCGAGCCCACTTAACACATCTCTTAATCTGCCTTAGTTAGGCTCACTTCTAAGTGGCTCTTCGCCGCTTGCGCCCTCCTTTCTGCCAAGAAGGGTCGCGTCCGTTTGCGGCTTAAAGATCTCTCGTCAGATCAGTAAGCCAATCCCTAAAGGTGGAGTTTAGTGGGTAAAAGTCTCCACATAACCACGCAGCCGGCTGCGTGGTATGCTACGAGCATTCTCCACCTACCTCCCCCGGTACCGGAGGGTTGCCCTTAATTGTTTCAGGCGCAAAAAAAACACAAGCAATGTATTATATTCAACGATAAAGTATATATTAACTTAAATGTATATATTTTAATATGTTAATATATACTAAATATACTAAAAATATATAATAAAAAAGGAATTGCTTAATGCTTATAAACGTAATGGGAAAATATCTATTCTGAGTTTGTCTGCCCCAAGCTGCATTTCTTTTTCCTGAGTTTGATGACTCTAGTATAACTGGCAACCGACCCGGCATTGGTGTACGCAATGAGCCTTGTACTACTGCATTTGATGCTTTACGTGGTAAAGGAAAGGTCGAGCGACGTATGCTTCCACTAATTTTGAGCTGGGCAGTGACAGTACATAAATTACAGGCAACAACTTTAGACCAGGATGTTGTTGATTTAAGCAGTAATCTTTTCGCTAAATGTCAGGCTTACTTCGCTTTGGGCCGAGTTGGATCACTCTCAGGTCTAGCGATTAGTTTGCTAAATCCTAGAAAGTTACTACATCAACCACACGATCAAAATTCTCTAGAAGCGGAACCCAGGAAGACGCGACCCATTTCAAATTACAAACCGAAAGAAAATTGATGGGTCCCGCTTGCTACTAAACTAGATTCCATTATTGATGGCTTACACAGTAACACACTCGAAAAACGCCATGATATAAGAGATGAAATGTTGTTGTACAAATTGCAACATAATATCATCGACTCTGCCCTACTTTTAAGCAAAGTGAATCTTGCGTGTCACCGGTTAGGTGCACGAAAGATAAAACGAAGTATGCTTCAAATAATTTTGTATCTCGTACATCTAAAAATTTTAACTTAAAATATTGTGAACTAGATATTTTTTACCTTAAATATAATAGTTATAAAAAATATTGTAAAACTTAATTTATAATTGGTTGCTTCACTATAGATTGAATGTATTGTATTACTTTTAACTGCTTAGTACTTAATGTTTAATTAAAGTAAAGTAAAGTTACAGCCTATATACGTCCCACTGCTGGGCTCAGGCCTCCCCTCATTTCTGAGAGGGTTTCAGGGCATGGAAATGTCCGCCGCGCTGCCCAAATGCGTGTTGACGATCTTCACATGTCTTCGAAATATTTTTTTTTCTTATTCCTCAGACATGCAGGTTTCCTCACGATGTTTTCCTTCACCGCCGAGCACGTGGTAAATCAGCACTTAAAATTGCAATTAACAATTTCATTGGTGCCGGCGGGGATCGAACCCGGGTTACTCGCGTTCTGTTATATTTACAGCGAGCGTTAACCACTGAACTACCACGGCTCTAATGTTTAATTATAAATATATTATAAATATATGGTATTTATTTATTTATAATGTTTAATTATAAATACCATTTAGTTATTTTTTTTAATTTTTATACATATTGTGATTTGGAAGCTTTCAATATGTACCTATAAGATGTCTGTGGAAACTTCACTGGTTTTAGGATTACTTTAAAGTGTTATTATAATGTATTTTTATTGTACTGTAGGTATGTTTCCCTTAAAAATCGAATAAATAAATAAAAAAATCTCCTTTCAACTATCTATAATTTTTGAACGTGTCATTCGATTTTAACTTTATTGCCGGCATTCGCCACAGTTTATCAAGTATAAAAAGTGTATTTGATGTCTGAAGTTGATTAGTCAAATATTTTAATTTTTTTAGAAAAACTTGAGATGAATTGTTTCTCAGTATTTATTATTTGAATATCTTTATAACGGCTTAACCGATTGTCAAAATCGGACCGTAATCTATAACTTTTTACTTTTGAAAATTATTAATTTTCGTAGCGGGAAATAAATAAATATTTTGCTCAGCATTTTATTTAACATTTGTTGTATTTTTTGTACATAAATGTTCCGTTTACTTCTCACGGCTAAGCCACTGCACCACGGAGCACTACTTCAGTTTCTTTTAAGCTTTTTTTTCTTGTAAGCGTGACAAACGAGTACACTGTCCACCATATGACAAGTGGTGGCAACACATCTACATTTATCTTAATTTAAGAATCAAAATGCAAAGGCGTTCTCACTCTTAAGAATTGAGATGGAATACCTCGTTTCCAGTAAAAAGGGTCTTCGGTTCTGAACACTCACCATACGAAATACAGCAGCACTAAGTTGCTATTTTATGCTGGTATTCTGAGTGAGCGTGATCCTGCCTCGGTCGAGCCGACCCATTCTTGCTACTACCGTACTATAGCTGCAACGTGGCCGTACTAAGTATTCCGTCTCTATTTTATCTCAATTCATCCAACAAGGTGGCCATTGGCTACTTACAATGCAATACTTCGCCGCTGGTGGACAGTCCGCCAGACGAGTGGCGCTTCTGTTGTTACAAGGTGTTATGGATCCAACTCCATCGCTGTACTGTCCACACTGCCAGCACTTGATACTGCTCCCAGTCGCAACCAGGGTCAGCAGGAAGACAATTGTCGCTAAGAGCTGCGTGCTCTTCATTTTCTGTTGAAGAAATAAATTCATTTAATAAAACAGTATTATGTTATATACCCATAGATTATCACTGAGGCGGTATCTCTATGACATCATACGACAGTATTATTACCAATGTGTAATTTGTACTAAGCATTTCTATGTTTCTTAATGTCTTGTGTTGGTCAAACAAATGTTTCTTCCTTTCTTTCTGTTAGTATACGGTAATTTTTTAACTTAAAGAATTATATCCCGATTTGCTTACAAATAAAAATTTGAGCGCGGATCAGCAGAGGACCTCTTACGGGGCAACGGCCGTCAATGCATTGGTGACCACTGTCACGAGTCACACTGACGCTCAAAGCAAACAAATGATTACGTTTCATTAAAACTTTCGCGCTAAAATCACTGGTAAATCTAACCAACTTAAACGCCTCATACTCGAAGAATACAGACTGCTGAGGTGAATACTGTGTTTTCAATCGATCACGATTTTTCAGCTCTACCCTAACATAAAAATTGTGTCATTTGGCCCAGATATAAATATTTTTTAACTGTGATAAAAGCACTTTTTTATTTTACAAGCTGACGCTCTTTCTTTTTTTATATAGAATAGGATGACAAACGAGCACACAGTCCACCTGATGGTAAGTGGTTGCTGTGGCCCATAGACATTTACATCTATCCTCGATTACGAATCAAAATTCAGATGCGTTGTCATCCGTGAGGACTTAGGTGTAATGCCTGGTTTCCAGTAAAAGGGGTCTCTGGTTCTTTACACTCATCATACGAAACACAGCAGCATTAAGCTACTATTTGACGCTGGTATTCTGTGAAAGCGTGGTCCTTCCCCGGTCAAGCCGACCCATTCGTGCTACAACTATACTACTAATATAACTGCAGCATGGCTCTACCACATAAAAAAGGTGGTTCTGTTTTTAGGAGAAAACAAAATATCAAGATTTTCAAAAAGTAAATTCAGAAAAGAGGTGAGTATTGCAGTGTAGGTTAACAATACAACATCGTAGTGGCGACAGTCCGGATTCGAGTTTATAAAAATAATTACTTGAATGTTAATATTACTATTTTCATAGTAATAATAACATCAAGTATCACAGAAAAATCTAAGTGTATGCTTGATATTTGGTCCGGGGCAAACTTCCTTGCCAAAATTGAATTAATTTACAAGGATAATATTTGGCGTATTAAAATGAAACATATTTTAATAAGATTCTACACAGATTGCATGCTTCCAGAACTGGTCGATCCTAGTCATATGAGGAACGTGGTTATTAGATACCCTTTATATAGTAAGTGCCGTAAAGGAACGCAAAGGAAAAAAGGAAGATGAAAATAAACTAAAAAGAAACAGGACAAAAAATGAACAATGAATAATTTAGAAAATAGACAATAAAGACATCTGCACTTTGTGCTCAAACTTTAAGAACTTTTTACTTTTTTTATCAAGAATAAAATTCTTTATTCTTAATTAAAAAAAAAAGTAAATGGTTAGTTATTTTGATAAATTTTAAATTCAATTTCATAAAATTCTTTACATATTTCACCTTTTTTATTTCTTCATAATCTAATATTGTCAGATAGTCCTCACAATCCTAAACGCATGGTTACTCTAAGAACTTCGGTGAAGTATAAAATGTTAAGCTTGCGATTATCTGATGCGGGAAGGCCAGGGTGAAGCGCAAGCTCCTTCCACTGAATCAAGGTTGCTAGCGCTTATCGTCGCCTTAAAAGGCCGGCAACGCACCTGCAATTCCTCTGGTGTTGCAATCGTTCATAGGCGGCGGTAGTCCGTTGCCACTTCTTTTTTTTAAACGTCACCTACACTAAGATTTTCTCCTGTATCGTGGGGGCAGTTTACAAACATACATTTCACAAGGACAAACATCCAGACCCGGAACAGTTACTTGTAGGCCATACAAATACTTGATCCGTGCGGGACCGACTCGAACCCGCGGCCCTTAGCGCTGTAACTTATTGCTAAGCCACTGCGCCACGGAGCCGTCATTTCACCATTAGGTACGCCGCATGCTCATTTGACCCCCTAAAACAACAGAAAAAGATAGATCTTACCCGGACGAAGCCAACAGGTCGCTATTTCTTCTATAAAAATATTGTTACGCGCTCGAATCGACGCACTAGCGCCATCTAGTGTCAGGAACGAGAGCGAGTAGAGCTTTGCAGAGAATGACATCACAGATCTCTCAACCGACAGCGTCAGCCGAAGAACTAAGTTTCTGGAAAGTCTATACTCGCACACTCGTCCCTTTGCACGCATTTCCCTGAATATTCGGGATGTTTCTTTGCTAATTTAAATAAATAGGCGCTGGTCAGCCTACAAAATCCAGTTCGAGGCTGTTATGAAAGCGAACGGCTGGAATAAAAGTCAGGCCATGACTGCTCTCACACTAGGCCTGCGCGACCAGGCCTTAACAGTTCTGGAAGCTTTCGGTGAGGAAGTGACTTATGAGCAACTCCTTGAGGCATTGGAGGCGAGATATGGCGACGCTCACCTGGAACACGTCTTTCGTGCGCAGCTTAAAGATCGTGTGCAGCGCATCAACGAAAACCTGCAGCAGTGGGCTCTAGAAGTGGAGAAGTTGGTGCGAAAAGCATACCGGTCTGTACCTGCGCTCATTGAAGGGAACCTGGTGCAGACATTCATCGACGGCATCCGTGACCTGGAAGTCAGAGCTGCTGTGAGGCTCGGGCACCACGAGACGCTTAAGGACGCCTTAGCCCATGCACTGGAAGTGGAAGCCGTGCGGCAGGATCATCGTTCCCATCGCGTCAGGGAGGTTGCAGCAGCTACAGTTCGCGACCGCAACAAAGGATACAGCCCAAGGTGCTATGGCTGTGGGGAAAAAGGCCATCTTCGATCCAGCTGCCCTAAGCGAACCGTGGAAAGGAGAGTTGATCGATCTCGAGAGGGTAGTGCAGCTAACAGCACTGCCTGGCGACGACAGGATCATCGTTCACCTCACGCTAGGGAGGTTACAGCAGTTACGGTTCGCGACCACAATAAAAGATACAGCTCTAGGTGCTATGGCTGTGGGGAAAGGGGCCATCTTCGGTCCAGCTGCCCTAAGCACACCCTAGGAAGGGAAGGTGAACGGTCTCAGAAAGGAGGTGCGGCTAACAGCACCGCCCAGCAGCAGCAGGAATACGACTTTACTATCAGACACTGCAGCGGGAAATCTCACGGCAACGCATATGCATTGTCAAGAAGACCTTGTCCTGAAGATTGCAACCGTTGTAGTAGGCAAGAGAGTAAGGAAGTGGTATCCGTGAGGATGCTCAGGACAGACCACCTCAGCAACGGGTGGAAGGACAGCCTACGACATGCACAGCAGGAAGATCCGGACATCAAGCCGATTCTGGGATGGATGAAGGCCCGTGCTACCAAGCCTAAGCGGAGGGACGTCTCAGCGATGAGTTCAACCACGAAAAGCTATTGGGCCCAATGGGACAGCTTGCTGCTTCAGGATGGAGTCCTGTGCCGTAATGGGACAATGGTCGAGGAGACAGCTGTCGTTTGCAAATGGTTGTCCCTAAAGCTAAAGTGCCGAATGTTCTACAGCTGTGCCATAATGGTCGTTCAAGAGTCCATCTGGGAGTTAAACGAACTCTGCTGAAGGTCCGAGAACAGTTTTACTGGGTCCATTATCGTGACGATGTCGAGGCTTGGTGTCGTACATGTACAAGTTGTGCGGCCGTGAGGGGACATCAGACACGTAGTAGAGGAGCACCGAAATTGTACAATGTTGGTGCACCATGGGATAGGACAGCCCTAGACATTGCGGAGCCGATACGGAAAGGCGCAAGAGGGACTCCTAAGATTGTCCATGTGGATCGCCTAGCGCGTTATTATGGGGCCGATAATGCTCGGGACGAGCATGTCTTAGGAGGGGGCAGTGTTACGCGCTCGAATCGACGCACTAGCGCCATCTAGTGTCAGGAACGAGAGCGAGTAGAGCTTTGCAGAGAATGACATCACAGATCTCTCAACCGACAGCGCCATCCGAAGAACTAAGTTTCTGGAAAGTCTATACTCGCACACTCGTCCCTTTGCGCGCATTTACCTGAATATTCGGGATGTTTCTTTACTAATTTAAATAAATAGGCGCTGCAAGATGCGATCGGGGCAGAGTTGAACTCGGCGACACAAGCGAAGCTTCGGAGCGGAATTAAGTGAATTAGTGTGTTTGATTATTAGTGTTTTTAACTTTAATTTGTGTAAAGTAAATTAAAGTGTTAATTTAGGTAATTCTATCGGCAATTTTTATTGTCACGAACCTCAAGCTCGTAACAATATCTTATTTAGTGTTGTTTATTATTATTCTTATTTAGTAATTATTTCGTATACAGTAATTAAATCAGTATGTGTAGAAGTTTGGATTTATCTAACTTATCAGTGGGCACTTTTGAACAGAAAGAAAGTCACACAAAGAAAGTCTTGAAAAACTCTCACTCAATTAATGATCTACTCTTGCCGACACCTCATATGACGTCAAAGAAACTAATGTTGAAATAGTCTATACGGAAGTAGAATCAATACTATTAGTCTGG
Source organism: Parnassius smintheus behrii (assembly GCA_036936625.1). Taxonomy (NCBI): domain Eukaryota; kingdom Metazoa; phylum Arthropoda; class Insecta; order Lepidoptera; family Papilionidae; genus Parnassius; species Parnassius smintheus. The sequence goes on from JAUPFT010000026.1 coordinate 6,718,099, forward strand.
AAATTAGAAGATTTTGCCGATTAGTCTGGATTATATTTCCCTACAGACCGATATTGACCACGGTGATAACTTGTTTTTATACAAGTAAAAGTGAAAAATAAGCGGACAGTCCCCCCGATTGAGAGTAGATGCACATGGAAATCTACATCTATCCGACATAATATAGTTACGATAAATGTCTACCCGGGCCGAGGCGCAGCCGAAGTTGAAGGTTGACAGTTGGAACAAGTTGCAATGACGATTCCGCGCGTGTACTGAACAACTATTTTTAATACAGTTGCGAAAAATGAAACAATTTAATAAAATAAAAATACACAATAAACTCAACTAACTTGGGTAGTATTCATTTCTATCCACGTTGCTCCTTATTTTCAGCATACGTTTTATCATCAAAAACCTCGACCATAACATAGAAGGTTTTAATTTTGCTGAGAGTTCGGAGAAGTATGCCAACATAACATTTTCTGAAAAACTATTTGCTTTTTTCTCTTCTCGCCAAGCAATAAATTCGTCGTATCCGGTAAAATGTACTCTGGAGCATTTTGTGCAATTATACTGAGGTGGTTCCGGTGGTGTTAATTCATAAAATATCGTTGAAATTACTCATTTTGTGCACCAAACAACTAAACTCGCAAAGAGCATTTTTGGAAAATGGCGCCAATCGTAAAAGATAAAGCAGATATTTTTTGTTTTCTTCACCCGTTCTGGGTAGGCAAAGGGAACTATGTCCATACAGCCAAGTCTTCAGTATAATTTTTTATTGATATGAAATGAAAATGAAATTTAATGAGATGAAATGAAATGAAACCTAACCTAACTCATTGAATCAAATCATTAAATCTGATATTGAAACAAATTTGTAGCTTCTTTTTAGAAATATTTGCATGAATCATAAAAACTTTTATGAATTTTTTTCAGTAAAAACTTCATAATTGGTTCTTTCTTTTTAATAGACATTATTTTGACAGTTGGGAAAGAGAACGCAAGAGTTCGGAAAAGGTAAAGAAAATGCTCGAGTATGTGATAGCCCATATTACGAACGCTGTACGTCCCTGCAATACGCCACTTTTTGAGCAACTGTGTTAAAAATTCATTTATGCAGAAACGTTGAAAAAATGCAAAAACGTCACACTTGAGATCAAATATGTAATGACTCGTCGCGGTAATTCTCACTCTTTGCAATATATGAAATAAATTTTACTCCATTTTTGGTCACGAAAACTTCGTTCTTTGATAAGCATAAGGATTGACATAATATAGATATTATAAAATCCACCTAGCAGCTATAACATGTAATTTACAATATGGTTATATAACATTTTTCTGACATTTAAATTATATATGTGGTAAAGTCACGCTGTAGTTGTACTGCGATTGTACCATGAACGGGTCGGCTCGACTCGGAAAGACTACACTATCACAGAATACAAGCGTAAAACAGCAGCTTAATATTGATGTGTTTCCTATGATGAGAGTAAAGAACCGGAGACCTTTTTTACTCATTATCATCATTACAGCCCTTCACAAGTCCACTGCTGAACATAGGCCTGCCCCAAGTAACGCCACAAAGCACGGTCCTGAGCCACCTGCATCCATCGACTTCCTGCATGTCTTACCAGGTCGTCACTCCATCTAGTGGGAGGTCGCCCTACACTACGCCTACCATTACGAGGCTGCCACTCGAGAACCTTTCTTCCCCATCGGTTATCGGTATCCTTTTTTACTCGAAATAAGGCATTCCGTCTTAGTCACCCGCAGTGACAGTACATCTGCATTTTGATTCCTAATAGAGGGAAATGTAAATGTCTATAAGTCAAAGCATCCACTTACTAGTATGTGGACTTTGTGCTCGTTTGTCATCTTCATTCTATCAAAAATCCCAAAGCCACCTTTTTAAACACCGATGGAACCCTACGGTTGCGTATGCCTCTACCACACCGTTATCAACATACAGACTTTTAGGTCAATTGATCGATAGAGTACTTGACTTCTTTGAAAATGAGTGTATACTTAGTAAGACATTATAGCCCCTAGAGGTTACTAACAAACTATATCAGTAACAACGCGAGGTAGCAACTGTTAAGAGACCTCTTATGACAAGTCTCTTGAGTGAGAGAGTCTTTTGCTTTTTTACATTTTACCAATTTGACGCAAATGGATCAATATCGTTTTGATGCTAATGTCGAAAGCTGCTGCTAATGCAGCCGTAGATTGAGTATCATCAGCTTCCACAATCGCTTTTAATTCGGACAACCACGGGGTTCATTTTTCAGATCGAAAAACTCCTGTGTAAAATATTATTTATTTTATAAAATGAAATATTTAAAATCGTTCTGAATCGATTAACGAGTAGGTATTAGGCACCATTTCTATCTCTCAGTAACTTTTACTCGCTTTTCACCGCACCCCTCCCCGGTGACACGCGTCGTCACTGTCATAAGTCCGTCGAAAGCTCGGAAGTTCTTGAATGTATATATTTCTTTTTTTTTTTCAAAAATATTTATTTATGCAAGTACTATTATGCTTGGCAAGAAAAAAATTTGTGGCTCTTTAAATACTTTGAAATTTTTTAAATTGTAATTTTGACTCTTCCGACTCAAAAGGTTACCGACCCCCACCGTAGGTGTCGTAAGTGGTGATAGAGGGAAACTGAAACAGGATATAGGCAGTAGCATTGTTCTTTCGCTATCCCGCCTTGCCAGCGTGACAACTATAGCAAAAGCCTAAAAGACAATCTAAAGGGGAGGCCAATTAAGGCGCTACTCCTAGCGAACGACCTGCAGCATTCGGTTCAATACATTCCACGCGCTTTCTCTGCAATAATATATCGCGTAAGAAATTCGCCCAAATTTTAAAATATTTTCTTTATAAAATCGAATATTTATCTTTTGAAAAAATTAAATAGACCAAAATGTGCATTAATAAATTGCCTATCCATTAGTGGCAATCGTAAAATAAAAGAGTTTGGAAAATCCAAATGTGCACGAGTAGTTACGTTGTACCAGTTCTGGCGCACTTGTAGAAAGGTTGTACCAGTTCTGGCGCACTGAGTCACAAGTACGACGTTCGTCGACTCACGATCCTAAAAAAAAAAAAAAAAAAAAAAAAAGGTTTTGGCATGCTCTGATCACGAATCTGCGGTCCATTTTTGCGTAGGATGCACGGTTCCGGAGATGTGCAGATCAATTAACTCTTATCTAATTGATATCCGCTTCGAGCCTCCACCGTCATTAGCGCTCCATTGTTCTTATCTACTTATCTATTGTTCATTCAATACCGTCATTGACTGACTCATTAATAAAACACATTACCCAATTTTGTTAAAATTTTTATTTATAAAATACAAAATCTTATTACTTATTATCTATAAAATAGGAGCGAAACATCTCATCCACTAAAATATCGTTGTACAATGTGTTCCCTGTAAATATACTCGTAAAACTATGCATTGAACATCCCTGAAACTTATATAGCAAATACATTAAGCAATATTCGCCACAAACTGAAGTCCACTCATTCTGAATCCTATCAACATTCCAGTTCCATCTTTTACAATTTCTTTTAAAAAACTCTAGATGATATCGTACAGGTGCCCGTCCGAATGAATCAAAATATTGACCGACGTCATTCGTATCGATATATAAAGCTACCCAATGTGACCCTGGTTTATCATCTGTATCCAAATTGCATATTATATACGTTGGTACGTGGGTGTACATGGGTAGTTTATTGGCAGCATAAACATTATTTTCTAGAGTGGGGTGAATCTTTTTCAGATGTTGTTGTACATCTAGTGTATCCATAATATTACTGCTATTAGTAGATTATTACAGTACCAATCTACTCAATGACTAATATAGGAATGATCAATTATAGTGATATCTAAATATTAAATTACATTCTTTGTGTTATACAAATCGTATTTGAGTCACCAATACACTGAACAAGACACGACAGGAAGGACGCAACAGAATGTAAGGTAAGCTTGTTGACGCATAAAGATACTATCAATTCTACTGCAGAAATTCTTTAGATTAGAATTATTACTCACTGGTACTATATAAGACCAAGCAACTGCAGTCATGGAGTTAGTGTATGGTCGTTTGACCGCAGTGGATCTATCAATACTACGTTTGTGTTACTTCAACGCATCAAAGGCCATGGATGTAAGTGTTTATTCTACTGACAAACTTACTTTTCTTTCTGTTATTTTCTTACGTGTGTATGATTTAGTGTTAACAAATTATATTTAAATATTATGTGTGTGTATATGGTTAAGCCGTGGTAGCTCAGATGGTTAGCGCAAAATGTAAAATTCACAGTACGCGACCCGGGTTCGATCCCCGCCGGCACCAATTAAATTGTTAATTACAATTTTAAGTGTTAATTTACCACGTGCTCAGCGGTGAAGGAAAACATCGTGAGGAATGCATGTCTGAGATAATTTCGAAGGCATGTGAAGTTTGCCAACACGCATTGAGGTATCGCAGCGAACATTTCCTAGCCCTAAAACCCTCTCAGAAATGAGAGGAGGCCTATGTTCAGCAGTGGACTTTAATAGGTTGTAACTTTAGCTTTTTTAACTTTTATGATTAAGTGTTACCAAATTGATATTAACATGATAACTGTGTTGTTGCAGAAATCATTGAGCTTCGATGAAAATACATATAAACAGTATTACTACTCGCCACTCTCCCCTCAAGAAGAGAGTGATGACATCGTCATTAATAATAACACATGCGATGGTGGAAAAAGAAAATCGCAATCGATTGATCATTTTTTTGAAGTTGAATCAAAAATAAAAAAGAGGAAGCTGTTATCATCAACCGTAGCACGAGCCGCTAGAGATGGTGTATCATACATTTCTACTAATTCTGACGATGGAGACCAAGCGACGCATCTCATCAAAATTGAAATGTACGATATGAAGAAGTTATCCAAGATTCCAACTACTGATCATTGGAAACATGCTTCCACGAGGATTAAATATTACGTAAAGACTAATAAGGATAGCATCTACGACAACACAAACGCCCTCGTATACAATATTACAAAGACAATAGCAGAAAGTGAAAAAGTTAAAAAATACTTTTTTAACAATGACAGTCATTAGCTGATCATTAGTGAATGTGATTCTGTTTACTTAAATTACTTCCGTGTACTCATTATATTCTATTTCTAATCCTTTGTTAGACTTAAATATCGGACATTATTTGAAATTTGGGTATCAGTTGGTCTACCAACACTGAACTGTTACTTACTCTGCTACCTAATTTCTCCTTTACTATAAGGATGGCAAACTTCAGTGAAGTGTGCACCAGTGCTTTCTTTTCCACAACCATGGAAGAGAATACGGAACTATTCAACAGCGAATTAAATCAGGAGTTGTCTAAAGTTTGTGATGAAATGGAGAAGGATCAACTGTTCGATTCATCGTATGATGATGATTTGTATAATCACTGTGCGATGGTTGAAACACAGTTTAAGTAAGTAAAATAAACATTCATTTCGATCATAATTTACACAATGTCTTGTACAGTTTTTAATAAATTTAAACATTTTAGTAGTCAACCACTACAACTTGGAAGAGGAACGAAGCGAACGAGCAGCAAAGAACCCAAGATCATCAAAAAACCAACAACGGAAGCAGAAGCGCCTACCTCTGCAGGGAACAGTATCAGTAACGATGATCAAGTGGAATGTCTAACGTGTCATATATTTATCAAGAAACGGTATTTAGCTAATCATTTTAAAAGTAATGTTCACAAAAATAATCTTTTAAATTCACATAATTCTTTATCAAACGTTAGTGTTATTGAATCTGCTTTTGGAAATAGGATTTTAACTTATAAAATCAAGAGTAGAGTAGATAGTTCGACATTGGTAAATTTTGAAACTCCTGAACTATTTTTAAATTCTATTAAAGATGATATTTTATTTTTAATACAAGAGTGTATTCATCAACACATAATTTTTAAAGTAAACTTCATATTGCATGCTGATTTTGTTCAACAAACTAAAGATATTCATGATACGTTCGATTTTCAAACGATTAACTATATTATTTGTCAAGGAGATGACTTAAATATTTTTTTTTCATCTTTAAATGATACAATTACTACTAAAATTAGTGCATTTGAAAAAAAAAGATAGTGGATGGAGTCTAAAAAACATAAAATCTATAGACATGAATGTTAATAAATTTAACCCCCTACGCGGTACTTCATACATAGATCTTCCTCGTGACATAAAATTAAAAAAGGCTGTTATAAATGTAAAAAGCAAGGATTATTTTTGTTTTAAATGGGCGTTACTCTCGGCGTTATATCCCGTAAACAAAGACGCGGATCGTGTATCATCGTACGTTAAACATGCAAATAAACTTAAATTTGATGGTATTTCCTTTCCAGTTAAAATTTCTGACATAGCAAAAGTAGAGAAATTAAATGATATTAGTATTAATGTTTTTGGGTTAGAATATAATAAAGAAAAACGATGTAATTCTATAGTAGGTCCATTATTTTTAACAAAGTGTCGTAAAGATAGACATATAAATTTATTATTTTTTTCCAAGGATACAAAAAATCATTATTGTTACATAAAAAATTTATCGCGGTTAGTTAGTAAACAAATTTCAAAAGACGGTCACATCATGTACATTTGCGAAGCATGTCTACTTCACTTTCCATCCAAGGAAAGTTTAAATAACCATGAACAATACGATTGTGCCCACATTTGTACAGAATTACCAAACAGTGAAACTTTTAAAAAAAAGAATTGGTTTGGTCAACCTATTTCAAATGATAAAATTAAATTTGATAGTTATGAAAAAAAGTTGAAGATACTATTCGTAGTTTATGGTGATTTTGAAGCATTTTTAAAACCAATAGAATCATGTTCTAACGATCCTTCCAAACCTTTCACACACAATATTCAGAAACATGAAGTACATAGTTTTGGTTATTATATAAAATGTTCATATGATGATAAATTATCAAAATATGTAACGTATTGCGGACCCAACTGTGCACAAGTGTTTATGGAAAGTTTATCTAACAATCTCAAAGAAATAAATAGAATTCAAAAATATCCTCCACTTCCGCTAACAAATGAAGACAAAAACCAAATTTCAAATGCAACCATTTGTCATATTTGTGAAACAGAGTTAGCAGAACATTTTTATGATTTTGATTGGTACACCGGTAGTTTTATAGGTGTTGCTCACGGATCATGTAGCTCGAAGTTCAGAAAACCTCGTTATATACCAATATTTTTACACAACCTTAGTCGCTATGATGCTCATTTTATTGTTCACGCGTTAAACTTTTGTGATGGTGAAGTCGAAGTTATTCCTCAAAATAAAGAAAAATATATATCCTTTTCCAAAAAATTAAAAATGAATAACCACGAAATTATATTAAGATTCATAGATTCATTTAAGTTTTTATCATGTAAATTAGAAGAATTGGCCAAAAATCTCAGTAATGATCAATTTCAAGAATTACGTAGAAATTATCCTAATGATGAAGATTTCTTTCGTTTAAAACGGAAAGGCGTTTATCCATATGAACTTATGACTAATTATGATAGTTTAAGCCTAACATCGCTCCCCGAACAAAAATTTTTTTATAGCTCGCTCACAGATTCCCATATTTCAAATGATGATTACAATCATGCTAAAAATGTTTGGGAACACTTTGGGTGTTGTAATATGCTAGATTATTCAAACCTGTATTTAAAAACAGACGTTTTACTTTTAACCGATGTATTTGAAAACTTTAGAAAGTTATGTATTAATACTTATGATTTAGACCCTGCCCATTATTACACAACACCCGGTTTAAGTTGGGATGCAATGTTAAAATATACAAAAATAGAATTAGAACTTTTAACAGATTATGAGAAAATTGCATTTATTAGATCAGGTATCAGGGGTGGTGTATCTCAATGTAGTAATCGTTATGCTAGAGCTAATAACAAATATATGGGGGATTATGATGCAGGGAAACCAAATTCATATATCATATATTTTGATGCCAACAATTTATATGGTTGGGCTATGTCTCAATGTCTTCCTACTGGTGGATTCGAATGGGTAAATCCGAATACAGAATTTAATGTGTCTGAGACATCGAACTTCGGTTTTATTTTAGAAGTTGATTTGGAATATCCAGATGAACTTCATGATTTACATTCGGACTTTCCTTTATGCCCCGAAAACATTTGTGCAGGCAATATTAATGAAAATAAACTAGTCCCAAATTTAAATAATAAAGATAAATATGTAATTCATTACAGAAATTTAAAGCAGTGCATAGAAATGGGGGTTAAATTAACTAAAATTCATAGAGTTTTAAAATTTAAACAGTCTCGCTGGTTGAAGATGTACATAGATCTAAACACAAAATTAAGAACGTTAGCAAAATCAGATTTCGAAAAAGATTTTTATAAATTAATGAATAATTCAGTCTTCGGAAAGACTATGGAGAATATTGAAAAAAGGGTTAACATAAAATTAGTTACACACTGGGAGAACCAGGGCAAAGCTTTAGGTGTTCAAGATCTAATCGCTAAACCACAATTTCATAGTCTTTCAGTATTTTCGGAAAACCTAGTTGCGGTTCAGTTGCGAAAAACAAAGTTAATATATAACAAACCAATTTATATAGGGTTTTGCATTTTAGATATTTCAAAAACATTAATGTATGATTTTCATTATAACTATATGGTTAAAAAGTTTAGTAAAATCAAATTATTGTATACAGATACGGATAGTTTAATATATCATATATTTACAGATGATTTTTACTCTGATATAAAACCTGACCTTTCATCATACTTTGATACCTCAGCTTATGATGCAAATAATATTTTTGAATATCCAAAATTAAATAAAAAGAAATTAGGTTTTTTTAAAGATGAAAATAATGGTAAAATCATGAAAGAATTTGTGGGTTTACGATCCAAAATGTACGCTTTTAACTTAGAGAATAAGACTATAGCCAAGGCAAAAGGGGTAAATAAATGTATCACTAAAAAGATGACCATGGATAATTATAAGTCTTCTCTATTTAATAAAAAAGTGCAATATTATAGTATGCTTAGATTTAAATCAATTAAACACACAATTTTTACACAAAAATTAAATAAGATTGGTTCATCATATAATGACACAAAGAGGCATATTTTAGATAATAATATTGAAACATTAGCTTGGGGTCATTATAAACTGCGTTAAGTGTTGATAGTTTTTAATTTTATGTCTGCATGTAAATAAAATTTGTATTGATTGTAAAATAATGATAATAGTATAATATGACGTAGAGTTTATTACATATTTAATCGTTGTTTTATTGTAAATAATTTAAGTTAATTGTTGTTTATATTTGCGTGTGTGTGTGTGCATTTATTTGAGGTTGAGTTGATTGTAAAATTATGATGTACTAATTGTGTTAGAAATAGTATACATATCATTCTGTTTTATATAATGTTTGCAATATATATTAATTGTTAACACCAACACTTTCATTTTTTATTTCACCCCTTAGTACTTTAGACGTGTGTAATGTTTCACTTTATCCATCCGTTTACTGCTATTGTGGCGGGGCCAAGTGGATGTGGGAAGTCAAATTTTGTAACAAATTTCATAAAATCAGTTACAGAAATATGTAATTGTGATTTTAATCAGATCACATGGTGCTTTGATGAAATGCAACCTTTATATAATTTACCAAATGTTAACTACCATCAAGGAATTCCAAATGTTAATATGTTTGACGGTGAAAACCCACATCTTGTTATTATTGATGATCTAATGAGAGAGTCCGATGGAAGAATTGTGGATATATTTACAAAAGGTAGTCATCACAGGAATCTTAGTGTATTTTATTTAACACAAAATTTATTTCATCAGGGTAAAGGGCAAAGAGACATATCCTTAAACTCAAGTTATATAATATATTTTAAAAACCCTCGAGATAAAACTCAAATAAGATATTTAGCACGACAAGTGTCACCAGATAACCCAAAATTTATTGAAGATGCCTACAGGGATGCAACTCTAGAGGCGCATGGATATTTAATGGTAGATTTAAAACAGAATACCAATGATTTTTGTCGTATCAAGACAAATGTCTTCCCATTTAATGGTTTCTGCACAGTCTACGTTCCCACAAAAGAGTTTAAATACACCAAGAATCAAACATTTCAAATCATTGCTAAATGATGTATCGTCGACTCACAACGCATAAACATTTGCTAAACGCTTTGCATACGCTTAAACCAAAATATCAAAGAGCATTACTTAAAACGTGTGATGAAGAAGAAATTAACTGTATTTGTGAGTGTATTCATAACGTTTTACAAGGAAAAGTACCTCTTAAAGATCAAGATAAACAAAAATTGAATAAACACAAAAATATACTCCGTCAAATAGTGCGTAAGTGTAAACATAAACTAAGAAAAAATATAATTATACAAAAAGGAGGGGCTTTCTTACCAATAATATTAGGTGCAATATTGAGTGGATTAGTGAGTGGACTAGCCAGTTAACATGGAAAATGCAAAGAAAATGATACTTATCGAACCTGGATTGATTGAAAAATTAAAACAAGAAAATAAGGTTAATACGAGTAGTAGTTTATCTCGATTAGATATTGAAATGCAAAATATTATGAATAGTAAGACGGAAGACCGAAAGAAATGGATGTTATATTTACAAACACTGCAAAGATACCTTCATTTTATCGAAGAGGATCGTCAACCACTCAGATTACCAATTTATTCTGATACATCTAATGAAGATTCAAACGAGTCTAAAATTGGTTTTAAAAATAAAGATAGAGATCCAAAAACTTCAGTTGATGCTGAATCTTTGTTGGAGGAGAATCGATCCATCAAAAGTAAAGAAAATGTTGAAAATCCACTTTACACACCAGCTCAAATACTCAGTTTAATACCAAAAACTTATAATAAAAAAGGACAGTTATTATTAAACTTAGTTGAAACAAGTAAAGGTAAAATACATTGGGATAATGAAGGTACAGTCATAATTGATAATGAAAAAATTCCTGGAAGTAATATTGTTGATTTAATAAATGATTCACTAAGACCCTTAAAAAGAAGTGATCCAGTAGGGTGGGATAGATTTGCTGAAGCATTAAAAGATATTAAAGTACCACTTACTTATATTGGAAATCCAAAGAGATGTGAGTTTATTAACCAACTTAAAGCAAAAGATCTGAACAAACCCTCTGAGATTGAATTTCAAGAGTTTTCTACACCGAGCAGTAGAGATAAAAAGTCTACAACTAAAATACGTAAAAGGCTTGAGTGGGAAAAATGGACCCCGTACTAGAAGAAATTAACAGGATTTATTATGATCCATCTAATCCCGCTGGTTTTGGTAGTATTGATAAATTATCAAAAGCCATGAAGGGTAAAATGAATAAAAAGCAAGTAAAGGAATGGTTAAAATCACAAGAAACATACACATTACATAAACCCATTCGAAAAAAATTCCCGCGTAATAGGTACATTCTATCAAATATTAATGAACTGTGGCAAGCTGATTTAAGTGATATGCGAACTTATTCTCAATATAATGATGGTTTCAAGTATATACTTTGTGTTATTGATGTATTTAGTAAATATGCTTTTGCAAGAACAATGAAAAAGAAAAACTCAGAAACAACTAAAGAATGTTTTGAAAGTATATTTACTGAAAGTAATTTAACACCTACTCACATACAATCTGATAAAGGTACAGAATTTGTTTCAAAAGATGTACAAAAATACTTTAAATCCAAAAAGATTAATTACTATACCACTAACAATCCTGACATTAAGGCCAGTATTGTTGAACGATTTCAAAGAACACTAAAAATGAAAATGTGGCGTTATTTCACTCATAATAATACTTATAGATATATAGATGTTTTACAAGATTTAATATACTCTTACAATCACAGCTTTCACTCTAGTATTAAGATGTGCCCATGTGATGTAAATTCCAACAATATTATGACAGTTTGGACTAATCTTTATGATAGACGGTCAAACAAACTTTCTTTAGAAAATCCTAAACCAAATTTCAATGTGGGTGATTATGTTCGAATAACTAAATATAAACATGCTTTCCAAAAAGGATATGAATCAAATTGGAGTGATGAAATATTTATTATATCTTCAATAATTGATAGATCTCAATGGGTTGTTTATACAATAACAGATTTACAAAATGAACCAATAGTTGGTACTTTTTATGAAAGAGAATTACAGAAAATCACTTACAACCCCACCTCACAATATAAAATGGATAAAATAATTGACACTCGTTACTCAGGTAACAGAAAAGAAGTATTAATGAAGTGGAAAGGTTATCCAGATAAATTTAACAGTTGGATTTTAGCTTCTAGTTTAAAAGAAATATGAATAAAGAAAGTTTTTATTTAACTTTGCTCAGCAATAGTTCAATGGAATACTTTCCTGATAACAAGACCACAAATTTTTCAACGAAATTACCGAAAGCTATTAAATTAGAAGGTGAATGGTCGGTTGGAGTTGTCGAGTTTCAATATCCATGTACCATGTTTACTGTTCAAGATCATGAAAATGTTATATACATTACAAAATCTATGTTAATGCCTAATGAAGATAAACCATCCACAGTGTACTACAAAAAACATATTCCAGCTACCAACTATGATAACGTTGAGCATATTTTAAGAGTGTTAAATGGTATCGGAGAGAACTTGAAATTTCGCTATGATGAAATAACAAAATTTGTGTCTATTTCTGTTTTGGATAAAAATATAACATCCGTAACATTATCACCCAAATTAAGTTTACAACTAGGTTATGAACCAAATAAAAATCTCCTAGAGAGAAATTTTGGAAAGTGTCCTGCTAATTTACACTTAGGGTTACCATCTCAACTCTTTCTATATTGTGACATTATCGATCCTCAGATTGTGGGTGATGTTATGACTCCTTTACTAAGAGTCATTTCATTAGATCCTACAAAATACATTTATGGTGCAAATAAAATGCACGTTTTCTCTCAACCTCATTACTTACCTGTTATGCGAAGAGAGTTCGATACGCTGGAAATAGTTATAAGATCGAGCACAGGACAAAAAATACCATTCCAGTTTGGAACCGTGTGTATTAAACTACATTTCCGAAAATTATTATAATGAATTCTCTTCGTGATCATCATAAATGTCCATATGAAAATTATTATACACATCAAGCTGGGTCAGGAGTTGGAGTAATTTATAAGGGTGCACCATACCAACGCGGTCATGGTATTGGGAGCTTCTTAGGGGGGTTATTTAGATCAGTTTTACCTTTACTTTCAAGTGGTGCTCGAGTGATTGGTAAGGAGGCATTAAACGCTGGAGTAGGACTTTTATCGGATATGGTTCAAGCGCGTCCTATGGAAGTCTCAATAAAAGATCGTCTAAAGCAAGTTAGTACGAATTTAAAACGAAAGGCTGATGAGAAAATTGATCAATTTAACATGACAGGATCTGGGTATAAAACTAAAAGAAAACGATTGACCTCGTTCATTCCACCATTAACTGCTAAAGTGAAAGCTGCGAAAAAACTTGGTCTAAAACCAAAAAATAACAAAGATATATTTTCAAATTAAATATGTCTTTCCTTCATAATCATTCTTGCGAGTGCGTTAAGTCAGAATTGGATTTGTTTGCACTACCGTCTACACAAACTAGCATTGAAAATGGATTGTGGATTCATTATAAACCAATTTCATCTCTTGGTGATGATGGACCTATCGAGTTTCAAGTTCCTGGGACAGGCGATGACTACATAGATTTGTCTCATACATTACTCCACATAAAGGCAAAAGTATTAAATCAAGATTCAACTAACTTGATATCTACTACAATAGTAGCACCTGTAAATAATTGCATTCACTTTTTAGTCAACTTGATGTTTATTTAAACCAAAAACTTGTATCACCACCTAATAATACCTATGCATATCGAGCATATATGGAAACCCTTTTAAACTATGCTCCTGCTGCTAAACAATCTCATCTTACTTGTAGTCTTTGGTATGATGATACAACAGGAAAAATGGATTCTACGGATGGTAAAAACATGGGATTTGTTAAAAGACAGGAATTGATTAGTGAAAGTAAGGAAATAGAAATGATTGGTCATCTTCACGGTGACATTTTCAACCAAGATAAATTTTTAATTAATGGTGTTGAAATGAGTGTTAAATTGGTTCGATCGAGAGAGAGCTTTAATTTAATTGCTGGGTCAAACGATGTAAAGTTTAAAGTTTGCATTACGGACGCAACTCTTATTGTTCGACGAGCACGAATTAATCCAAGCGTATTACTCGCACATCAAAAAGTTTTAGCTTCTACCACTGCTAAATATCCTATTACTCGAGCTGAAGTAAAAGTTTTAACAATTCCATCGGGTGTTCAAGGAAAAACTCTTGATAATATATTTTTAGGGCAGGTACCCAAAAGATGTATAATTGGATTTGTGAACAATTCTGCATTTAATGGTTCCCTTACTAAAAATCCATTTAACTTTGAAAACTATGGTATTAATTCTTTCAGCTTATATATTGATGGTCAACAAATACCTTCAAAAGCTTTGCAACCATCTTTTAATAATAGCATATTTACATCAGCATATCATACTCTATTCTCGGGAACTGGTATTCACTTTCTTAATGAAGGAAATGGAATCTCTTGTGAACAGTATGCCAGAGGTTACTGTCTATTAGCATTTGACTTAACTCCTGATTTATCAGCCAACTCATCAGCTCATTGGAATCTCATAAAGCATGGTAGTGTAAGATTAGAAGTACGATTTGAATCCTCACTAATACAAACAATTAACTGTATAGTTTATGCTGAGTTTGATAATATTATTGAGATAGATAAAAACAGAAATGTTACTGTAGACTATAGTAGTTAAGGTTATAATATGTGTTGTGTGTTAGATTTTATGAGTTATGTGTAATGCATTTTGTGTGTATGTAACTATGTGAAACATTATAAAATTAAATAAAACAAATTGTATGCAATATATTATTTTTTATTTCTTTATAAATATTCTATTTAATCTAATACAAAACTCTGTTCGAGTTTAAATTTTACATAAGCACACTGACTAAACCACTGAACATGCTGCTGCCAAGGATCATCATCATCTTCCCAATCTTTTAAGCCACCACCACAATGGAAACACTTGGTCCTGTCTGCATGGCCAGTATAAAAGAAACCGGCTTCTGCAAGATCTTCAGGTTTCTGTCGCATAACGAGAGGCCAGTTTTCGAAACTGAGCAACCGGCTAGATTTTGAACTGAAGAATGGATATTCAGCTCTTGAGTACTGCATATTCTTCTCGTTTTCATCTCCACTCAGTGTTGTAGTTTTGTTCTTCAATGATGTGTTCTGTACACGTATGCCACACTCATCTCTTTCTTCTGCTCTTGTCTTCCTGTAATTTAAGTAAACAGAATCACATTCACTAATGATCAGCTAATGACTGTCATTGTTAAAAAAGTATTTTTTAACTTTTTCACTTTCTGCTATTGTCTTTGTAATATTGTATACGAGGGTGTTTGTGTTGTCGTAGATGCTATCCTTATTAGTCTTTACGTAATATTTAATCCTCGTGGAAGCATGTTTCCAATGATCAGTAGTTGGAATCTTGGATAGCTTCTTCATATCGTACATTTCAATTTTGATGAGATGCGTCGCTTGGTCTCCATCGTCAGAATTTGTAGAAATGTATGATACACCATCTCTAGCGGCTCGTGCTACGGTTGATGATAACAGCTTCCTCTTTTTTATTTTTGATTCAGCTTCAAAAAAATGATCAATCGATTGCGATTTTCTTTTTCCACCATCGCATGTGTTATTATTAATGACGATGTCATCACTCTCTTCTTGAGGGGAGAGTGGCGAGTAGTAATACTGTTTATATGTATTTTCATCGAAGCTCAATGATTTCTGCAACAACACAGTTATCATGTTAATATCAATTTGGTAACACTTAATCATAAAAGTTAAAAAAGCTAAAGTTACAACCTATTAAAGTCCACTGCTGAACATAGGCCTCCTCTCATTTCTGAGAGGGTTTTAGGGCTAGGAAATGTTCGCTGCGATACCTCAATGCGTGTTGGCAAACTTCACATGCCTTCGAAATTATCTCAGACATGCATTCCTCACGATGTTTTCCTTCACCGCTGAGCACGTTGTAAATTAACACTTAAAATTGTAATTAACAATTTAATTGGTGCCGGCGGGGATCGAACCCGGGTCGCGTACTGTGAATTTTACATTTTGCGCTAACCATCTGAGCTACCACGGCTTAACCATATACACACACATAATATTTAAATATAATTTGTTAACACTAAATCATACACACGTAAGAAAATAACAGAAAGAAAAGTAAGTTTGTCAGTAGAATAAACACTTACATCCATGGCCTTTGATGCGTTGAAGTAACACAAACGTAGTATTGATAGATCCACTGCGGTCAAACGACCATACACTAACTCCATGACTGCAGTTGCTTGGTCTTATATAGTACCAGTGAGTAATAATTCTAATCTAAAGAATTTCTGCAGTAGAATTGATAGTATCTTTATGCGTCAACAAGCTTACCTTACATTCTGTTGCGTCCTTCCTGTCGTGTCTTGTTCAGTGTATTGGTGACTCAAATACGATTTGTATAACACAAAGAATGTAATTTAATATTTAGATATCACTATAATTGATCATTCCTATATTAGTCATTGAGTAGATTGGTACTGTAATAATCTACTAATAGCAGTAATATTATGGATACACTAGATGTACAACAACATCTGAAAAAGATTCACCCCACTCTAGAAAATAATGTTTATGCTGCCAATAAACTACCCATGTACACCCACGTACCAACGTATATAATATGCAATTTGGATACAGATGATAAACCAGGGTCACATTGGGTAGCTTTATATATCGATACGAATGACGTCGGTCAATATTTTGATTCATTCGGACGGGCACCTGTACGATATCATCTAGAGTTTTTTAAAAGAAATTGTAAAAGATGGAACTGGAATGTTGATAGGATTCAGAATGAGTGGACTTCAGTTTGTGGCGAATATTGCTTAATGTATTTGCTATATAAGTTTCAGGGATGTTCAATGCATAGTTTTACGAGTATATTTACAGGGAACACATTGTACAACGATATTTTAGTGGATGAGATGTTTCGCTCCTATTTTATAGATAATAAGTAATAAGATTTTGTATTTTATAAATAAAAATTTTAACAAAATTGGGTAATGTGTTTTATTAATGAGTCAGTCAATGACGGTATTGAATGAACAATAGATAAGTAGATAAGAACAATGGAGCGCTAATGACGGTGGAGGCTCGAAGCGGATATCAATTAGATAAGAGTTAATTGATCTGCACATCTCCGGAACCGTGCATCCTACGCAAAAATGGACCGCAGATTCGTGATCAGAGCATGCCAAAACCTTTTTTTTTTTTTTTTTTTTTTTTAGGATCGTGAGTCGACGAACGTCGTACTTGTGACTCAGTGCGCCAGAACTGGTACAACCTTTCTACAAGTGCGCCAGAACTGGTACAACGTAACTACTCGTGCGCATTTGGATTTTCCAAACTCTTTTATTTTACGATTGCCACTAATGGATAGGCAATTTATTAATGCACATTTTGGTCTATTTAATTTTTTCAAAAGATAAATATTCGATTTTATAAAGAAAATATTTTAAAATTTGGGCGAATTTCTTACGCGATATATTATTGCAGAGAAAGCGCGTGGAATGTATTGAACCGAATTCTGCAGGTCGTTCGCTAGGAGTAGCGCCTTAATTGGCCTCCCCTTTAGATTGTCTTTTAGGCTTTTGCTATAGTTGTCACGCTGGCAAGGCGGGATAGCGAAAGAACAATGCTACTGCCTATATCCTGTTTCAGTTTCCCTCTATCACCACTTACGACACCTACGGTGGGGGTCGGTAACCTTTTGAGTCGGAAGAGTCAAAATTACAATTTAAAAAATTTCAAAGTATTTAAAGAGCCGCAAATTTTTTTCTTGCCAAGCATAATAGTACTTGCATAAATAAATATTTTTGAAAAAAAAAGAAATATATACATTCAAGAACTTCCGAGCTTTCGACGGACTTATGACAGTGACGACGCGTGTCACCGGGGAGGGGTGCGGTGAAAAGCGAGTAAAAGTTACTGAGAGATAGAAATGGTGCCTAATACCTACTCGTTAATCGATTCAGAACGATTTTAAATATTTCATTTTATAAAATAAATAATATTTTACACAGGAGTTTTTCGATCTGAAAAATGAACCCCGTGGTTGTCCGAATTAAAAGCGATTGTGGAAGCTGATGATACTCAATCTACGGCTGCATTAGCAGCAGCTTTCGACATTAGCATCAAAACGATATTGATCCATTTGCGTCAAATTGGTAAAATGTAAAAAAGCAAAAGACTCTCTCACTCAAGAGACTTGTCATAAGAGGTCTCTTAACAGTTGCTACCTCGCGTTGTTACTGATATAGTTTGTTAGTAACCTCTAGGGGCTATAATGTCTTACTAAGTATACACTCATTTTCAAAGAAGTCAAGTACTCTATCGATCAATTGACCTAAAAGTCTGTATGTTGATAACGGTGTGGTAGAGGCATACGCAACCGTAGGGTTCCATCGGTGTTTAAAAAGGTGGCTTTGGGATTTTTGATAGAATGAAGATGACAAACGAGCACAAAGTCCACATACTAGTAAGTGGATGCTTTGACTTATAGACATTTACATTTCCCTCTATTAGGAATCAAAATGCAGATGTACTGTCACTGCGGGTGACTAAGACGGAATGCCTTATTTCGATTTATATTTGAGACGAACGAAGAGATCCATGAAAATATTTTTTTGTAGAAAATTACTAGTTGTTTTTCACATTTTCATTAATTACAATTAAACGAGAACAAACTACTCAGTGACTTTTTAAAGGAACCTGTGCGTTGAGATTCTAAACCTATTAAAAAAAGAATTATTTTGATACATTAATTCTAACGACTACATTTAATACAGACTTCCGGTCACCCTCGATAATTTTTTTCAATCAGTTTGTTTTTACACTAAATACAAAAAATTACTTTTAAAAATAATAGAAACATGAAAACAAGTGATTTTTCTCGATATATGTGTATTTTTATTATTCTTAAAGTGCGGTAGTTAAAAAATGAAGACATTTTTAGCTCAGTAAATTACTGGATTTCCATTGTTAGCGTATTTTAATAATTTATATTGTTGTAACTAACATGGTGGGTAATTAATTATTTTCATCCTATAAAGTCTGCGGGTACATTAATGTATTAGATTATGTTTAGTCATTTATTTTTTCTTATTTTTATAACTAGAATGTAAAACTGTTTAAGATAATTATAGGAAATATAAATAATGTTAGAATCTCAACGAACCTGTGCGTTGAGATTCCAAACCTAATAAAAAAAGAATTATTTTGATACATTAACTCTGACGACTACGATTAAAAAAGACTTCCGGGCACCCTCGATAATTTTTTTCAATTAGTTTGTTTTTACACTAAATACAAAAAATTTCTTTTAAAAATAATAGAAACATGAACACGAGTGATTTTTCTAGATATATGTGTATTTTTATTATTCTTAAAGTGCGGTAGTTAAAAAATGTAGACATTATAGCTCAGTGAATTACTGGATTTCCATTGTTAGCGTATTTTAATAATTTATATTGTTGTAACCAACATGGTGGGTAATTAATTATTTTCATCCTATAAAGTCTGGGGGTACATTAATGTATTAGATTATGTTTAGTCATTTATTTTTTCTTATATTTATAACTAGAATGTAAAACTGTTTAAGATAATAATGAGAAATATAAATAATGTTTTATAATGCAAAAACTTACGGCTTAATATCAACTTTTATAAAAACTTGTACCGGAAACCACACAAGCAACGCCATCTGTAGTTTAGCGCTGTTAAATTACAAGCCTATAAAAGACAGATGTCGTCGCCCCCCCAACAAGCTTTCGGCTGACCTGAACTGCCTCCTGGCGGCTCGGGCCGAGCCTACATAACACATCCATTAATCTGCCTTAGTTAGGCATTCTTCTAAGCGGCTTTTCGCCGCTTGCGCCCTCCTTTCTGCCAAGGAGGGTCGCGTTCGTATACGGCTTAGAGATCTCCAGTCAGATCGTTAAGCCATTTCCTAAAAGGTGGTGTTTAGTGGGTAAAAGTCGCCACATAACCACGCAGCCGGCTGCGTGGTATGCTATGAGCATTCACCACCTCCCTCCCCCGCTTTCCGGAGGGTTGCCCATATTTGCTTCGGGCGCAAAAAAAAAAAAAAAAAAAAAGTTTAAGCGGCAGCGACGGACTGCAGTCCACGGGGGGTCAAGTCTCTATGGAGCCGATGCAAACGTCGGGCAAAATAAGCGAAACAGAGACAACGCCATACGCTAGAGCAAGACAGAGAAATCACTATTGATGCTTTGCTAATTGCTTTGCAATATGGTGGATTATGAAAGCGCTAAACGTACTTTGAAATATTTTTATTTCTATTGTATATTTCTTTGCTTTTATAGCATGTGCCTGAAGATTTTTACGAGATAGAGACTCATTATTTCGTGCTTCTGTGTTTTTGTTTCGTGTGCCCGCTGGACGCTTAGAGATAGAGACTCATTTCCTTATATTATTATTTGGTGTTTGTAATTCTTTTTGCCTGGACAATTTTACGAGATATAGACTCATTTCTTTTTTTGTTTTGTGTACGTGTGTCTGAGCATTATTTGTTAATATGTCACGCCATACGCGCTATGAACGAAAAAGAAAGTGTGCAAAGTGTAACATCACTGCCACAGAAGATGGAAACTTGAGTTTCCACAGATTTCCTCTACCTGGTAGACATACATTTTTAAAGTAAGTAACTAAGCTATTCTAATTTTTTGTTACTTTTTCCCTCATTATCTTATTAAGTACCTAGTACTTAATGTTTTTAACATTCATAATGTTCATAACATAGTAAACATAATGTTCATAACATAAATTTTTCATTGCTGGGCACAGGCCTCCCCCAAGGATCACCATAACGACCAGACCTGTGCGTCTCGCATCCATCTGCTACCCGTGACCCTTACCAGGTTATTGGTCTTATCTTGTAGAAGGCCTTCCAAACTGTGATCAAAACTACACTTAGATTTTAAAAAATCAATAATTTCAGGGCACGTGTATGGGCTGAATACTGTTACCCTACTGGAGAGTGGTCAACTGAGAAATCACTAAGAGACTTGCACTTGCAACACAAAATGTTATGCAGTAAGCACTTTGATGATTCCTCATTCACTAACAGTGCGAGGATAAGATTGCACAATTTTGCCATCCCAACTGGGACACAGGATTTAATGGTAAAGATTCGCCAGGAACAATGTGCAACTGCAAGTGAAAGTAAACAAGATACAAATATCTCAGTTGAAAAACCTCAAGTAAGTAAACATTAATTACTATATTACTCAAAACTCCATCAATCATAAAGCTTGATATGTGGTTGGAATTTATAAGTACAGTCAAACAAATACTTAAGCTAAAACTCACAGAAAGAAATTAGTAGGCCTTGTCTAAACTCTATTTTAAATTTCATTTTGTTTTAGAGAAACCAAACAACCAAAAGGTTGACTTGTAGAGAATGTCTTGATGCATGAAATCTGCCCTTGTACCACTATTGTACATAAAATTTAAATAAGTAAATAAATAGACCTCATTAATTTTCATCAGGCATGATTCAGGTCAAGAGCAAACTTGTATGAGTAATAATAAAAACAGTTAACTCAACGTCAACCATAGTATTGTTAAAAACCAAAATAAATACACAACCCTCAATCTCAAATAATGGTTTTCATAAAAGTATTACTTACTTACTCTTTTTTATTCATAAGTTCAATCATGAAGTTTTCAACAAGTTGAACACAAAAATGAGGATAATATGGCATTGGAAACATCCTGATAATTTAAATGTAGAAACTGATCATTACCTTTGTTTACAAAATAAAGTAAAAAACCAGGAAAATAAAACTGCTTGTCTCTAGTTACTCAATTGGTAATGTAGTTTTGCAAGAGGTACTGGTGATTAAAGACTTAGGAGTAACTATTGACAGAAAGCTAACCTTTAAATCTCATATAAACATTATTGTTTATTAACAAAGCCCTGAAATTCTTAGAATTTATTAAGCGCAATATAAAGGGTCAATTTTTTTTTTATAATGCTTTTGTAAGAAGACTCCTTGAATGTCGTTAGTGTCATATGGAATCCTTCTTCTAGTGTGCACTCCCAACGCATTGAAAGTATACAGCATGCCTTTACTCGACATCTTGCCTTTCATGCCAGTGGTATCTCACATAGGCAGCCTTACTATCAGCGACTGGATAAGTTTAAGATGATGTCTCTCCAAAACAGACGAAATATTCTAGATTTGTGTTTTCTACATAAAATAGTACACCATTAAGTTAAGTGCAGTGACCTCCTTGACAGCATTTCGTTTGCTGTTCTGCATAAATATCCCCGTTGTCGCATCGCAAAAAAAATTTCATATTCCTTTTGTGAAAACTCATCTCGGTAATCATGCTCCATCGTGCATGTATGTGGAAAATAGAATGAATTTTCTAAATTGTTCATTGTAATTTTCAGGTGCTAGTGTTGGAACCTTCATTACCTGTTCAGGTGCCAACCATAGCCAACCCTACTACATCTTTACCTGTTCAGGTGCCAACCATATGTGAACCAACTACTGATAGCTTGAAGGTTTGTAGTACTTATAATAATTTTCACTCACATGTACACATTATATATGTACAACATTAAAACTTGTGAAACTTTTGTTCACATTTTTGGTCGTATAGAATGTATGCATTTTTTATTTGCAAAATTAATTAACTATTAGCACTAGTAAACAATTATGAAATATTTTTTAAAGTACCTTCATCAGCGACAATGTTATAAAGCTACAAAGATACCAATTAGAGAAGTCCGATAAAGACTATGACGGCAATGTCTGTGCCGACCATACATCTGCCATACAAAACAGCATTTTTGCGAGAGGGATAGATATAATTATTTAAAATGGTTGTATCTTGTTTGTTTTTATATCAATTTTGATTATATTGCCCTGTTAGCATTATGTTTTGTATATTTTTAGATAAACTGTATGGTCTTATGAATATTTTTTCATGCATAGTCCCTATTTCGGGCACAGTCTCGTATAAATAAGAAACAAACTAATGCTTGCTAATTATGTAGATTAATATCACGATAATGATTCTTACTCAGGTAATGTTGAAACTGATCATCACCTTTGTTCACAAAAATCGTCTCATTGTAATTTTCAGATGCTAGTATTGGAACCTTCATTACCTGTTCAGGTGCCAACCACAGCCAACCCAACTACATCTTTACCTGTTCAGATGCCAACCATATGTGAACCAACTACTGATAGCTTGAAGGTTTGTAGTACTTATACTAATTTTCATGAACAATCTTAATCACAGTGACCAATATCTCATAATTAAATAAGTATAATAAACAAGCTTTTGACTTTGGTGCTTGCTCAGGTATCAAGAGTTTTCTTCATTGTTTATTAACTACCTACAAGGGTGACACTGAAAGTTCTTAGAAAATCAAAAACTGAACAAACTAGGAAGTTATATTAATATAACTTAATTTTTATTATATATTATAAAAAATTAATCTTAAAATATAACATTAGTTTTTTTATATCTTTTCAAAATAGTGTCCATTTACATCAGTACATCACTGCATCCGATGTCCAAAGTCTCATGGACGAAAATATATCAGGGCCATTTGCTTTATTGTTGCAAAGTCAACTGCAAAATACTCCCAGAAAACTAACTGGTCGGAGGTGGAGTATAGATGACAAAGTTATGGCTTTAAGCATCTATAAAAGGTCTACTGGCTGCTATAGACTGCTGAGGCGACTTTTTTGTCTACCAAGCGAAGGTACATTAAAAGCATTGCTGAATAAAATTCCGATGAAATGCGGTATAAATAGCCAAATATTCAAAACAATTAAAGATATAACTAAAAATCGAGAACCAGAAGAAAATCTGTGCATTTTGGCATTTGACGAAATGTCAATACGAAAACATTTGCAATATAATAGTAAACAAGATGTAATTGATGGTTATCAAGATCATGGAAATCAAGGCAGAACTATGGAGCCAGCCACACATGCATTGCTTTTTATGGCTATTGGAATCCGAAAAAAGTGGAAGCAGCCTTTAGCTTTCTACTTTTCTGGTGACTGTGTTACGGCTGATAGATTATCTGTTCTTATAAAAGAAGTAAGCATGCAATATAGTTGACTGAAGAAAAAAAACCATTGCATACTCAATATATTATATAATTATATATTTGTATTTACAGGTACTTGATGCAAGCTTCCAAGCTGGGTTGAATGTCACAGCTACTGTATCGGACAACTTTGGTGTAAACATCAAAGCACTAAACTCCCTTGGTTCCTCAGTGGCTAAGCCATATTTTGAGTTTAAAGGCCATGAAATCGTCACAATTATAGACCCACCTCACCTAATCAAATGCTTCAGAAATAATTTACTGAAGTACGACATTAAATGCCCTCAAGTATTGCAAATTGATGGAAAATCTATACCAGGTAATTTAAATGTTGTAAATAATATATAATAAGTAGGTATGACATGAGTACATGACTAAGGTCAAAGGTGGCAATTCGAACTTCATAAGATTTATCTTGTCTTGTGCAACCCGCCGCGCGGATGATCATCAGATTAATATAAACTAACACAGACTCAATAAATGTATTTTATTAATACTTCTGTCATTATTTATAATATATGTTACATGTTTATTATTACAGGTGTAGCCAAGTGGAGCCACATTAAATCATTCTTTAAAAAAGACAATGAAAATCCAAATTTTGTTTTTGCACCTGCTTTAACCAAGCAGCATATTGAACCCAATTTCAAACAAAAGATGAAAGTCAGCTTAGCTTGCCAAGTATTCAGCCATTCAGTTGCTGCAGGAATGCTTGCAAAGATTGCGAACAGTAAGTTGTTTTATTGGATAACTTTTAATCATCATCATCATCATCATTACAGCCCTTTACAAGTCCACTGCTGAACATAGGCCTCCCCCAAGGTATGCCACAAAGCACCGTCCTGAGCCACCTGCATCCATCGACTTCCTTCATGTCTTACCAGGTCGTCACTCCATCTAGTGGAGGGTCGCCCTACACTTCGTCTACCGGTATGAGGCTGCCACTCGAGAACCTTTTTTCCCCAACGGTTGTCGGTTCTTCGAGCTATATGGCCACCTATTTCCACTTCAGCTTACTAATCCGTTGGGCTATGTCGATCACTCTGGTTCTACTGCGGATATCCTCATTTCTAAGTTTATTACGCAGAGAAACTCAGAGTAGCCCTCTCCATAGCTCGCTGAGCGACTTTAAGCGTCCTCATAGGGCCAGCAGTGAGGGACCACGTCTCAGTTCCATATGTCATCACTGGCAACACGCACTGGTTGTACAACTTAGTTTTCTTAATTATTTTAATAATAACTTTTAATAATCTTCAAAAATAATCGACGTCTCGAAATATAATATAATAGTTTCTGAATATGTCAATCAACTATTATTAGAGCTTATTCAAATAATCATTCTAATAAGATAAAATTAAGCTACTTCGCGTTGACAGCTTCCTTTTATAATTGAATATTTTTATAAAGATTACTTTATTTAGAGTAATTTTGATTACTTATTAGGTGTAATTTTTATGCCTGCTGTACACGCTCGTCTCGTCTTGTCTCGTGCCTCCCTCCCCGACACGCTTCCAAGAGCGAACGAGGGCGCAAGACGCGACGCGGCGAACGCGTGAATTTCCCGTTGTCTTCAATTTCATTTCATTTTCCCTAACCTTTCACTATAAAATAAAAAAATGAATGTTTACTTTACAGATGAACTGCCGCAAGAAGCAACGACGACAGCCATGCTGATAGAAAAAATAGACCAGCTGTTCGACACCTTAAATGGCGATACGCCTGATCAGAAAAGAGGAAAAAAATTCCTTACAAATTTTACCCGCAGAAGTCCACATTTAAATTTTTTTAAGGAAATGAAAATCCTGTTCCAAGAATTACAATTTATTGGGGCCAGATGCAAGCCGCCTTCGCAGGAAGGTTTTATTAGAACTATAAATGCAGTTGAGCGTCTATTTTTTAATTTAGAAAGGCAATATGGTATAAAAAGTTTATCAACGCGCAGGCTCAATCAAGATCTATTAGAAAACTGTTTTGGTTGCATCCGCAGCAATTGTGGCTGCAACCCGAACCCAAACACCCTACAATTTGTTGCAGCTCTCAAAACCTCCATGATCAACAATTTATTGCATAGCAGTAAAAATAAAAATTGCAAAGAAGACGATAATGTCATATTAAATGATTTAAAATCTTTTTTAAGTCAAGTTGACCAAAATAAAGAAACAAATGTAGCTGTTAAAACATTTGATTTAACAGAAGGTGTAGAATCATCTAATACTGTAATACCTCAGTGTTCTGGAGAACTGCAAGCTTGCGCATATGTATGTGGCTTCATGATAAAAAAATTAGTACCCATTTGCCATCAGTGCAAAATCACAATGCTTGCAGACCAGAACACAGAGGTAAGTTATTTATTCACAAGCTTTAAAGAATACAGTTGTATGCGCAACAGTCTACATTATGTTAATATTTTTTTTACGGAGACAGTGGAGGTTGCTGCAACAATTGTTAATAAATTTTTGGATGAGCATGGGTGTAAAATAAATATAAAAAATGAACTTATAGAAATTTTAAGAAGAAAATTAAATTTCGAATGGTTGCTTGGTTGTTCTGAGCACTATGATAAAAATAAAATGCATATAATTATTTCCACTATATGTATATGTATAAAACGACACTATATTTTAAAAAATAGGCAGTTCACCGATGAAGCTTCGAAAAAAGCAATGAAAAGAAAAATAAATATTTTAAAACACGCTTACAACTTCGTTTTATTTAATACCTTTCCATAAATATGTTTGCATCATGAAAATAAACCAAAATTCTGGTAATTTTCAAATTAAATACCAGAATTTCGCTTTGTTTTCATGATACATGGCATAAAATAAAATGAAATAAAATCATGAGTTTATCATCAGTTTTGAAATCTGGCGCGAAAATTAGTTCACGGGTCAAAAACTGGCGCGCTAGTGTCGCAAGTTGTTGGCATTTCTTTTGTATGAAGTTTTCGTTCTTCCCGTCAGGGTAAATGTATTCTGTGCTGCAGTCATACTAAAACTGTTGAGTAGAGAATACGTTACACGGAAGATGAATTGTGAGTAATAATAATCATTGTTATACCTTGTTATTTGTGTGTCTAAAATATACATTGTTTTTATTATGAATATCTATAACCTTCTTTAGATTTATGATATTTTATGCAGTTAGTAAAATACATGATGTTACTTACGTATTAAGCGACTGGTGAGAGTAGAGCACAACGTCAACACTTCGCTTATGAGACGTGTAATAATGTTTACTTTATGAGGAGATGTATGTCATCAATAACTTTTATATAATAATTTTTATTATTAATAATTAATTCGCATTTCTGTGGTTTAGTTTTAGGAAGATTAATCAAGTATTTATTCCTTTAAAAAAAACTGGAATTTGCTATTATGGAATCAAGATTGTTTAGAAATGTAATAGGTTTTTTTATTAGTTGATATATCGTTTTAATAAAGAGTAAATAGCTCCTAAAAACGTCACAAATAACGACCAGCGCTGCATTTTGCACAAACACGCAACTTAAGGGAATTGATAAATACTACTAAATGTATCAATGCCATTAATTATTCATTGCCACGCTTGGTGGGCAGGTTGGTAACCGCAGTTTATTTTATTTTCTAGTCGTTATTAGGAAGACGCTGTTGCCTTTGTATTTCTCTGTCTCACCTCTTGCGACACCCACGGGACGATATGGGGTACTGAATATTCTTACACGCTACTACACGTTCTATTACTCGAACTTACTAATCAAAATACACAGGAACCAGCGAACTACGAGTTCTCCTACAAATTGAGCGACTGCGAGAGCGGAAGTGACTTTGGCCACGCGGAAAACCGGCAGGACGATAAAGCAGAAGGGACGTACTTTGTCGTACTTCCTGATGGAACCAAACAGGTACGTTGAAATCATCTTCATCAGGTCTACTGCTTTGGAACCCGAGTAAATTCCACCTATCTATTTCTGCAAACACAAATGCGAACACTATTGTATTTTAGTGTAGTAAGAGACACTGAAATACAATATATAAGTTTTCACAGTACCCGAGCAATTTTAAGTGTTGATTTACCACGTGCTCCATGGTGAAGGAAAACATCGTGAGGAAACCTGCATGTCTGAGAAACAAAAAAAAATATTTCGAAGACGTGTAGAGTTCTCTCATTTCTCTTACAGCCTATATACGTCCCACTACGTAGGACGTATGTAGGCTGTAATTTTATAGTAAGACAGTCAGAATTGTAAAAGGTTGTGAATGTTAATTCTTTCTTTACTGGGAACAAGACATTCCATCTTAGTCCTTTCTTAGGAGTGACAATGCATCTGCATTATGATTCATCATCGGATACAGATGTATATGTCTATGGGCTACAGCACCCACTTGCCATCACGTCGAACGTGTGCTCGTTCGTCACCATTCTTCTATAAAAAATTGAATTGAAAAACAAACTTACAGTCCACCTGATGGAACGATGCAGAAATCAGTTGTTCACCTGCAACCAACATAAATAAAGAATTGGCCTCAATGAGGACTAAGATGGAATACCTCATGGCCTGTTATTATACTGGGTTTCTTCTCCATTTCTCTACTTCTCTTATACACTTCATATGTGGATGATAACCCCTGGGTAGGGTGATCGCTACCAAGCTGATTCTAATTTATTGTGTGTTAATTGTAACATACATGATTGTAAGCTGTTATTTAAAAAAAATCCGCTGGGTTTCTTGCTGGTTCTTCCCAGGATAGAAGTTTTTTCCGAATCGTGGTAAATTAAAAAAAGTGACTTTCAATAAGTATTATTTATAATCTATATTGAATAAAAAGTTTCTGTTTTAGATCTCTTACTTTTTATCCTTGGACTACAGTAGCTAGTTGCTATAATTTGTCAACAAACGAAAGTGTACAAACAAGTATATTTTTTAAACTTTGTCCTAAGAAATTAATATACCACGTTTATGATCAAAATTTCAAGTCCCTAGCCCATCGGGAAGTGTTCAAATTTGAATTGCAAGATTCCACCCGGAACGGCAGAAAAACTAGAAAGTAACATGATGAAACGTGGTAAAAATTAACACATTTTCATGGCATGTATTCTGTTCTTTCCAGGTGGTAGAGTACGAGGTTGATGAAGATTGATTCAAGCCAAGGATCTCGGTAATACCAGCCGACACTGCATCTAGCCGCGCAGGTGACGGGTCTTATTGACACAACTCCATAATCCTATAGAAAAGACTACACACTATTGTAAAATTTAATATTTATATAATTTAAAACCGGCAATATGAAATAATGGAATAAAAAATAAATAAATTAGAAATGTGTTTTACTCGTAATTGGTTCTATAATAAAAGAATATATTATTATAATCACAACATTTTCAAATATTCTTTAAAGTTACAGCTTGTATACGTCCCACAGCTGGGCATAGGCCTCCTCTCATTTCCAAGAAGGTGAGAATGTTACGTAGATAAGCATGTTTTAACCCAGTTATTTTATTATGATATATGAGATGTTTAGAGATACTTAGTAATCAACCAAAACATACTAAACAAAGTCTTGACACTCCTTCTGTCTGTCCATCTCAATCAATCATCAAAGTTCAAAAACTTTATTAAAATAAGTTTGTATATATATTATAAGGAATTTTTGGATGATAATACCCCTGGGTAAGGTGATCGCTACCAAGCTATTTCTAATTTGTTATGTGTTATTAATTGTAACATACATGATTGTAAGGTATTATTTAAAAAAAATTCCCCTGAGTTTCTTGCTGGATCTCCCCAAGACAGTGGTTTTTCCGTACAGGTGGTAAATTAAAAAAAGTGGTTTTCAATGAGTATTATACGTGGTAGAGCCATGCTGCAGTTATATTAGTAGTATAGTTGTAGCATGAATGGGTCGGCTCGACCGGGGAAGGAGCACGCTCTCACAGAATAGCAGCGTGAAATAGTAGCTTAATGCTGCTGTATTTCGTATGGTGAGTGTAGAGAACCGGAGATGCTGTTACTGGAATCGAGGCATTCCATCTTAGTCCTCACGGGTGACAACGCATCTTCATTTTGTTTGAAAAAAAAAATGGAATGGTAATGGCTAGAAACGAATTATATTTATATAAATAAATAGTAAACAATATTAATAAGCGTTAAAATTGTGTGAAACTGAATCTAGTTAACATTATGAACAAGTGACAGTGTTTGTGACATAATTCCTCAAGTATAGTGTACAAATGGACTGAAAAATAGAAACGCCAATACTTTCCATATCCAAGCGAAGTTTTGTATTGTAAAACAAACCGACAGCCTAAGAACAGTGCAAAAAACACTTTAATAAATTTATTAGTGTAAACACGACCCACCTAGCGCAGTAAATAGTGCTCACTTTTTAAATTAACATAACGGATACTACCATAACATGCAAAATCATTTATGTGAACTTTGGATCCTGATCAGCTGAGTGAAATAAATAATTACAATCACAATACGACGACCAACGACATCTAGTGTCGCATGTCTGAACTTGAGAAGACTAGGAAGTAAGCATGAAACATATTGATAGAATTTGGTGTTTACTGAACCTCTAACTTAACGAGCATATCTAGTCTTATGACGCTAGAGGGCGCTTACTAATAAAATTTTACTTAATAATTTTTTTTTCTATATAATGGATGACAACTACAACAACATTACACATAGGAACAAGTTTAGAATTAGAACCGAAACGACTGTATCAAATGATGAATCGTTTCTTGACAATTCTTATCAAAGTCTGCCTAATGTTGGATATACAGACAGCTTAGAACTATCCGACCTGAAATGTACAATAGAAAGGTTAAATACGGAATTAAATATTGCCAACGCTGAAGTAGAAAATTTAAATCTTGAGAATGGAAGAATGAACAAAAAATATTCGACTACGAGAGGAAAATATATTTATTAAAATCTGTCGGAATACAAGAACTTAGAAGATCCACAACATGTACACCTTTAAAGTTTTATTCTCCGCAGTATAAAAAACACAGATCAGAGAACAGTATAACAGACACCCCTATCCGACCCCTAAAAGGGACTATAACATTTAAGAACTTCGACTATAGTTCCCTCAAATCCACTGTGACGAAGAAAGAGCATCTTGATGAACTAGCAATCATGGTGAACTGTAACGGTACACCTACCAAGGGATGCCGAAATTGCTGCACACCAGTGATAGATAGCGATAGTGACCTTCCCTGTGGTGACGAAGTAAAACCCTACTGCGATATGTCGAGACGAAAGAATCGTGTAGTAATTATTGCGGATCAATCTGGCCAGGGGTTAAGGAAAAAATTGCAAGAAATTTTAGGAAATGAGTATTTCGTCACCTCGTACTTAAAACCTAACGCACATATTGACCAAATACTATTCTCTTGTGATCAGCTTTGTAAAGATTTCACTGATTCGGACTATTTGGTGATTTTAGCCGGCTGTAATGACAGCAGTTTATTAAAATTACAATCGTTTTTATATTACCAATTACATAAACTGAAGCACACAAATGTTTTGGTTGGTGAAATAAAAAAAAAACTACTACTTTAATGAATTTAAGTTAAATTATGTAGTTAAATCAATTTGTAATCACTTTGAAAATACGTCATATGTACCATTCAACTTATATTTTAATGATACTAGTTATAGGCAAGTAGGAAACCTGACCAAAATTTCTAGACTTCTGTTGAGAGAAATATTAAGAATTTCTTATAAACATAATTATATTAAATTTGTGACTAAATTACCCTGCATGACTCAGTTGAAATCACGTGAGGTCCATCCTGCTACTAATCATGATGAGCAGCAGCACCAAAAGTGCTCTGTCAGTACACAAACGGATGATGATCAGTGTGTAATAACTACTGGTGATTCTTTTTTTCGTGAATAACAGTATTAATTTAGAATTGAGAAAAAACAACGTAGATAATAAGGAACTTAACATATTTTATCAAAATTTGTGTGGTATAAATAACAAAAAACTGGAGTTAGAACTATATTTAAATTCCCTTCCAGTAAAGTATCATTATCTATGTATCAGTGAACATTTTCTGAATGAAAAGTTAGTGGAGTTATTAGCGTTAACGGATTACAAACTAGTATCGCATAGTACAAGAGTCAATAAAAAAAGGGGTGGAACACTCATACTATGTAGCAAAGATAGAGATATTATAGATCTGCCTATAGCGAAATCTGTATATAAAATGGACAGCTTTGAAGTATGTTGTGTAAAGGACTTAGAAACTAATATTTGTATTTGCTGCTGTTATCGCACCCCTAATGATAAAAACTTTGATATCTTTATTGATAGATTAGAAAAGTTGTGCGAATACTTTTTTAATAAAAAATGTGTTATATGTAGTGACTTTAACATAGACTTATTACCGGAAAATAAGAAGAAGAGTTAATTTGTGAATCTTTTGACCGGTTTTAATTTTAGGCCACTAATTTCTGATGCTACTTTTATTAGGAATAATTCGAGCACATGCATTGACAATATTGTAACTAACATACCTAACAAGAGTATAATAAATTGTAAAACAGATCATAATGGATTATCAGATGGACACGCGGCAATATTATGCAATATTGTGGTCCCCAATGTTAAAACTAGAAGCAAAAATAACATAGTTTATATAAAGAAAAGAGCTTTAACCAAAAATAATAAATCTGTCTTTAGACAGAATTTAATTAATTATAATTGGAACTCAATGGGTATAAACACATTTCTAAACAAATTCAAAGCCTTATTTGATGACTGTTTCAAGAATAAAAATAAAATAGTAAACACTAACAAGAAATTAAATTTACGATGGATTACCAAAGGAATAAAAGTATCAAGCCAAATGAAACGGTTTCTTTGCACAAGTAAAGGATCTAATAATGACGAAACAATCATCAGGTACCGTAACGAATATATTAGAATTTACAGGAAAATAATTAGACTAACAAAAAAACATGCAGTTCAAAATGAGATCGCTCGTTCCAAAAATTTATCCAAAAGTGTATGGAACCTCATTAACAGACATAGAAACCTAGCGGGAAAAATACGAACGCGACTAATGCTAAAGGTAGACAAAAATATTATTCATGAACCAGTTCAAATTGCTGATACCTTTGTTCACCAGTTCGATCATAGTATCAATAACGTTCCAGTTGATATTGAGATTGCACTAACATACCTTAAATGTAATATAAGTCGAGTCGAAAACGTTATGACACTAAGACCAACATCTGTAGAAGAAGTACGAAAAATCACACAAAAAAATTGAGGCCAAGAAATCTTGCGGTTTTGATGATATTCCTATTACTATAATAAAGGATAGTATAGATCTTCTCGCTCAACCATTGTGTTCTTTCTTTAATAAGTGCATAAAGGAGGGCATTTTCCCAGATCAACTGAAAGTTGCCAAAGTCGTACCTATTCACAAGAAGGGCTCGATATCGGATGCCAAGATGTACAGACCTATATCTTTATTACACACAATTTCTAAAATATTTGAAAGTGTAATTAAGTCTAGATTGATGGCTCATCTTGTCTTAAACAAGGTTATTGATAGAGGACAATTTGGTTATCAAAACAACATCGGTACACAGGATGCAATAAACACACTGCTCAATGATGTCATTGACAAATTAAATAACAAATTTAAGGTAGCTGCACTCTTTCTCGATCTGAGCTCCGCGTTTGATACCATTAACCATGATATTCTTTTGGGAAAATTGCACTATTATGGGGTTCGAGGACAGGCTCTGAAACTATGTCAGTCCTACTTGAGTAACAGAAAAATGTTCGTAGAAATAAAAACGGTGAACGATAATATGTCTGAAATAGTGACGAAGTCCAACATGAAAGTTAAAGTGGGTGTACCTCAAGGCTCCATTTTAGGACCCGTATTATTTATCACTTTCATAAATGATTTAAACCATTATGTACGTAGAACGACAGACTTGAAAAACCTAGTCCTCTTTGCAGATGACACAAATGCTGTTATCTCAGCCTCCGAAATAGCGGCACTGGAAATTAAAATAAACCAAATATTGGAATCCTTTAGAATATGGTTTACTGTCAACGGCTTGTCGATCAACACCAATAAAACAAATGTGATGTTATTCCGCAATAACGTCAGTAATAACACATCTCTGCAGGTTACACTAGGTGATAAAACAATACAATCTGTAGAAGTGGCTAAATTCTTAGGCGTCAGGATAGACAGTAAATTAAAGTGGAAATATGAATTAGACGAGATTGAAAGTAAAATAAGCTCAGCTTGTTACGTACTAAGAAGCTTACGGGATGAAGCGGATCTTAAACATCTGAAACTGGTTTATTACGCATTGGTGGAGTCAAGACTACGTTACAGTATTTTATTCTGGGGAGGGAGCTTTAAATATAATGTACACAAAGCCTTTGTTCTGCAAAAAAGGGCAATCAGAACCATGGTCCGGATAAAACAGCAAGAATCATGTCGCATGCATTTTAAAAGACTTGGAATCTTGACTGTTCCATGCCTGTATATACTGGTCTTACTTACACAATTTGCTAAAGTTATTGGCAATTATGAGACTATAGACCAAAAAACCATAAGGGAAAACACCAGGAGAAAAGACTTTCATAATAAAATCATCCCTCGTATGGTTATGACTAGACACTCTTCTCATTATCAATCAGTGCTTCTGTTTAATAGATTACCTATTGATTAAAAAAATATGTTATACAATAGTAGCTTCAAAAATACTTTAAAAAAGTTCCTAATGGATAAATGTTATTATAGTGTTGACGAGTTTCTACATGCAAACGCTATTACATAAAATTCAATGTGTTTTGAACTTTTGATAACATTTTAAGAAATAATTGATTTTTTTTTTTCTGTAACAAATGTAGTTATTATTTTTGTGTGATATTTAAAACTGTAGTGAGATTCGACTTGTAATTTTTATTGTAATTTCATAGTTACTGACATTTTATATAATTTAATTGTATACTAATTATTGTAATCTTATATTTTTATTGTAATTTTGTATAGTTGTAAATTTAGTAGTTAATATTTTCAATTGTACTTTTTGCATGAATTATTCAACACAATTTGTATTGTTCAGAATAAACAAATAAATAAAAAAATAAATAAAGATTCGTAATCGAGGATAGATGTAGATGTCTATGGGCAACAGCAACATCAGGTGGACTGTGTGCTCGTTTGTCACCCTATCCTATAAAAAAATTATTTATAATCTATATTTAATAAAAAGTTTCTCTTTCTGTACCACTATTAATAGAATACTTTAGAAATTATGAGTTACAGTAATAAATAGTTCCATTATATTTTGTTTTTTGTAATAATGTTGGTAATATTATAAATAATATAAATGGACATACTATCCCTTATTGATCTTGGCTTTAATCATAATACTTTAATGGTATTTGAAATTTACACTCATAATCAATCAAAACATGTCAAAAGTAGAATCCATACGACATTTATGCACAGACAGGCACTCTATTTTGCCGGAATTAGTGAAAAGAATTTCGATCGATTTTAAAGTACATATAAATGCTGAATATACCTACAACTTCGTTTTATATGTACTATAATTATTCAACAGTGTTCTATTTTAACTTATAATACCGGTGAAAACTACTACAAATCGCTTTCAGTTTGTTTTTAGGATGTTGTTTGATTCATAATTTAATTGTTAATTTCTCAGGAATCCGTTTAGATGCAGTAAAACTAATAACACTATTGTAATCTATAGATTATAAGGACCAAATCAACATGCATTTCATTAAAAATCCAGACATGTATCAACCACGCATGATTCGTTCGTTTGGGATCATTGTAGCATCGCACTTCTATCAGTTCAGTTGTAATTATTTCATTAATGATGCCGGCTGCTTTCATTATATCATTGACATTTGGAGCCCAAAAATGGTATTTACCGTAAACATGAGCATAATTTACTACCAAGTAACCAACTAAACTCGCAACGTAATTGATTTTGATAAGCGGGATTGCTTTGATTCCCTTTAATCTCGTCGTTACTCGTTGCCCTGACTGAATATTTATAAAAACATCCTTTGAAACGCCAAATGATTGAGATGCGTTTTGTAAATAATCCTTTCTCCATTGATTATGGTACGATACTGCTCGTCTGTTAAGGTTATAATCGATATCAAAGAAAATTTCATCTTCGGGCAAACCTTCTTCGGACCAAAATGAATATATTGTGTTTTCTATTGTTCCAAATATCGAAACTTGATTGAATTGTGTTTGTTGTGTTGTTTATATGTTCATGTGTTTTTTATGATAGTATTTACATTTATTACATCAACTACTTCTGCATTTTTACTTGTAAGCGTCTTTCGATTTCCTTCTATTTGATTTTTTAGGTATAAATTACTATAGAGCGTGGGATCTTTCATAAATATATTATCGGGTATCTTACCAAGTTCTATTTTCAAATCTCCCCTTAAATTATCCTCTGTAATATTAAACAACTTCACTTCCATATCGGTTATTATTTTTCTATCTATACCATAGTAGTGTACAAAAACATCTTTCTTGTTTGAGGCCGTGTTTACAAAGATCTGTACTTTAGTATTACACAAAACAAACTGATAAGCTATTATAACAATACAAACACGAAACATTTTTATTCAGAAATACTGTTTCAATAAAAATAAATTTATTGCCAATAGCTAGGTAGGTACTCATTATTGATTTGTAGTAGACTGTCGTCATTATAGGATAGTATGTATAAATCTATACATATAAATAACATTTATGTGTCTGTATGTAAAATCTAAACTAGCTACTGTTAAGCTTACGGGGTTTTTTGTGTGCTTTTGGAACATGGATAACTTTTGAAACATTTTGTCTGTCCTTATGTTTGTTCGGGCTAATCCGCGGTGTAACTAAACCGGTTGTGATGAAATTTCACGAACGGATAGAGAGCAATGCCATTTAGGCTATATTTTATCCGAAAACTATTCAAGATTTATTTTGTGTAATCGTAAAACATAAAATGAATGGGTTTTGATGATTATCTCAAACATTTTAAGAAATACGAAAATAGTTTCGAACAAAACTTTTATGGTTTACAATTTTACTCAAATTAAGACCCTACCCCTTTCGGGAGGTAGAGCCATGCTGCAATTATATTAGTAGTATAGTTGTAACATGAATGAGTCGATTCGACCGGGGAAGGAACATGCTGTCACAGAACACTAGCGTAATAAAGCGTAATAAATATAGTAGCTTAATGCTGCTGGGTTTCCTATGGTGAGTGTAGAAAACCGGAGACCCTTTTTACTGTAAACGAGGCATTCCATCCTAGTCCTCGCGGATGACAACGCATCTGCATCTCGATTCGTAATCGAGGATAGATGTGCTTTGTAACATTCCTTGTGGAAGGCCTATGTTCAGTAGTGTACTTGTGAACTGGACTATAATGATGATGATGATGATGACGACGAAGGTATGGATATAACCGCTTGTGCAAAAGTCGTAAAACATGTGATCCACTTACCACCAGGTGAACTGTGTGCTCGTTTGTCACCCTATCCTATAACAAAACCCTCTCTGAAAGTTCTTAAAGTTTCAGTAGCGATTTTAATTAATTTTTTTACTTCAACGTCATTTTGTAACGTAACTATGAAAGTTTAAGGTTACATTGATAGAATATTTTTACGTAGAACAAATAGGTATGTTATTTATTATTATTAGCATTTTCTCTTATCGCTCATAGTTTTCGAAATAATCGCAAAAAAGAACTAAGTTTGAAATGATTCTTCCAAAAAAAACACTATAATAAATCTGAAAGTTTAATCGTTTAATTTCTAAAGAAGATTGCCACGGGTAAAAACTAGTAAAAAATAAATATTCAGATAACACTGTTATCAGAATTGTAACATAGACCAAGTTATCATTAAAATAAACATACATTAAAGACCAATTTATATTACTATAGTATCATTTCCTCATTTATAATGATGACGTCACAGTTTCGAAAGGGGAAATTGATTTCATCGTCACTACAACCCATCACGGGTCCCCTTTGAAAATAAGCCTTCCTCAAGCAATCTCGCACAGGTCGTCGATCCATCTAATGGGGGGCACTCTGCACTTGGCTAAGCGGTACGAGGCTGCCTCTCGAGAATCTTTTTCGCCCTTTTATATCGGTTTTTCGAGCTATATGGGCGGCCCATTGCCACTTCAGCTTACTTATCCGATGGGCTTTGCCAGTTACTTGGTTCTATTGCGGATATCCTCATTTCTAAGTCTATCACGCAGGGAAACTTCGAGAATAGCCCTCTCCATTCCTCTGAGTGATCTTCAGTATCCTTATACGGCCAGAAGTTAAGGACCACGTCTCAGATCCATATGTTATCACCGGCAACAGGTACTGTTTAATGTTACCTTATAATCGAAGGTTATAGCTTGCTTAACTTAAGTATTAATTAACTCTATATTAGTCTTTTTCTATTATCATTTAATGAAGAGAAAGAAATCAAATTTAAAAATTATACTTAAATTAACGTATTTTTATGAGTAAGGTCTTATAAGTCTAGAGTCATGTGATTTGGAAGAGGTATGGGCACGTCCTTTCCTAGGCAATCAGGTGAAGGTTTGATATCTACACTACCACTACACGAGAAATAATTCCAACGCTGGCTCAACTTCAACAGGTATAGTCCGTCCCCTTTAGGCTCACCCCGAAAAAAAATTGACTAAGTGTATGTCCAGTGTAGTCACTCTTTCTTGATATTCGGATAAACTGTCACCGCAGAAATTATTACCAAGCTTAGTGATTCTTAAGTAGCTGTTCTAGTTAGATAGGCCCAAGGGCTCGCTATAAAGTTCAAAGTACGTGAATGCGGTTAACCCGGGTTCGATCCCTATGAACCTATATTCGTTACCAATCGTTAATTATCTTAAATTCGATAATAATCGGCTGTAAAGAAAAACATCGTGATTGAATCTGCAAATTTGAGAAATTAAAAAAATATATTTCGAAGATATATGCAATTCGCCAACCTGAATTGGAGTCATTTCGTTGCCCTGCAGCCCTCTCAGGAATGACAGGAGACGTGTGCCCAGCTGTGGGACGTATTTTTTCGGCAGTGCAGGTTCAAAAGGCGGACTTAATGCTAAAAGCATTATCTGCCAGTCAACCTAAGGGTAGCGATAGGTAACAGTACAAAGGCAGAGAACATAGAAAATTACAGAAATAACCATACACACACTAAGTATGAATAGAATACTATACTTAGCGTATATAAAATATGTATAAAAAGTATACTGGGGCTGAATCAGAATGACTGGGTGAGAATGTGTTGTTTGCAAGATGATGATGTGTTAGGAAAGTAATCCTTCAGTAGTTTGGTTATGTAGAAAGAATGAAGGAGAAAAGAGTGACAAAGCAAATTAATATTGCAGATGTGAGCGGTAGAGTCATTAAGGCATGTCTTAGATGAAATTTTATTGACAAAAGTGGCGAAAACAAGGAAGATTAGAAGTACTAAACTAAGTACTAAACGAAAGTACTAAAGGAGGGGAGAGATGTGTGTCAGGATCGTATCAAATGGAAGTCCGTTGACTCTGCCTACCTCTCTAGGTAACGGGCGTGTGAGTTTATTTTATTTTTATTTATTTATTTAAAACTTACATGTAACACTTGTACATAGGGCAGACCTAATGCCATGTGGCATTCTCTGCCAGTCAACCCTGGGTGCAAAGGACAATTGTTTCCAGGTGCGAACATAATACATAAAGTGTACATATATTAAAATATATATACAAAGTACATACATACATACACATATATATATATATATATATATATATATATATATATATATATATATATATATATATACATGCTCATAATATAGTATAAAGAGAGCCGTGGTAGCTCAGTGGTTAACGCTTGCTGTAAATATAACAGAACGCGAGTAACCCGGGTTCGATCCCCGCCGGCACCAATGAAATTGTTAATTGCAATTTTAAGTGCTGATTTACCACGTGCTCGGCGGTGAAGGAAAACATCGTGAGGAAACCTGCATGTCTGAGGAATAAGAAAAAAAAATATTTCGAAGACATGTGAAGTTCGTCAACACGCATTTGGGCAGCGAGGCGGACACTTCGTTGCCCTAAACCCTCTCAGAAATGAGGGGAGGCCTGAGCCCAGCAGTGGGACGTATATAGGCTGTAACTGTTACTTTTATGCTCATAAACTTCGTAAATAAATATCTGTATGAATGATATATATTATATAGTTCAAAAATATGTATATAGTATATAGTTTATTTCATAAATATTTGAAGGAAAAGAAAAAAGAAAAGAATAAAAATGTCAATTAGTAGTTGCCCTCAGGTAATGTTGTCGTAGAAGAACTTCGAAGAGTTTTTATTTGTGGCATTCTTAATATCATTGGGGAGGGTGTTCCAAAGTTTATGAATGTAATACGTACAATGCCGCTGGCCGTATGAGAACGCTTAATGTCACTCAGCGACTCTCTGCTGTGATAAACTTAGAAATGAGGATATCCGCAGCAGAACCAGACCAACGGATTAGTAAGCTAAAGTGGCAATGGGCCGGCCATATAACTCGAAGAACCGACAACCGATGTGGAAAAAAAATGTTCGGGAGTGGCAGCTTCGTACCGGTGAGTGACGACCTGGTAAGACATGCAGGAAATCAAAGGATGCAGGTGGCTAAGAACCGTGCTTTGTGTCATTCCTTGGGGGAGGTCTATGTTCAGCAGTGGACTTGTGAAGGGCTGTAATAATATTGATGACGTATAAAGCGTAACATCAATTAAGAATTAACTCTTAATAAGCCCTATACACTTTCATAGATGGTATGACTCTATTTCGGCACAGGAGGCCATCTGCGTAGGTTGAGCCTAGTACCTATTTCTGTCACTGACTCGTTGGTCTAGTGGTTGTAGTAGTGTGACAGCTGATCACGAGGTCCCGGGTTCGAATCCCGAGTCGGGCAAAAACTATCAGTTATTGAGTTTTTCCATCAAGAATTTCTCAGTATCTGCCCGGAGTTAGTAAGTTGGCGGTGTCTCATCCCCGTGCCTCGGAAAGCACGTAAAGCCGTTGGTCCTGCGCCTGCGCCATCTCTCTCCAGTCATGTCGGTTTACCATCCCATCGGATTATGAGGGTGAGGGAATAGAGAGTGCACCTGTGCTTGCGCATATACTTGGGCACTATAATCCTGTACTGCGCCGATGGCTAGTCTTTGTGGCTACCGTTTGTCACCTTTACTCTATAAAAAATTTGCTTGATAGTAGAAAATTATACCGAAAGGCCGTTAACATCTTGAATAAATATGGGCGTCGGTTCGATTCGATCAGGCTACACGATCAACTTCCCATGAATGTTCTATTTCTAATAAAAAAGACTTTTTTATTTACTTACTTTTTAATTAGTGAATTCACTAACTTTTATGCGCAACGATTATGCGCAAACAAGCACAGACACTCAAAGAGAGATATTTTTATAAA
This sequence comes from Parnassius smintheus behrii, assembly GCA_036936625.1. Lineage (NCBI taxonomy): Eukaryota > Metazoa > Arthropoda > Insecta > Lepidoptera > Papilionidae > Parnassius > Parnassius smintheus. The sequence goes on from JAUPFT010000026.1 coordinate 6,760,049, forward strand.
TAGTAGAAGTGAACTCTATGGACCTCAGAACGTCTTTTTAACGGCGATAATATATTAAAAAGTCTTTCAAATGTTGGAACCATAACAACGATTTCCAAACACCGTAGTCATTGCTGTTACAATAGCAGTCCAGATATTTTATCATATACCTTTAAAGATGCATCCGTGTAGAAACCTAACCTGATAGTTTCTTTTATAATCACTTCATTTTCTAATCCACCACTCTTCATCACACTATCTATCGATGGACCCCAGGAATGGTGACCCTTATAAGGAATTTTAAAGTTCACAGCTACGTTCCCTCTTAATTTTGCCAAGTACACGACTTCTATCTCTAAAGCACCCCTATTTGCTGACAGTACCGCGGTCGCCGCCTGCCCAGGCAGCAGTTCCGTTTCAACACCACTTGTGGTTCCAATCGTGATAGTTTCAGATCGCTCTTCACTTTCGCCCCAACTATTTGTATATGAGAAACCAGTCGTGTCCATCATCTTCGCAAACATGACGTTCATATCATATTCAATTTCCTGAGAAACCGTCGTCTCTTTGCTTTTGGTCCAACTTGTTGAAATCGTATTTTCCACTGTTTGACTTATCCCTGTGTTTACCTTAATCGTCTTATTTGAAAGGCTATCGATGTCGTGAGACAACACTATTACAGGTTTCTTCGTTGTCTTTAATCTTGCTGATTTGACAGTCAAAACTCGCGATACCTGTTCCCAGTTATATTTTCGGAACAAATCTTCCCAGGGTGTCAGACTTTTAAAGTAAACATTGCTGGGAGACCAATTGTAGTGTCTCTTTACAGCCTTCCTTATGTTAGCGTTTCCAATATTAAATAATTCGATTTCCCGGTGACCAATAACGTCGACTCCGAAACCAGAATGTGTTAATGTAACATCGTTATCGTTTATTCCAACATTTATATCTAATGAAATCTTCGAATCAACGTTTTTTTGCGGCAACTATAAATAAAATCAGTGCTTCAATAAATGTTGGTGGAGCCACGTGTCTAAGGCTGCCGAAGTCTAATTCCCCGGTCGAACCTTAAACCTATTATGCGAGATATTTACTAAAAGTGGACTGTATATGCGATTGCTTCTACGCTTACGTAAAAGCGACTACTATAGCATGCGGTATAATGCACTCGCTCTTCCCTAAACTAAAACTATTATTGTGCCAAGTCGATGAAAAGGAATCCTGCCTGATTAGGAAAACACAAATTGGAGCGGGTTAAAACAATTATATCAGGCGGAAGCTAATTAAGGAATATTGACTCACCGGGGTTTCTTCTATTTGTGTAGAGCACTATAGCTGCAACTTCTGGAACTTCTTCTAGACAGACACTCTGGGGAGAGGCGGTGCGCGACTATATTTCACACGAGGTGAGGCGGGTTTCCTGGAGCTCGACTGCTTCCAGGCTAAAGCGGTTTCTACTAGCGGTGTGGTTTCAACGACGACTGCGGCGGAAAGAGCTGTTGTTCCAATGACTGGCGCGGTGGGAAGAGAGCTGTTGTTCCAATGACTGGCGCGGTGGCAAGAGGACGCGCAACGGTCGCGCGTGTCTTATATGTCCTCGGCTCCGATGATTACGTGACATTCTAGAATCATCTTCTTGCCCCTCCCACCCCACCACCCCGATGTGTCGATAGGAGGGTATGAATGATATCGTTTTTTTCGGAAAGGAACAAGCGACTTGGCACCTCTACCGTCAAATATAATAATACGAATGGTTTTCCGCGCAACCATCTCCCCCGCCCTTGAAGGATTTCCTTCAAATTAACTAATACAACTAGAGCTAAGATCAACTAACAAAATAACTAACTAACGCTAAGATTACCTAAATTCAACTACAATTTAATCTAGAAAGCTAATTTAAATTATGGAAGAGGCAGGGGGCACAAACGGACAACCGGACGCAAGTAAGACCCAACCGTGGTCTTAACGCGAGCTATCCTAACTACTCCGTCGGAACCGGGAAAGACCTCTTCGACAATTCCTAACGGCCAGTGGAGAGGCGGCGTATTCTCTTTGGTGAGCACAACTACAGTTCCTACAGCTAAAGGCTCAGTTGCTGTGTTCCATTTTTGCCGAGACTGCAAAGTATGCAAGTATTCCATCCTCCATCGTTTCCAAAACGATTGCACTAACCGATCTAATAATTTGTGGCGTGCGGAAATGCTAAGTCTGTTCTCATCCATATCTGCGGCTGGCAAATACTTTAAAGGCGTTAAATTCAAAAAATGTGCTGGAGTTAGAGCCAGCGGTTCCGAGGGGTCACTAGACAACGTACGACAAAGTGGGCGACTATTCATTACGCATTCAATTTGAGCGAGCACCGTACTTAGCTCTTCGAAGGACAAAATTTGATCTCCTATTACTCGGTATAAATGACTCTTTAGACTCTTGATATTAGTCTCCCAATTGCCCCCAAAATGACTCGCGGCTGGGACGTTCAGAGACCACTCAATGCGGTTCTCGGCTAGAATGTGAGCAAACTCCGAATTATAATACTTGCTAGCTAAGAACTCATGTAGTTCCGATAGAATACGTTTTGCACCGACGTAGTGCGTACCGTTATCCGAATACAATTTACTTACAGGGCCTCTGCGGGATAGAAATCTTTTAAATGCACCTATAAAGCCTGCTGTGCTTAGATCACCAACGAGTTCTATATGCACCGCTCGAGTAGTTAGACATACGAAAATGCAGACGTAAGCCTTTGTGGATCTTATACCACGCCCGCGAGTGAGCGTGACCTTAAACGGGCCAGCGAAATCAGACCCGGTGTGCGTGAAGGGCTTTACTGATTGTATTACTCTACAAGATCTAAGTTCCGCCATTTCCGGAAATGACGGTTTGGGGCGTGCCCGAAAGCAAGTTATACATCTGTGCACCCGATTGCGTATTAAACTACGTGCAGAAAGAATCCAATAATTCTGACGCAAAATCGACATCAACAAGTCGGGGCCAGCGTGCGAGTTCAATTTATGATGGTAATCGACTAATAAGTTCATGATATGGTCTTTACGCGGTAAAACAATAGGGTGCCGTTGGTCGAAACTCAATTGCGAGTTGGACAAGCGTCCACCTACCCTTACAATCCCATCCTGTAAAAATGGCTTAAGGCATTGAAAGGCGCGACTACAAGCTCTATTCGATTGTAATCTTCTAATTTCTTCAGAGAAGTGCGCACGTTGAAGTGCACGTAATACTAGCAACTCAGCATAGTTGTAATCGGACGTAACGATATACGAACAAACACTACTTATCGACTTTTAAACTACAAAGGCTACACTGTAACGACCAAAATGATTTAAATATAACACAGCGTATTGCTGTGGCGCGGCTAAACTATACTATTTTATTTTTAATTTTACGGAACACCAACAAGCTAAACAAACACTAAGGAAATACCAATATATAATTCTATCAACGACAAACTAATATTTAAATAATAAAACTATCCAATCACAAGTATGCAATTTCTAAGCGACTAAGCTATAATTATTAATAAGCGGTAAAACTATGCGATGAACGCTTCGGAACAACACTGCATATGGCTTGTTGCTCGCGAAGTCTCACTTCCTCCCGCCGAGCAAGATTGGCCTCAGCAGGTCTATTCCGTAGCCTCCAGTGAGGCACGCTTTCTGTCGCAGCGGCTCGGTGTCTCCATGCGCCGCGACCGTGACCTCGATCCGCGCCGCGCGCGCCTCCGCTAACTAGATCGATTCGAGCACTGAATATGTCACCTGACGGGTTGCGGGGCGATCTAATCTTGCTAATATGGGCCTTGTTCGCGGTGTCGGTAAACCTAGCTCCAGGGCTATCCCTACTCGGCGTTCCCTTCGGATGCGACGAAACTACAACAGGTTTACTAACAACAGACTCTAACGTCTTGCTTCTCGACTCTTCGCATAATTTATTACCCGAGCGCGGGATGTTCCCCTCCCCTATTTCCCGAAAACTGCGAGTCAATAATTCGGGAGGTTCGACAGCGACGGTGCAACAACAGGATGTTGCCGAAATGCTATCTATGATGGGGGCGGAGCCAAGGATAACATATCCCAATACGGTTTCCAGTGCGTAAAGCGCGGTATGCGAGGAGTTGCCCCTGACCTTATTGTTTAACAAAAGATGAGGGAAAAGCGATGCTCCAATGAGCATGTCTATGTTTCCAGGAACGGCGTAAGTGTCGTCCGCCAGAGTCAAATTCTTAAATTCAATCATTGCCGAGGTGTCAACCGAAACGGTTGGCCACCGTTCAGTGACCCTATCTACTACTAGTGCATTTATATCAAAGTTAACATTACGATCTATCCGAGAATAAAATTTTAAATTTATATATCCCTGTGTCACTTTACTAATACCTCCGATGCCTTTAATTACCAGACATGAAAGTGACCTATTTATTACTAAGCCTAAGCGCTGACAACATTGTCGCGTTATAAAGCTATTTTGGGCTCCGCTGTCCAGCAGTGCACGGACGCTTTGTTCGTTTCCACGCGAATCCCTAACCAAAATACGTGCCGTACCCAGTAACACGGTTGAAGGAGGTTGTGCTCCCATATTTGCCAATGAGCACAGAGCGACATCACCAGGTCGACCGCTAGAATCGTTGACCTTAGTAGGGGCGAATTCCTTGTCCGCTTTACTTGACGCCGCTATGTTGCTATTTTCAAAATGTAATAGCGTGTGATGTTTCCTGGCGCACTTGCTACATACGGAACTCGAATTGCATTTTGCAACTAAATGCTTATCTAAGCGATAAGCAGTTCAAACATAGGTTGTTTGTCTTTACTAATTTATAACGCTCGCTTGGTGAATATTTACGAAAAGTCGCACAATTATATAAATTACCGTGTTTATCTTTACATACTAAACAAGTATGCTGGAGTGATGTTGGCGTAGCGGTTACGTAAGTTAACGACCCTGCTATTTTAGATGGTTGAGTCTGTCTACGGTCGACGTACCTTTTAATCTCCTGTTTAACGTTCGGAGAGCGCTGCATCATCTTTATTTGATCTCGCACGAACGATGCTAATGAATGAAAGGAAGGCATCTCCGAGCTACGATGCTCCATTTCAAACGCACGCACGGTGTCGGGGTCTAATTTCTTTAGTGCAACATGGAGAAACACCACGTCCATAAGATCATTAAATTTCAAATTCTTAAGTGCAGCCACCGATGCCACAAATTTATCTAGAAATTGCTCTAAGCCGTTGATGTTCGCGGATGATATAGGTTTAAGATCGAATATCTGGTTCAAATATTCGGAAGCTAACATTCTCCTATCTTCATATTTAGTTTTAAGCGTTTCGAATATTAATAAGTAATTGTTTGCTGTAGGTGTAAAACCAGAACAGATCGACTGTGCCCTGCCACTAAGTTTACTAATTAAGTAATATAATTTTTCAGCGTCCGATAACGATGGGTTATTGTGTATATTGTTTTGAAAACTACTGAAGAAGAAGGGCCACGTCTTAATATCACCATTGAATACCGGAATATCTATTGGCGGCAACCTAATCGAGTCACTTGGACGTACCTGTGTTTCCGGCTTTGCTTCGTTTTGAGATTGTAGGGATCTCGCAGTTCTTTTCACGCGACACAACATATCTTCGAATGCCAGCAGCGGTTGGTAGTTCACTATGTATTTCGGGTCGATTTGTAATTCCAAATGATTAATTTGGTCTAATATTCTCTCGTAATCTATCCGCACAGAATCTATCGTTTCGATTTCATTCAAAAAGGTTTCCCGCACTGCTTCTATATTAATGTTCTTTATATAATCACTTATATTCTGCATACGCGAAAAGAGTATGTCCCTCTTGGTATAAAGCGTTTTAATTTTGATTTCACTTCCACTAACTGCCATTTTAAATTATTATAATAAAGTTATATTAATCACAATTAATCTCACAACGCACAAACAATGAAGGATGGACACTCGGTATGCCGTATTACGTAATTAAATCGAACACCTGCGCAGCGAGTCGAGGTGACGCGTCATTTGCACTCAATAATTTTATCAAGATTGTGGGTAAGCGTATCAAACGGTTCCTATTACACTGTTTCAATTATTTAATAGGCTTTAAATTTAATCAAATACGAGCGCTATAAAACGAATAATTCTGTTTGCGAGTACCTAATCAAATTTTAAATTTGAACGAACACTATTTAAGTCTATTCCATAAATTAGAGTGCATTATCTAATTAATTAATTCAACAATTCGACCAAATCCTGCCGAAGTGACCATAAAATGGTGGAGCTACGTGTCTAAGGCTGCCGAAGTCTAATTCCCCGGTCGAACCTTAAACCTATTATGCGAGATATTAACTAAAGTGGACTGTATATGCGATTGCTTCTACGCTTACGTAAAAGCGACTACTATAGCATGCGGTATAATGCACTCGCTCTTCCCTAAACTAAAACTATTATTGTGCCAAGTCGATGAAAAGGAATCCTGCCTGATTAGGAAAAACAAATTGGAGCGGGTTAAAACAATTATATCAGGCGGGAGCTAATTAAGGAATATTGACTCACCGGGGTTTCTTCTATTTGTGTACACTACTTTTTAACACTTTTTGTAGCACTATAGCTGCAACTTCTGGAACTTCTTCTAGACAGACACTCTGGGGAGAGGCGGTGCGCGACTATATCTCACACGAGGTGAGGCGGGTTTCCTGGAGCTCGACTGCTTCCAGGCTAAAGCGGTTTCTACTAGCGGTGTGGTTTCAACGACGACTGCGGCGGAAAGAGCTGTTGTTCCAATGACTGGCGCGGTGGGAAGAGAGCTGTTGTTCCAATGACTGGCGCGGTGGGAAGAGGACGCGCAACGGTCGCGCGTGTCTTATATGTCCTCGGCTCCGATGATTACGTGACATTCTAGAATCATCTTCTTGCCCCTCCCACCCCACCACCCCGATGTGTCGATAGGAGGGTATGAATGATATCGTTTTTTTCGGAAAGGAACAAGCGACTTGGCACCCCTACCGTCAAATATAATAATACGAATGGTTTTCCGCGCAACCAAATGTGGTCATTTTATATACTATAAAATTACATTGAATAAGACGTGCACTACATAAGAACTTATTGGTTTCTGACCTTAAAACCCACTCAATTTTTTAAGTTTATTATTTTTATCAGTTTATCCCTGCCCATTTTATCAAAATTTATTCTGTTAAGACTATTTTATAGATATGTGTAGTAACTAACGAACGAGACTTTATTTTACGATTTCGATATACTTTTATATTTTGGTTATGCAATGTCTTAAAGACAAATGTGTTACGAACTTAGAAAGACCTTTTAAAAGGCAAAACTAGTATTGGCTAAGTGATGACCCATAAGTTTTACTTACAAACTCATTAAAAATAAAATAATATAAAGTTAAGCATTTTAATCTGAATTATCTCACGTCGAGTTTTAGTTAGAGTTTTTCTATCAACGAAGTTGTGCCAGATCTCTCTCATTGTCAGGTCGTGTCGGATTGGTATGTGAGTTAGGAAACAGTGAGTGCATGTGTGCTTGCGCACACACTTGAGTACTATAACCCTGTCCTGCGCAGATGGCTAGACTCTGTTGAAATGAATCTGGGCATCGTGACCAAAATTTTGTCTGAAGGATGTTATATATTGATTTATATTAAACTTCTAATTGCTGCCTCAGCTCTTAACAACTACGGATTTTGCAAATATTTGTGTAAAAATATGAATTATTTTTCACAATCAATTAGTAATAGTTGTTCATGGGTTTGCAGTAGCTTCTTTACCATCAGATATAATAAAGATACCACAATTTTGAATTTTCAGACTGATTAGTAAATTAGTATATTATGTTTTCTCCAAAGATCTAGACTGACTAAAACCTTCATTTATTTTATGCATAAAGACTTCAATGGGACATTCTTAAACCATAAATCTTGATCAGTTGATATAATTCAGTCATGAACGTTACTGGTAATGATCCACGTTTGATCTTCGGTGTCGTCACTCACACGTCACACACACACACGTCGAATATTTTTATCAACAATAGGATGAATTTTGACACACGTGTGTTTGCAACTCCTCTGACTCTATCTGTTCTTATTATAATGATATAGAGTCGAATATTCGGTGTAATGTAGTTGTGAGACGTAGCCTTTGATGCGGTCAAGCTTTCCTTCCATTGATTTATTTATTACACTAGATCAGGGGTCGGCAACCTGCGGATCGAGAGCCACATGCGGCTCTTTGGATGTTAAGCTGCGGCTATTTAGTTCCTTACTTAAATATTATTTATTTTATAAAATAAAATATTTAAAATCGTTCTGAATCGATTACCACTATACACTAATGATAATTAATGATAATACACTCATTGAAATTGAATGATATATTACTTTCAAATAAATTTGTAAGTACAAATGCGCACCATCTGCTGTATGGTTCGTTAAATAATTATCTTAAATGTAAATAACGCCATATTAATAGTTTTCATCCGGCCGGGGCATGTTGCTAATAAATAATAGAATTGGATTGAAAAAAAAATACAAATCATAAGTGTTTTTTTTTAATAGAACATTTACACATTTTCGTGCTTATTTTCTCCAATATTAGTAGTAGCGCAGCGGCAATTTTTAGAAATGAGAGGTGACTTGTGCCCAGCTGTGGGACGTATAAAAGTTGTAATTTTACTTTTACTTTTAATTTCACGTTGTTCTATTTCTCCTACCATGAAATTTGCTAATATAAATAAAAAGTCCAGCCCTTTTATCGCAATCCCTTGCAATCATTTCCATCAATTTACATATATTTTTTCTGAACGCTTCGCGCATGTTAAGAACTTTTGAAGGACGCTAATGTTCATTTTTAAATAATTTTAATAATTTTTTTTAGGATTCAATGTAATATTCAGGTAAATATAACAAATCGCTACTTTTTGAATGTATGTACTTATTATTGCAAGCAAGTGCTTGACCACAATTTCAACTGGTGGTAAGTGGTGATGTAGCACTAGATGGTAAATCACACTGTCTTAGCATAACAAGAGCCTATACACTCTTGACTTGAAGACGTCTAGCTTTTTTCGTACGGAAATATAGTCGGCGGCAGTAGATTTAATGTGTGGAATATCGACAGCAAATAGGTGAAAACCCGCCGACCGTCTGGTTTTCCGATGGTTGAAAGGAGAGGGAGAAATGAAAGCATGTACTTCCTGCACACACTCACCGAAATACATCCTACAGATTTTTTTTAGAGGATAGGGTGACAATCGAGCACACAGTCCACCTGATGGTAAGTGGTTGCTGCGGCCCATAGACATCTACATCTATCCTCGATTACAAATCAAAATGCAGATGCGTTGTCAGTCGTGAGAACTAAGATGGAATACCTCGTTTCCAGTATAAATGGTCAACGGTTCTCTACACTCACCATACGAAACACAGCAGCATTAAGCTACTATTTTACGCTAGTATTCTGTGAGAGCGTGGTCCTTCCCCGGTCGAGCCGACCCATTCGTTCTACCATGTAGTCTCAGTTCTTATGTGGATGTAAAATAGAAAATTATTTAATTCTATTCTAACAAAGATTGACACATGGTAGAATCATTTTATAGCTATTTAATTGTAGCACGAATGGGTGGGCTGAACCGCTAAAGAACCATGCTCTCACGGAATACCAGAGCAAAATAGCAGCTAAATGCCGCTGTGTTTCGTACAGTGAATGTATACTCGTAAAATCAGAGTAGGTGTCTTTTTTCTTTAATTATTAGGTACTTATTATTATTTCTTAGCATTATGGCTTAGTCCTCTGAGTGACAACAAATCTACAAATTGTTTTTTAATCGAAGATCGATTTAGATAGGAGTTAATATGCAGTAGATTTCTCATAACATGGACTGTGTGATTGCTTGTTTGTTACCCTTACTTCTTTTAAAAAAAGATAAAAAAAAATCCGAGAAATATCTAGAATAATTATTTGAAGTAAAGTTATGCAACTGTCCATGTATGAGGATTCTCGATACATAAATCTTAGATTTTTCTTTAATGCCTTCAATAGCTTTGCGTAACTTCTGGTCCATTGCCAAGAGTCAGTAGCTCGGTAATAATATTTAAGTATAAGTAATATAGCATTTATTTTCTACGACATTAGGGATCTACTACTCCGAAGCGTTGAACATATATACTTATTTTGCACACGTACAAATATTATATCCTTACATATGAAATTAGCGTTTTGTCGTACTGACCATTTTGTTCTGAAATATCTCCTCTTTGGTTACGAATTCCAAATTCAATTTGTAAATTAATTTAGCTGGTGCATTTGAGTTTTGAAAACAGTCGTTCATTTGTTTTTTCCTCATTATTTTTTTTCTTTGGTGGCACTTATTACCGCACAATGGAAAACATGAAATATCGGTACGAGTACGAGTTCTGCCGTGGCACCAGTGCTGTAGAAATAGCTCGAAGGTTTAATGATATGTGGTTGCGCGGAAAAAACCATTGGATTATTATATTTGACGGTAGGAGTGTCAAGTCGCTTGTTCCTTTCCGAAAAACGATATCATTCGTACCCTCCTATCGACACATCGGGGTGGTGGGGTGGGAGGGGCAAGAAGATGATTCTAGAATGTCACGTAATCATCGGAGCCGAGGACATATAAGGCACGCGCGACCGTTGCGCGTCCTCTTTCCGTCACAGTCGTCGTTGAAACCACATCGCTAGTAGAAATCGCTTTAGCCTGGAAGCAGTCGAGCTCCAGGAAACCCGCCTCACCTCGTGTGAGATATAGTCGCGCACCGCCTCGCTCCGGAGTGTTCCAGAAGAAGTTCCAGAAATTGCAGCTATAGTGCTCAACAAGATAGAAGAAACCCCGGTGAGTCAACACTCCTTTATTTACTGCCTTATATAGTTTAACCCGCTCCAATTTTGTTGTTCTCCTAATAAGGCAGGATTCCTTTTCAGCGATTTGGCACAATAATAGTTTAGTTTTAGGGAAGAGCGAGTGCATTATACCGCACGCTATGGTAGTCGCTTTTACGTAAGCGTAGAAGCAACCGCATATACAGTCCACTTTAGTTAATATCTCGCGTAATAGGTTTAAGGTTCGACCGGGGAACTAGACTTCGGCAGCCTTAAACACGTGGCTCCACCATTTTATGGTCCTTCGAGCCGGATTTTGGTCGAATTGTTGAATTAATTAATTAGATAATGCACTCTAATTTATAGAATAGACTTAAATAGTGTTCGTTTAAATTTAAATTTTGATTAGGTACTCGCAAACAGAATTATTCGTTTTATAGCGCTCGTATTTGATTAAATTTAAAGCCTATTAAATAATTGAAACAGTGTAATAGGAAACGTTTGATACGCTTACCCACAATCTTGATAAAATTATTGAGTGCAAATGACGCGTCACCTCGACTCGCTGCGCAGGTGTTCGATTTAATTACGTAATACGGCATACTGAGTGTCCATCCTTTATTGTTTGTGCGTTGTGAGATTAATTGTGATTGATATAACTTTATTATAATAGTTTAAAATGGCAGTTAGTGGAAGTGAAATCAAAATTAAAACGCTTTATGCCAAGAGGGACATACTCTTTTCGCGTATGCAGAATATAAGAGAAGGTTACATATCACTTGTGGCTTCGAAATTAGATAACTACGAAGACACACCGTCGTATTTCATACCACACCACGGAGTCATTAGAGAGGACAAACTTATATCTAAGTTACGTGTAGTGCTCGACGCTAGTGCTAAAACTAGCACTCACCTGTCGCTTAACGATATCCTCTATAGTGGGCAAAATTTACGGGGCAGTTTATTTAATATAATAGTCAATTTTCGTTTGTTTAGTATAGCACTATCCGCCGATATTCGTCAAATGTTTCTTTGCATAGGGGTCCGTGAATGCGACCGTAGATTCCAACGCATTTTATATCGTTTCAACCCAAAGGAACCTCTAATGGTGTTTGAATTTAACCGCGTTTGTTTTGGTTTAAAGTCGAGCCCATTTCATGCGTTACGCACGGTGAGACAGCTCGCTCACGATGAAGGTCCCTCTTATCCTAAAGCTAAGAGGGCAATTGAGAGCGGATTATATATGGATGATTTTGTGTTCTCGGTCGATAGCGTGGAGGAGGCAACCCTAACCACCGCCGAGGTCATAAGGCTCATGAAATCGGGTCAATTCGATCTTGTGAAGTGGACTAGTAATTCGCGTCCGGTTTTGGATACAATCCCACTATCACACCGTCTTTCGGCGATAAAGGAATTCGACGATTCTGATACACACAAGGTGCTCGGTCTGTGTTGGTCACCAGAGTCCGACGTGTTTAGCCTTAAGGTAAATCCACCCGTAGAGAAATGCACAAAGCGCACAATACTGTCATGCGTTGCTAGATTATGGGACGTCATGGGTTTCGTAGCTCCAGTGGTATTATACGCTAAGCTTTTAATTAAACAACTTTGGTTATTGAAATGCGACTGGGATGACTCGCCGCCTGACAGCATTGTTCGGTTGTGGCAGCGCTTTAGAGAGGAACTTCCTTTATTAAGAGAAATTAAAATACCGCGTCATATAAACGTAGATAGAAGTAGCGCCATAACAGTCGTTGGGTTTGCAGACGCCAGCGAGAAGGCTTACGGGGGCGTTGTATATTTCCACGTCCAGAATAATGGTAGAAATTCGATTAGCCTCATTAGTTCTAAGTCGAGAGCCTCCCCCCGTAAGGTTGTCTCTCTGGCGCGCTTAGAGCTTTGCGCAATATTAGTACTCACCAAGCTTATTACCGCAGTTATCAGCGCATGTAGGGATAGAGTTCACATAGAAAGGATATTTGCCTTTTCCGACTCCACCGTCGCCTTATGCTGGGTTCATTCTTCACCCCACCGTTGGGATACGTTTGTTGCGAACCGAGTGGCCAAGATACAAGACGAGTTAGAAATGCGGAACTTTTATCACGTGTCCGGTACGGAAAACCCCGCCGATTGTCTATCCCGTGGACTCACCCCGATGCAAATAATGGACCACCCGCTTTGGTTCCACGGACCTGCTTGGGTTCACTTGGATCCCTCGCAATGGCCAATAACCGACTTCGAACCTTCGTCAGTGTCACAACCGCCGGAAGAGAAGAGACACGCTCTAGTGGCGAACGTTTCGAGCGAGGTTTCTCCAATCATTGCTTTGGCGAACCGCTTGTCCTCTTGGTCGAAATTATTGCGTAGCGTAATTTACGTTTGTCGATTCGCGAAGCTGTTACCGCGACGTTTGTATGTCTTAGCATCCGATTACAACTATGCCGAGTCGCTAGTATTGCGTGAACTTCAACGTGCGCACTTCTCTGAAGAAATTAGAAGATTACAATCGAATAGAGCTTGTAGTCGCGCCTTTCAACGCCTTAAGCCATTTTTACAGGATGGGATTGTAAGGGTAGGTGGACGCTTGTCCAACTCGCAATTGAGTTTCGACCAACGGCACCCTATTGTTTTACCGCGTAAAGACCATATCATGAACTTATTAGTCGATTACCATCATAAATTGAACTCGCACGCTGGCCCTGACTTGTTGATGTCGATTTTGCGTCAGAATTATTGGATTCTTTCTGCACGTAGTTTAATACGCAATCGGGTGCACAGATGTATAGCTTGCTTTCGGGCACGCCCCAAGCCGTCATTTCCGGAAATGGCGGAACTTAGATCTTGTAGAGTAATACAATCAGTAAAGCCCTTCACGCACACCGGGTCTGATTTCGCTGGTCCGTTTATGGTCACGCTCACTCGTGGGCGTGGTATAAGATCCACAAAGGCTTACGTATGCATTTTCGTATGTCTAACTACTCGAGCGGTGCATATAGAACTCGTTGGTGATCTAAGCACAGCAGGCTTTATGGGCGCATTTAAAAGATTTCTTTCCCGCCGTGGCCCTGTAAGTAGATTGTATTCGGATAACGGTACGAACTACGTCGGTGCAAAACGTATTCTATCAGAACTACATGAGCTCTTAGCTAGCAAATATTATAATTCGGAGTTCGCTCACATTCTAGCCGAGAACCGCATTGAGTGGTCTCTGAACGAACCAGCCGCGAGTCATTTTGGGGGCAATTGGGAGACTAATATCAAGAGTCTAAAGAGTCATTTATACCGAGTAATAGGAGATCAAATTTTGTCCTTCGAAGAGCTAAGTACGGTGCTCGCTCAAATTGAATGCGTAATGAATAGTCGCCCACTTTGTCGTACGTTGTCTAGTGACCCCTCGGAACCGCTGGCTCTAACTCCAGCACATTTTTTGAATTTAACGCCTTTAAAGTATTTGCCAGCCGCAGATATGGATGAGAACAGACTTAGCATTTCCGCACGCCACAAATTATTAGATCGGTTAGTGCAATCGTTTTGGAAACGATGGAGGATGGAATACTTGCATACTTTGCAGTCTCGGCAAAAATGGAACACAGCAACTGAGCCTTTAGCTGTAGGAACTGTAGTTGTGCTCACCAAAGAGAATACGCCGCCTCTCCACTGGCCGTTAGGAATTGTCGAAGAGGTCTTTCCCGGTTCCGACGGAGTGGTTAGGATAGCTCGCGTTAAGACCACGGTTGGGTCTTACTTGCGTCCGGTTGTCCGTTTGTGCCCCCTGCCTCTTCCATAATTTAAATTAGCTTTCTAGATTAAATTGTAGTTGAATTTAGGTAATCTTAGCGTTAGTTAGTTATTTTGTTAGTTGATCTTAGCTCTAGTTGTATTAGTTAATTTGAAGGAAATCCTTCAAGGGCGGGGGAGATGGTTGCGCGGAAAAAACCATTGGATTATTATATTTGACGGTAGGAGTGTCAAGTCGCTTGTTCCTTTCCGAAAAACGATATCATTCGTACCCTCCTATCGACACATCGGGGTGGTGGGGTGGGAGGGGCAAGAAGATGATTCTAGAATGTCACGTAATCATCGGAGCCGAGGACATATAAGGCACGCGCGACCGTTGCGCGTCCTCTTTCCGTCACAGTCGTCGTTGAAACCACACCGCTAGTAGAAACCGCTTTAGCCTGGAAGCAGTCGAGCTCCAGGAAACCCGCCTCACCTCGTGTGAGATATAGTCGCGCACCGCCTCTCTCCGGAGTGTTCCAGAAGAAGTTCCAGAAATTGCAGCTATAGTGCTCAACAGGATAGAAGAAACCCCGGTGAGTCAACACTCCTTTATTTACTGCCTTATATAGTTTAACCTGCTCCAATTTTGTTGTTCTCCTAATAAGGCAGGATTCCTTTTCAGCGATTTGGCACAATAATAGTTTAGTTTTAGGGAAGAGCGAGTGCATTATACCGCATGCTATGGTAGTCGCTTTTACGTAAGCGTAGAAGCAACCGCATATACAGTCCACTTTAGTTAATATCTCGCGTAATAGGTTTAAGGTTCGACCGGGGAACTAGACTTCGGCAGCCTTAAACACGTGGCTCCACCAATATGTATGGCGCTGGTGTCGCAAGAGAAAGCAAGGTGAGTTTTTCGTTCTGGAAATTTCGACCTTCAGATCCAACCCCGTGGACGGTCGGAGACCAAAGTGGAAAATGAAGAATTAAAGGCTATTGTGGAAGCGAATCCATCACAAAGCACTTCAGAGATAGCTGCAGGCTTCGGGGTAAGTGAAAAATCTGTATTAATCCATTCGAAGTAAATCGGGAATGTAAAAGAACTTGAACGATGAACTAAACGCGTCGACTGCTGTGTTACTTTGCTCAACCGACACAAAAATGAAGGGATTTTAAATCGAATCATGACTTTTGATGAAAAGTGAATACTGTACAATAATCGGAAGCGCTCGTCGCAATGGCTAAACTCTGGAGACCCAGCCAAATCCTGCCCTAAACGAAAATTGACTCAGAAAAATTTGCTTGTGAGTGTTTGGTGGACTAACGCCGGTGTCGTTCACTACAGCTTTCTAAAATCTTGCCAAACGATTACGGCAAATATCTTTTGTCAGCAACTGCAAACCATGAAGGAAGAACTAGCTGCTAAACAACCGTGATTGGTCAATCGCTCTAGGCTACTGCTGCTTCACGACAACGCAAGACCACACTCTGCACAACAAACAACCACTAAGTTAGATGAGCTACAATTGGAATGTCTGCGACATCCACCGTACTCCCCGGACCTTGCTCCAACAGATTACCATTTTTTCCGGAATTTGGATAACTTCTTACGCGGAAAAAAATTCAACTCCGGTGCAGCAGTCCAAACTGCCTTCTAAGAGTTTATGGATTCTCGCCCCCATGGTTTTTTTAGTAAAGGGATCAATGAACTACCTATAAGATGGCAACAGTGCATAGATAAAAACGGTGCATACTTTGATTAGTTAAATATATTTTACAAAAAAAAAATTGATTTTCTATTCCTCCCGTACAAAACGCCATTTTCATATGTAAGGATCTGATATCCAGACCTGAAATATTTATTTGTGGGTCATACAAAAATACTTCGATTCGATTCAAGAAAAAGGATTCGAACCCGCGGCATTGCAGTGCTGCAGGCAAACGTTTCACTACTGCGCTATTGAGCTTCCTAAATTAAATCATCATCAGCATCATCATTATCATCATCATCACCATTACATGTTGGACACGGTAGGTGGCGCTGTTGTCAAGATTCAGAAGTCACCCGTGCGAAGCCGGGGCGAATCGCTAGTATTATGTAACAATGTAACAAGTTCTGGTTGCCCTGTTATGTGGTCTCGATGTCAAATTACGAATATATGCTTTCGTTCCAAATGCAGACGTACATGTGTTGACAGTATTTTTATGTTTTTTTACCGTTTCCATTATATTTGGCAGAATTCCATGAAACTTGCCTGTATTCACCAATTTATTCTATTGTTTATAGCATAAGAGTGATATTAATTCAGCAATCACTTTCCTTCATAGTCCTTCTGATAAAGTGAATGTTGGATGGTGTTCCCCATAGGCATCTGTCCTCGATTAAGAATCAAAAGTCAGACCCTTCAAACCGGAACACAGCGATGCAAAATGTAGTGCACATAGGTAGGTGTATCACTTTCATGTACAATTTTGTTTTAATTACAATATATTTTTTTATAGAGGATAGGGTAACGAACGAGCACACAGTCCAGCTGATGGTAAGTGGTTGCTGTGGCCCATAGATATCTACAACTAACCTCGATTGCACACAAATTGCACACAAAATGCAGATGTATTGTCACCTGTGAGGACTAAGATGGAATGCCTTGTGCCATGAAAAAAGGTCTCCAGTTCTCTACACTCACCATACAAAACACAGCAGCATTAAGCTACTATTTTACGCTGGTATTCTGTAAGAGCGTGGGCTTTCCCCGGTCGAGCCGACCCATTCGTGCTACAACTATACTACTAATATAACTGCAGCATGGATCTACCACGTATAAACATTGGATCTTACAGATTGGATCACCAGCTTTCTTGCAGATCGGAGCATCAAGGTCGTTGTAGACGGTGCAAGCTCCGATTGCAAGCCTATTAATGCTGGTGTTCCACAGGGCTGCGTGCTATCGCCAACGCTGTTTCTTCTGCATATCAATAATATGGTGCATACCCGTAACATTCATTGCTATGCGGATGACAGCACTGGTGATGCTCTTTACACCGGCCGAGCCAATATTTCTCGGGAAAACGTCTCCGAGTGCCGGGACAAACTTGTGTCTGAAGTCGAGTCTTTGCTGAACAGAGTCTCGGATTGGGGACGACTAAATCTAGTCCAGTTTAACCCCCAGAAGACACAAGTTTGCGCGTTAACCGCTAAAAAGAACCCCTTTGTCGTATCCCCTCAGTTTCAAGGCACTCCCCTTGTTGCCTCAGCCAGTATCGGAATCCTCGGCGTCGACATATCGAGTGGCGTGCAGTTTCGTGGTCACTTGGAAGGGAAGGCCAAATTGGCCTCTAAAAAGCTTGGCGTGCTCAGCAGAGCGGGACAGTATTTCACGCCGGCACACCGCCTGCAACTTTACAAGGCGCAGGTTCGGCCACACATGGAATACTGTTCCCATCTCTGGGCTGGGGCTCCCCAGTACCAGCTCCTTCCACTTGACCGCATCCAGCGCAGAGCGGCTCGAATCGTCGACGACCGAGTGCTTTCCGATCGGCTCGATTCACTGGCGCTGCGAAGAGATGTTGCATCTCTTTGCGTATTTTATCGCATCTATCACGGGGAGTGCTCTGAGGAATTGTTCGGATTAATCCCAGCCGCCAAATTTCGTGAACGCACTACACGGCAAACGTCTCGATACCATCCACACCACCTGGATGCTTGGCGGTCCACCACTGTACGTTTCACAAGGAGTTTTCTTCCACGTACAACCTCTCTGTGGAATAGTTTACCACCGGCGATTTTTCCGGACCGATACGACCTGGGGACCTTCAAGAAAAGAACTTACTCCTTTCTAAAGGGCCGGCAACGCACCCGCAATTTTGATCATGGGCGGCGGTAGTCACTTAACATCAGGTGAGCCGCATGCTCGTTTGCCCCCTCTTCTATAAAAAAAAAATATAGTAAACAAACAAATTAAGTAATAAAACAAAAACAATGAAACAAATTTTCAAGATTAAAAAATTAAAGATTTTCAATTTTTAGTTTTTTAATCCTTAAGATAGTTTCTTATCTCAATCTGTGGTTGTGTTTAAGCTGTTAGAATTATAAGACCTTTACGGTATTTGTTGCGTTTAAGGACATAATTTATTCCCCTACAAATTATCGCATGAAAGGAGTTAACAAGGAGATTCATTCGAATAAATCAGCGTAATTTGTTTACTCTGAAGATTAAAATAGAATGCCCCCTTTCCAGCAAAATGGTTTTTAGGTTCTCTACACTCTCCATACGAATTACAGCAGTATTGAACTGATATTTCACACTGGTATATTGGGAAAGCGTAGTCTTTCCCCGGTCGATCTTACCAATCCGTGCAACCGTAATATAGCTGCAGCAGGGCTCTGCCGCATTTAAGATATCTTTAAAAGTTTTCTATTTTATTTTTCTCTCTTAGAGGTACAACATCGAAACATTTGTTAATGCGGCCGTATGCGTTATTCTTGTGAACAGGTAAACTGCTTGTGGCGGACTTGCTTGCTAGGAACTTGTTCGCCGCAGAATGCGAGCAAATTCTGTCCCGGCCGACATCAATGAAATTTGTTAGTCTCAATTTGAAGTGCTGATTAACCAAGTGCTAGTCGGTGAAAGCAAACGCCGTGAGGAAATCTGCATGCCTGCGGAATAAAACATGTTGTTGTCATGTGAAGTCTACACACACGCACTGAAGCTGCGCTGTAGACAAATTGCTCTAAGCCCGCTCAAAACAAATAGTAGGCCTGTGTTCAGCAATGGACAGTGTAGAGGCAACAATAATGTTAACTTTACAACAAACAAGTTTGTTTCATCGTTCATAATGCGTACAGCGCAGGAGTGAAATAATTTGCCACCATCTGAAAATTAGACAGTATCACCTTTGAGTGCCCAAAGAGAGAGAAATATTTTAAGCTATAGTGGTATTGGTGTAAGAGTATATATTACCCCATTTCAAGTCATGGGTGTCGTAAGAGGCGATTATTCGAAATGTCAGAAATATGTTAACGCTTCCGAAAGGTGGCGTTATTAACATTTCTTCACTTCTAATATTTTTAAGCTGTTCATAGGAAAAATATACCTAGTCAGGTCATAAGTATTGTCACACATTTCTTTTAGAATGCTGGCCACAAAAAAGTTTATTGAAATCGAATTTCGAATTTTTCATGAAAATAAAACTGTATACTTTTTAGAATTTTATTCATTTTTAAATATGGGGTGGACGCTTAAAGAAGACAGTGTTGCAGTTATTGCGTTGCATCGTTGCGGTTACGCGCCAATTCAAATTTTTGACATACTGAAAAATTTGAATATAACAAAAAGATTCGTTTATCGTACCATCAGGCGATACAATGAAGACTCTAGTGTAGATGACAGGTCAAGAAGTGGTCGCCCTCGGTCTGTTATTGTTCTGTCTCCAGCGGTGATAAAAGCTGTCAAGGCGCGAATTCAAAGAAATCCCAAACGTAAGCAGAAACTGTTGGCCCTTCAGATGGGATTAAGCAGAACCACGGTGAAAAGGGTGTTAAATGAAGACTTAGAGCTTCGGAGATATCGAAGAAAAACAGGGCATCTTTTGAATGCTCGTCTAATGGACCTGAGACTGAAGAGATGCCACGCTTTGTTGAAGCGGTACGCGAGAAAAAAATATCGGGAAATTCTTTTTTGGATGAAAAATTTTTTACCGTAGAAGAGAGCTACAACAAATCAAATGATAAGATGTACGCACACAGTAGTAAAGAAGCGAGCAACCGTATTCCGCGTATCCAACGAGGTCATTTTCCATCCTCGCTCATGGTGTAGTTGGGAGTTTCTTATTGGGGCTTAACAGAGGTACATTTTTGTGAGAAAGGTGTAAAAACGAATGCAGTTGTGTATCAAAATACAGTCCTGACGAACCTTGTGGAACCTGTTTCTCATACCATGTTCAATAACAGGCACTGGGTATTCCAACAACATTCGGCGCCAGCTCATAGAGCGAAGAGCACACAAGACTGGCTGGCGGCGCGTGAAATCGACTTCATCGCGAAGACTGGCCCTCCTCCAGTCCAGATCCGTTAGATTACAAGATATGGCAACACTTGGAGGAAAAGGCGTGCTCAAAGCCTCATCCCAATTTGGAGTCACTCAAGACATTCTTGATTAAGCCAGCCGTCGATATTGACATGGATCTCGTTCGTGCTGCGATAGACAACTGGCCGCGCAGATTGAAGGCCTGTATTCAAAATTACGGAGGTCATTTTGAATAAACTTTAGTGTCATAAGAATCTATGTTTTGTTAATTTCATTTTGGTATATAAATGGTTACATAATGAATAAACTTGTTTCAATTATTTTATATTAAACATGTGACAGAATTTATGACCTGACTAGGTATAATAGGGGCAAATTTCAGTGGATGGGACTGTGAGT